>VWZW01004383.1:234158-245323 GCA_013397115.1 Edolisoma coerulescens
CCCCCCCCCAATCTCCAACTATCCTCATTTGTATCATAAATAGAGAAATATAAAGGAGGAGTGCTTTATTTTATGAGCCAGTGTTCAACAAGGAATTGGTTGAATGAAGAAGGTAGTTTGGCTAATTTGAATAACATACTTGTAATGAAACATGATTTCCCCACCCTGTTCCCTCCTCCATATGAATACCATGTAATCCTTCTCTCTTCCTGCACCATGGTAACCTGCTGCTGTGCCTCTGCCTCTTCAGTGTTTGTTATACACATCAGATGGCTCTTTCAAGCTGTGCAACCCCAATAAACCTCAGAGATCTGTGCATTTTTGTCAAACCAGTCTGACAAGGCAAAAAGCTACTATCTTGTGGAAAACATAAGGTTATCTCCAAGGTGGTGGTGTGCTCTCCACCCTCCTGTGGTGCTTTGAAGGCAGCAAAGGAGAGCATGTGGGAATTTTTTTGACTGTATGGAGTAAAGGTAGTTGGGTCACAGACTCACACCCAATAGCCTGGTCCTGATACTGGGATTGTAACAATGATGGGTGTTCGCAGAGTATAGAGCCAGGGCGGAGAGAAACCACACATAGATCACTGTACAGGATGTTGACTTTTAAATGTCAACATGAAAAACTGGAAGTTTTGTGGTTTGTTTTGTCTTCCACTCTCTTGTGCAGTGTAGTTTTTTTATGTAGATATCCAAAACCTGAAAAATGCTGAAATTACGTTAAATCTGTGAAGCAGTACACACAAAACAGTGTTCAACTAAAAAAAGATCACCAAACTGGGCACGTGCAAAATAACTGATACTCTGCCAAGTAATCTCTAAACTGTTTATCTGTAGATTCACCTGTAGAAACCACCTGAAGAAAGAAATATGCCTTAAAAACGTAAAAATTCATTTTATCTGATTCAGACTCAAGATCAAAACTGGGAATCACCAGCTTCCATCTTTAATATTTTCTGGAATACTCCAGTGTACTTATTCAACCCCCAAAAGGGGGTTAAGTATTGTTATTTTATTATTATTAAAAGTTTGGATTATGTTACAAAATGTTTGGATTCTACAAAGTTTTTAAAACCATACTGGAAATTTCATAATATACTTTCTTGTAAAGCATCTGACCTTTTATTCTTCTGATTGTGCTGTAACAACTGTTCTTATAGTATTCTGGGAATGATCCTTGTTTTATTTAGAAGCAGGAAATGCATCTAATTTTGAAGGGGTAATGATTACATTTTTTGAAATTTCAGAAACAGTTCAAATTAAGGTTTGACTGAGATTTTTTCTTTCTTTTTTTCTTCCTTTCAGGACTCTAGCTCATTGGAAACACAGTTTGGAGTTAGAACAAATTATGGCAGCAGGGGAATACAAACTGTCCTGCAATAGAGGGAGGACAGGTCAAATACATGCTACTGCATTCCCTCATGCATTGTGTAGGGAAATGCAGCCTTCATGCTTCCCTCCCTTTCTGTCTCTCAACATATACTACCCAAGGGCAGTGTGCTCTCGATGCTTTGCTGTGTTTCTTCTTCAGCCAGCACTGCCTGTGCTTTCATGGCTGCGTTCTTCTAGAACATTTTTGTAGTTTGATTGTGGCATCTCTTCTGCTTTTAGCCACTGTGGACCACAGAGTGTTCTGTGCCTCTTGAGGTTAATTACATGTACAGTTACAAATCCTGCTAGAGACTAAAACTGTTTTTAGTTAAAAATTTTGGATTTTTTTTTTTCTGACAAAAAAAGCCATTGGCAAAAGAAGTGACTGTAAAACTCCGTAAGTGCTTCATTCTAGCTTGCGATGTGGATGCTTTTATTCTCAAAGGCAGCCATTTTGTGGTTTTCCTTTCAAAGGGACTCAGTGGAACAGTATAAAGATGTACTCTTTGAGGTAAGTGGAGGGAGCTACTGGTCAGTAACTGCTTTTGAGTATGTTGCCACTTGCTGACCTTATTCCTCAAGCCCTAAATCTTTGTAGCATACCAGGCTCGATCTTTGTTCAGGAGACATTTTCATTTCTTATTTCTATGTCATGGTATAGATTTGACCTCAGAAGATTTTGCCACCTATGGGCTTGACTAGTGTTTCATTAGCACTATTGACTGGTAATGACCAAGTGGGTTGGGTGAAGGCTCCAGCTACGTCAGTGAAGGACATTTGGTCACCTGCATGTCACAAAAGTGTGTTTAGTCTTAATTGCTGAAATAGTAGAGGTGAGGTGTAGGGTAGGAAAACAGCAGGATTGGTAACTGTGAAACATCTGATATGCTGTCAGGTTGAATTGATATTTCCTTTATTCAAGACTACAAGAAAATGGTATCCCCTGTAATTTTATCTCCTTTGTGCTTGATTATATATTTAAGGAAAGAATACCTCATTCTCCTCATAATCTCCACTGATTTTATATTCTTGTCTCTATGTGGAAGCACCTGTGATAAATCAAGAGACCAATTAATTTTCACTTTGTGGTTTTAAAATTGCCTAGGAAAGATGGATTGATGGATATAGGCGATCACTGTTGAACAGATGAGAAAAAAAGCCACATTTAAAAGTGATCCAAGGACTCAGAAAAGCTCCAGCTCTACTGTCTAAACTCTGTGCACATAAATAATAAGCTTTTGTTAAAGCCCCAAGGCTGCTAGGTAAAACCTGAAAATCCTGATAGACTGGTTATATAGTTCTCAGAATAGACATCTACAGACTTGGAACTGAATCATTTTAGCAGTCCATTAGCCATTTTATTTTTCTTGAATTCAGAGGAAAAGCAAGAAAGTGACAAAAAATGTGCTATGAATAATTCTTTAAATGTAAGAGGTTTTTTTTTCACACTTTGGAAATGGCTTTGTAGAATGCTAGTAGCAGGTTTTACTTTATGGGTTGCTGGACTCTATACTACCCTCGCCAGATTTTATTTTTTTATTACTGTATGCAAAATCTTCCACCTTCTTTTTTCTTAACTGAGAACCTTCCAGTTCAACATTAAGCAAAGTGATGAACATCCTTCACAAGTTTTTCATCCTTTATCTTCCATTGAGGAAGAGACTGGTGCCTTAATTTCATATTTTTGGTTTTGGATTTGTCTATTTTACTTTAGCTGTATCTCAGGGCAGCAAGGTCAAAGAATTTTGTTTCACATATATTAGAAAGTGGTGCAAAGTGTTGAGTTCTGCAGGGTGACTACCTTCCATCAATCGACACTCTTGAATTCAGGTTGTAACTCTAATTCTTCGTGTCTCCTATCCTTTTTAGTTTAATGTCAAACAGTGCGGAATGCTGCTTCAATGCAAGAAAATTGTAGATCTTGGTGAAGCTCTTGGGACAATCTAGAGCAATGGAAACCCATGGCTTTTGTGCTACAGGTCCAAGTGAGAAAAAGTGGCATAAATATAGTTCAAAATCTCATTTAGATGCTGCTTAAGGGTTATAGATGTGATCACAAATTGTGGAGCTGACTTAACATCCAGTTGCTCAGAGGTGGTTCTACTTCTCTAAATGCCAATGCAGTTTTTTCCAGCAAGCTTTAAGTAACAAGTGCCTTGGGATTCTTCAAAAAAGGTCCCCAAAGACGACAAAGTTAGTTCTCCTGTAGTCTGGGGTTGCGATTGTACTCCTTACCCTGCTTCCTCCTTGCAGGATGCGGGACACCATGACCTCATGGTCACTGCAGCCAAGGCTGCCCCCTCGCTTCACATCTCTAACCAGGCCCTCCTTTTTTGTTTGAGCTGCACATCATTCCTTGTTGGTTCTTCTACAGACTGTATTAGAAAGTTATTAGGAGTGCTTTCCAGAAACCTTCTGGAGTGTTTGTACTTTGCTGTGTGGCTTCTCCAGCAGATATCAGGGTGGTTGATGCCCCCCATAAGAACCAGGGTCTGTGTCTGTGAGGCTGCTTCCAACTGTCTGTAAAAGGCCTTATCCACTTCCTCTTCCTGCTCAGGTGGCTTGTAACAAATACCCACTGTGTCACCCTCAACAGTCTGCACTTCTACGCTAATCCAGAAACTCTTGAGTAGTTCATTATGCTCCCCAAGGTGAAGCTCCATGCATTCCAGGGGTTCCTTTATGGAAAGGGCAGCTCCACCACCATGTCTTTCTGTCCTGTCTTTCCTAAAAGCATGTAGCCTTTCATGACAACATGAAAATCATGCAAGCTGTCCCACCATATCTCTGTAAACACGATGAGATGAAGCCCTGTGACTGCACACAGATCTCTAAATCTTCCTGTTTGTTTCCCATACTATGTGCACGGGTTTACAGGCACTTCTGAGAGGTGTTCAAGCATGTTCATTTCCCCGGAGGGGTGCATAACTATTGTATAAGAGGTCTCTTTGCAAGGTGGGAGTTGATCATGGAGCTATTTGTTTCCCCTGAATTTCCACTGCCCTACTGGCTAATGCCAGAATCTTTTTGGTTTAGTGCTAGTATAGGATTGTAAATGGATCATTTTCAGTGATGGATTTGTACAGAAAATGTGGATGATCAGACCTTGCCCCCCACTATGTTCCTGTGATACGAAGGTGATATTTTCTTCAACACAAAACAGGAGGCCAAAGCTAAGCAATACCAAAACTTTTCCTAAAAAATATGTATTTTCCAAGTATCTATGGATATGGAGCTTCATTTAACATAAGTTAACATCTTTGAGGCACAGGAACTGAAACCAATAGATTTTAGGCTGTCATTTTGAAAAGGTAAAGTTGGATCTAATTCAGATAGAGCCTGCTTTTAATTTTGTTTCAGTTTTGACTGAAATAATTTTTGTCAGTGAAAACTATATTTTTGATAATTTTTTAATTTTTCTAATAGAAACATCATTGATATGAGAAACTTCAGCCAGAAGTATGTAAGTTCCCCTGCACTCTTTCCCAGCAAATTTTCCAAGCACTTGGAAATTAAAAAATTTCCCCCAAAATCTGAGAATTGAAAAGGTCAGATTATAGTTTCTAATTCTCCACTCCCTCACGTGTGATAAACAAGTCATGATAGTCATGATAAATCGGCATATCACCCTGCTATACAAGTCAACATCAGTGAAAGGAGATGGGATATTATTGTGTCCCACTTCATTCAAGTCAATGTTAAAGATTCAGTTATCTATTTATGCTTTTTTGTGCCTTAAACTATGTTTCTATATCTGCTGCCCTCTGAAGAGTGAAGAATTTATGAAATAAATTTAGGCATAAAATAAAATCTAGTCAACATTTTATTCAACACTATTCCCTAAGGGACAGAGTGCTAACAGTGGCCTCAAGCAGCTTTATTTAATGCCACAGCAATACCAAGTGTAGCTTTGCTGGCAGGTGTGATAGCACAGCTCACGCTATGTATGATATTAAAAACTAGAAAATGCCTTTTAACAGATAAGGGGTTGGCCCTTCCTGGTCATCTTAAGCAACTGGATTTCAGAGGACTTGCTTCTGGTTTATATTTTATACTGTGCATATTTTGTAGGTATTGTAAAATATGTTCATATCGTGGTCCAGAAATTTTTTTTCTGAAATTCCCTATATCAGTCCTCCAAATTAATTCCATAAAATATTGATCATCATCTTTATTTTAGGTAAGCCCTTTTCAGCCTTGACTTCATTCTATTTTTGACAAATTACAATAGTTAATCAGTTTGCACAACAGGTGGTGGGTTAGGAGCTGAGAATGAAATAGCATTCAAAACAAAGAGATTAAAGGAGAGAGTCAGGAGAATGGGGGAAGAGGTGCTCCTTGCAAACTTTGTTGGCTATTTTGTAAATATTGTGTCAGTGTAATAAAAATGGCATCTATGGATTTAAGAGTGGTTCTTAAGCCAACATGTACTTCTAGAGCAGAGATAGATACTGTGAAATTTTATCCTAAATGACTTGCAACTCAAGAGGAAATATGAAGTGACCTATAAAGCTAAAAGTTTCTGTCTTACTTCTTTAAAGTGCTATACTGTTGCCAGTTAACCAGATTTATACTGTTGGAAACTACAGCTGTTCTGTTCTATTACTTCCGTAACTGAAATTTGTTTATTGTAATCATAGTTTCAGTTACACTGAGATTGTTTTTTGACAATATTAATGCATAAAGGGAAATAATTACCTTATTTTTTAAATAATAAAATAACAATTTTCCTTCCTGTCCCTTGGGTCCTGGAGGCAGGAGCAAAAGAATTTTAAAATCTTTTATTTAAGTAGCAGAGAGATGGAACTTTGTTTACCTGCTTTTTTAAAAAGCTAATTTTTCAGGCATTATGACTATATCCGCAAACTGTTCATGTTTGCCTTTTCAGAATGTGATTATTGCTCATAAATGCAGTTTTAATTGAATACTTATGTCATGAATGGCTTGTAGCATGCAAAAAACTACATGCCTCTATTTATATGACTATAGTTTATTTTTTAGAGCTCCCTGTATGACAATACTGGGAAATTACTAAAGCATTTTTGCTATTCAGCTGGGTGATTTTAAAAGATATTGCTGTTATACTGGACTATTGGCGTTGTTACTTTGGAATAAAAAGTTAAGAAAATTATCCCTTCCCCCTTTCAAACAAAGCCTCATCTAAAAAGGTCACAAAAGGAAACACACAATTCAAAAAATCTCCTTGCTGTATCTGAGATTAACTTGGACACAGATGTTTCAATTTATAATTTGATCTGGCATAATATATACATTTAACAAAATCCTGTTTTGTATTGCTTCTATAAACACTGACTTCTGATAAAAGCATGCTGGCTTTTCTGCCATCAATTTGAGTCAGAAACCTCTGAGCCAATGCTTAGAAAGCAGGAGTCTGACATTCAGAGACCTAAGTTAACTCTTTTAGCCTTTGGCTGCAACATTTCTTAGCCTTTTCCCTGACTTTCAAAAGGCAAATCCGTTTGTGGTTTTCTCAATTTAAGCTGCTGTGGATAATTATTAGGCTTTGTTCTTGCTGCATTTAAAGATAAAATGATTCAATGCTGTTAATTACAGCTCATTTCCGGGCCGCACTGTAGTCATTAAATTTCTGAGATAGTATCTGAGAAATCACTGACATTGTTCATAGACCAAAACTATTTTTGGTTTCCCCCCCTCCCTGTTGTTTGCCAGGCATTAGCCCACCTGTCTGTAAAGGGAAATGGCTTTGGCATGATCAGGATCTTTATGGACGGTCATGAACAAGCAGTCTTTGTCCTTTCTTTGCGGAAAGTTTTCCCTTTATATGCAAATAGCATTATCTAAAAAATGAATTGCTTCCTTGGAATCACAGATTTCACTCAGAGATCAGCTGATTTTTATATTCTACAAGTGAAGTTTTCTCACTTTTGATCAGGTATTTCCCAGAAAATTCTGATCAGAAGAAATGATATTAGGTTTACTTTGGAAAATAATAAGTGTATACTTACTATTTTCAGTCAATTATCCTAAAGAACCTGGGCACAATAACCAGAATACTTGACAGATACTCAGTGAATTCTGAGAATGTGGAGGACCATATCCAATGTCTTGAATTTATCTTCACAGTTCAGTTTGCACTGGTAATAAGGAGGCAAATAGTGCTGTACAAGGAGGTTTTTATATGTTTTGGTAAATATATACCTGTCTGTGAACTGGCTTCTGTTATTTCTAAAGCTGGAGGATTTAATTTTGCAAGCTTCTTACTCTTTATAAGTCAGTTCACCTTGGTAGTTATTACATAGATAGTAAGTGTAGAATTGTTCTCATATTCCCTCAGCTAGGATATGACCATGGCATTTATGAAAATTTAAGCAACAGTCACAGCTCTGAAGAGAAATGAAGGAAACAACAAATGAGTAACTAATGAAAGAATTACCATGGACTTAACTCGAAGATTAAAAGCTTGAATCTGTAAGCGACAGATTCATGGAGTGATATAATACCATGCTTGCTTAGATATACTTATGGGGGGGCAGGGTGGGGAGTAAAGGAAGGAAAAACATTTCCCATGCTTGGCAAAATGTAGAAGTACTACTTTTAGTTGTACTCCATTACATTTCTATGAAGCCTGCTTGAAAGGCAAAACTAAAGGTAGAAAGTCCCACAACTTACTCCTGTATTGATAAAGCATGAGTTGAGTGAGATTAGCCCAGCTGGTTGGAGCATGGTGCTTATCACACCAAGGTTGTGTGATGTGGGTTCTATCCCTCTATTGGCCAGTCACTTAAGACTTGGACTTGTGGGTCCTTTCAACTCAGAATATTCTGTGAGTCTATGAGGTCACTGTCTGGCTTCCTTTAAAACTCCATTTATATGATGAGCCTTTTGAATTTCTCAGCCTCATACAGGCAGGGGTAGTGCAGGCAGCAGCCCAGGCCCACTCAGTTCAAGGTTCTGAAGAAAGGTAGATGTTGGTAGTCTGCTATGTTGCTTGGAGGGCTTGGAATTAGTCCATCTGTTCACCTTCTTCATCTGTTTGCTCTGCCAAAGTCCAGATCCAGCAGTGGACATGCACAGCTGGTGTTAACTGGCCCTGCACGTGAAGAGCTCAATTAACAGATGTGCAGACAGCCATCAGCATGCCTGGCAAGCTGACCATGAGAAGGAAGGACTTTGGAAGCTGAGGCTGGAGAAGATGGTCTAAGAAGTTTCAGGAGAGAATTTATTTTTTATTAATAAATTTTGCTGATTTTTCTATGTAGTCTTTGAAAAATGAGGGTGGCCTTATATCTGAAGTCGCCTTATATTTGAAGTCACTTTATATTTGGGTTGGTATGGTAGTTCTGGCTAGATCCATGAGAACAGCCAGAGTCTATAAGGATAAACCACAATGAGGTGGAGAAGAAAGCATTCAAAATTTGTTTTGGCAGAAATTGGTTAATTAAGCCTGCTTAGCATTACACAAGACCTTAGCTTGGCTAACTTGCTATCTTTGTTAAATATGTAGCTTCCCAGGAGTAAACCTGGATGAAATGTCTTAGTATTGTTTAACTCATTTTTTCATAGTGAAAACACAAAAATTGTGCAATTGCATATATTGGGCTGAAGAAATATATAAGTTTGCATTTTCCCATGAAACTCTCTTTTCCAGAAAGAAGAAAATCTACAGATAGAGTTATAGGTTTTAGACCCCATATTGAGGGAAATGGAACTATTTTCTTTATTAGGCCCTGTCACTCCCAAACCTGGAACACAGATTCAAACAGCAAAACATGAGAGTGATATACTAATGATAATGTTTTATGAACATTGATACAACAAGAACAACAAGTCACGGCCTGTTGGAGGTTAGGATTTTTCCTTTTTTTGTTTTCTTTCTCTCAGGGAATTTTGACCCATTTGTTGCCTAAGAGATAAGAACGACCAATACTTAAGACACGAAGGATATGGCTGGGAGAAGGAAGAGGGGGAAGGGTGCAGTTGGCCCCCCTCCTAGCTGGGGGGCTTTCTCTTGGGAAGTGCAGAGATACTGTGAGATTTTGGCTGGGGGGTCAGGGGGCTCAGCTCCTCACTCTCCTGCTCTTGGGACCAGAGTGGAACAGTTGAGTTGCTGCTACTGCAGAGTCCAGCCTTTTATTGCTTCTCCTGCCGTGGGTGAACCTTTGCTTGTAAGAGCGGCCGTTGGACTGGGACCTTTTTTTCTCAACACCTGATCTCACTGGAAAGGACCCTCCCCATTTACTCAGGTACTCCAGCGGAAAACCTAGAACCCCAACCCCCCCTGCCCCCTCACTCTGAGGGAGCGTCTCCTGGCTGTTTGCAGGAGCCCGGCTGCCGCTGTTCAGCCCCGCTGTTTTCTGCTGCTGCTTTGGGTTTTTCGCTATGCTTTAACCCAACACCCCATGCCCGCTGGGACACCCTGTGGCTCTTGCTATGGCTGAGGAATTTCTGCTACATTTTATTTGGACCCTGGGTGTTCCCACCTCTGCTGTTCCAGCTTGCTGCTCTGAGTTTCCTGCTACAGCCCATTTCGCCATCTGGAGGGGCACCGGGACCGGCTGCCCCCCGTGAGTTTGTAAAGGAAGCCCATTTTCAATCTCTCGTGCCGGCTGTGCCGCCATTACCCACGTGGAGAGGTGGCTGAGCTCGCGCTACAGCGCCCCCTGCAGCCGCGGGGCAATCATCGCACCTGCCCAGCTGGGAACCAACAGCGCTCCCTGCTGGCTGTGGCCGTAACTGCAGCAAAGGGGAAAGCGGCCAAGAGAAGGCTGTCACTGGGTTTCTGGTTTGGTTTGTTGTTGCTGTCGATGTTGTTGTCTTGTTATACCCTAGTAAAGAACTGTTTTTCCTTTTCCCATATCTTTGCCTGAAAACCCCTTAATTTCAAAGTTATAATACTTTGGAGGGAACGGGGGGGTCATATTTTCCATTCCAAGGGAGGTTCCCCCCTTCCTTGGCATACACCGGTCTTTCAAACCAAGACAAGGCCCTCTTCAATGTCTCAGACAGATTGCTTGGTGGAAATAGCCCACATATTCTTCCAACTGTAGCAGCTCTTGATAAATTTATATTAACTAATATCTCTTTGTGTATGAGTTAGATGATTGAAATACATATATTGAGGTTCATGGCAGTATTTTCTGACCGTAAAAAGTCTTTCATGGAGGAAGAATATGATTCTGAGTGGCCAAATGAGCTAAAAGTGTATATGGAAAACCTCAAAGATATAGGAGATTATAGGCTTAGAGATTTGACTATTTTCTTCTCATTAATACGTTGTATAGCTTAGCTTTGACACACAGTAGACTTAAGTAGGTTCAAGGTCTATTCTTCTTCCCAAATACAGGAATAAATCAATGAAAGCATAGAAATAATTTAAAGAAAGTTACACATACAAGGGGAAATTAACAGCAGTTCTGTGTCTGAACATACAGTTCTAGAGGTAGTTTACAGAAATCACTCAGTCAACTCAGTTCATTTTTTAATGATGTCTGTTAAAAATAGAGATAAACTCTGTGACTAAAAAAACTAGAAAAAGTGGTTTTGAAGTAGTCTGTGGGATTTTCAAGGTAGAGAGTGTAATTAAGATGTTATCAGAAAGTAATTCATTAGTGATTCAATTTAAAAGACATAACTAAGGTATAATTCCTCTGGCCTGTCTTGTTACCGTAGCTATGTTGACAAACCAAAGAGCTGTTGCTTATGTCATGGATTTTAGTGGTATAAAGGAAAGTATTGGGTGGTAAAATTTTCAGTTTCCAGGTCTATGGCAGTCAAGTGTTTTTCTGTTATTTTTCTACTTCCCACCCCCCTCCC
>VWZW01004383.1:245331-587708 GCA_013397115.1 Edolisoma coerulescens
CCCCCATGAACTTGTAAAGCTTAAACTTTGAATATGATTTTTACAAGCAGAAGATGAGGAAGAAAGCAGTGCTGCTGATCAATATTGTAAAGCCTTTAGCATCACCTTTTACAGTGAGTAGAAGTTCAAGTAGCTGTGTAGTTTTGTATGTATTGTACATAAGCACCAATTATCAATCCATTGCTATGTTGCTACAAAGCTGACCAAAGTCTTTGCCTAGATTATGCATGATTGACCCAGGTTGTTTTAAAAAATGCTCCATGTATTATAAAAAACTTTCAGCAAAACTGAATGCAGTGATATAAGCATAGAATTCCTTATACAAATGAACAAACTGTTCTGGCAATAGTCACTCTTGGTTGCAAATGTAAACGTAATGAATGGCCACTATAGTCTATTTCCCATCTGGTTTTAACAGTCTGTTTCTTTTTTATTTTCTAAAATGGGCCTCTATTTAGCAAGTTTTTACTTTGGTAATTAATGAAGCACTATCATTTTCTAGTATACATCTGTGGAGCTTTTGGATTGTTATTGTGTCACCATGCTTAGGACAGCATCTTGAGGCAAAGCCAAAGATAGCTTTGAATCATTTGGTATCAAGGTACTAATGAGCTCTGCAGACATTTCAAATACAGTTTTTCCATTTTCAACCAGGTGTGGCTTAATCCACTCTATTTTTCCCATAAGCAATATGATGTCCAAAATATAACTTTTTCCTCATACTCCAAAAAATGTTTCCAAAAGGCTAAAATCATGCTTTTTGCAATATGGAAGAGACTTTGCTGACTTCTCTTTTCCTTATGTTAGATTACTGTTCATTTCCACCCTGAAATTTGATGGCCTGAAAATATTTTTTCCTCAAAATCTCAAATCATGAACTAAACTTGTTTTTAATTCTGATTTATGTTTATATTTACTACCCTTAAAAACTGCTTATGAATCAAAGTAACAAAGCTATTTCTAGAAGGTTAATATTCAACGGTAATTTTTCTAAATTCTAGCTTCAGCTGTGAACAAATTACATTCAGATACCAAGGAAAGAAATTACAGATTTAATACCATAGGGAAAGCATTGAAGTAATTGCAAATGAATTTATCAGGAATTAATTCCTCTTGATTGATGTGCTAAGTGGAAGCATGTTGGACATTAAAAAGGTTTTGTATAAATCTTGATGTATAAATTTGATGCTGCTTCTTAAGAGTGTGTACATGTTCTGCTATTGATTTGTTTGCAGCCAGATATATTATGAGTGCAAATTTTCTGTCTGCTAACATCTCTGTGCACATATCACAAGAATTCTGTTCTTTGCCCCAGCGCCAGGAGAAAGGGTGTGAGCTTTTGCCTCAATATTTTTGACTCATTCCAAGAAACATTATTTTGTCAGCCCCAATGGACAGAAAGTGTTGGCTCTGCTATTTAAAGCAGTTAGCAAGTTTTTTCAAAATTGGTATACAGTCAGTATCTTTTATTAGTTCAGCATGCCCTTTGTAGCCCATTCATTTTCTTCAGAAAGCATTCAAGCTACAGGTTTGTTTCCCTAAGATGTCACCCAAACTCATTCTATGGTTTTATTTCCCATATGACAATTCTATGACATTCATCATGGTAATCAGTCCAAAGGTGATGAAATTTAGGATTCAATTTTTCTCTTGGGGAAGTCCATAGGTTTTGCTACAGATCAAAATTCTGAGCCTCCACTTGTCCTCTTGGTATAAACAGATAATCCCACAAAGCACCTGCATCTGCTAAAAATACCTCATTAAAGCAATCAAGACAACAAATCCTTAGATAATGAAGTAAAGAGGATGGCTGTCCCTTGGATATTTCCTTGCAGATGTTTCCGTTAGTACAGTCATTTGAAGGATTAAATGTAGTGGAGAAGTTTCTTTCATTCCTTTACTACCAGCCAAGATGTCTATCCAAAATGACAAATGCCCCATTAAAATGACTGCACGTAGAGGTATCTTAAGGGTACCTGAGAATCTTCTTAAGTACCTCCATTTTTTTAAATCAACTGCCTGTCTTGAATGAAAGGAATTCCCATCCAAGGAAAAATAATATTACATCATGATTATTTTCTGTTACTGCCATCATTCATGGGGTTTTTCCCATAGATAAAAGGTACACATATTGGAATTCAAGGTGACATATTTTTCTGTCTTTCTGGTTCCTATCATCAGTGATAATTCCACTGATAACAGAATAATATACCGTTTCTTTGGGTTTGGTTTTGTTTGGTTAACAGAAGCACAAGAAACTAAACCACAAAATCTAAAAAGGGAAGTTTAAATGTATTTTTTATAGGAGCGGATCTGTAATAAAAACAATAAAACCCAGTGTTTAAGCTTTATAGAAATAATTTAATGACCAGCTGCAGCAATAAACACCTTTCCATTTTGATTGGGTCTTAACTCCTCCATCCAGTGATTAATTGCTCCATGAAAGACAAACACATTACATTATACCGTAAGTGTAACATCCTGTTTTAAAGATTCCACTAGTGCAGTTTAAATGTTTTTGATCCTGTTCAGACTTTAAAAGGATATTTTGAGGATCCTCCATTTTATATTACTCCTTGCATATAATCATGACCAAGGCAATAACTGGCCAGTATTTTGTTTCTCATATACAACTTTGGCCTTATTTGCGTCTTAGAGAGAGAGTAATATTGTGGTGCCACAACTTGTTTTCCTTTGAAACACTGTGGAAACTAAAGGATGGAGATTGCATTTTACTTAAACTGTGGGGAAAATTAGAACTTCTTAATAAAGTTATGTCACTGGTTCCTATGCAGGATGGAGCATGCATTAATGCACGATTATTAAAGGCATACTCATTACAGATAACAAAAGAACCACTATCACAGTGATTTTAAAATATTTTGGATATAAGCTAGATTTTAGCTGCTGATCTAAGAGGGAAATAATGATAGTCAAATCTCTAATTTATCTACTCCCTTTCTTACACAATTAGGCTTCCTTTGCTGAGGAAGCATGAAAAGGGGACTGTGTGACACTAGGAGCAAGAAATATGGAGTACATTTGCTGCAGCAAGGGTTGTGTCTGTATCAGAAACAAGACCTTCATTTGGGTTTTTTTGAATGGCATTTTATTTCATTTTGTGTTGCCACCTCCATTTGAGAGCATTATTTTGAATTCCTTTACAGAATCACAGAAGGGTTGATGTTGGAAGGGACTTTTTGAGGTCCTCTGGTCCACTTCCTGTGCTAAAGAAGGGTCACCTAGAGTCAGTTTCCTTGCATAATGTCTCAGTGGATTTGAATATATCCATCAGAAGTGGCAGATTCCATATCCTGTTTCAATGCTCAGTCACTGTCACAGTAAAAAAGTGTTTCTTAATGCTCAGACAGCAGCTCCTCTTTGTACCTGTTGCCTCTTTTCCTGTCACTGGCCATCACTGAAAAGAGCCTGTTGTCCTCTTCTTTACACCTTTCCTTCAGGGATTTATATCCATTGATAAAATTCACCCTGATATGACTTCTCTCCAGACTAAACAACTGCAGCACTCTCAACCTCTTCTCATATAAGGGGTACTCCAGTCCTTTTATCACCATATTGGACTTTTGCTGGACCTGGTCTCAAATAGCTCCATATCAAGCTTTATTTTATTTTACTACATTTTGCATTAAAACATTTGTTCTGGAATATGTCTTTTATGAAAAATCAGCACAATCTAGCAATTATTCCTTTAATGGTTTCCCTGATAAGCCCATCCAGAGAAACAGTCTGGGGATCATTTCTTCCTTTTCATTTCCTTGCATGTTATCATAAAATGGCCTGGGTTGGAAGGTACCTTAAAGATCATCTAATTACAGCCCCCCCTGCTGTGCACAGGGATACCTTGCACTAGACCAACTTGATCTGAGCTCCATCCAGCCTGGTCTTGAACACCTCCAGGGATGGGCCATCATCAACTTCTCTGGGCAACCTGTTCCAGTGCCTCACTACCCTCACAGTAAAGAAGTTTTTCCTAATATCTGACATAAACCTCAGTTTTAAGCCATTCTTCCTTGTCCTGTCACTATATGCTCTTGCAAAAAGTTCCTCTCCATCTTTTTTGTAGGTACTGGAAGGCATTTGCATCACTCAGAAGCTGCCTTCTCCAGGCTGAACAAACCCAATTCTCTCAGCCTTTCCTCATAGGAGAGGTGCTCCAACCCTCTAATCATCTTGGTGATGCTCCTCTGGACTTGCTCCAAAAGGTCAATGTTCTTCCTGTGCTGGGGACCCCAAAACTGGACCCAATACTCTGGGTGGGGTCTCACCAGAGAGGAGCAGAGGGGTGGAATCCCCTCCCTCACCCTGCTGCCCACACTGCTTTGGATGCAGCCCAGGACACGTTTGGCTCTCTGGGCTGTGAGTGCCCATTGCTGGGTCATGTCCAGCCTCTCATCCAGCAGCACCCCCGAGTCCTTCACCCCAGGGCTGCTCTTGATCTGCTCATCCCCAAGCCTGTGTTGATACCAGGGGTTGCCGCACCCCAAGTGCAGCACCTTGTACTTGGTCTTGTTTGACAATTGCATGAGATTCCCATGGGACCACTTCTTGACCTTGTCCAGGTCCCTCTGGATGGCATCCCATCCTTCAGGTATGGCAGCTGCACCACTCAGCTGGGTGTCATTGGCAAATTTGGTGAGGGTGCACTTGATCCCTTTGTCTATGTCATTAATGAAGATATTAAATAACATTGGTCCCAACACAGACCCCTGATGGACCCCACTTGTCACTGATGTCCATTGGGACTCTGAGCCATTGACCACTACCATATGGATGTGACTGTTTCAAGTAAGTGACATGTCAGTCGTTAATGCACATTCCTTTGCTAAGCCAGTAGTCTGCTTGCTTGCTGGGTTTTCTGACAGTCACTCCAGAACCCAGAGTTAGTGGAACTTGGAATAAACGTCTATGAACTCAGAGAAATGAGGCACTAATATCAAGATCCGTAGCAGCTGGCTGACAGCATCCTTCTGGAAGCAAAAGATGCCAGCTGTAAATCTCTATAGAAATCTAGAGCTTAAGGGGAGTGTTTAGTAACCATCCAGTTAAAAGATGGATATAGTCACTTTGGCCATGGGGAGAAATAGGTTAGGTTGAGATAAATCTTTCTACTCGTTTCATGATCTAAAAGGAAAGACCTGACCAGTCTAATTTAAATTGCAACTAGGTGAAATTTAAGGCTTGTGTAGTCTGTAGTAAAGGTCATGTAAACTAAAAATCAGGTTCTTTATGCCTTGAGGTACAAGACTTTTAGAGCCAAAATCAAACATTAGGTTTTATCATTGGGCTTTAGAAATTGTTGTAAATTTACAGTTGTTAGCACCAACTGATATAGGTATTGTGATTTGTCTGCTTTATCCAGAAGAGCCAATTAGGCAATAAAACATGAATTGAGATATTTAATTAGACTGTTCATTTATGTATTCAGATAGGAAAACCTTAATCAAGCATTTAAATGATGTTAAAGATAATGGGTCAAACTATTTCATGTCATTCTCTTGTACTTGGTGGCAAATCTGGCTGCATTTGAGGCGAATACAATAACGAACTCCGCAGCTTTCGTAATTCTCAAGGTAATTGCTATCAGATATGTAGCTACTTTTTAAAAGCACAAACTCCTTGTTGTTAACAGCTGTTTATTGGTTCCCATCACAAGTGCAACATTATTTGAGATTTCTAAAAAAGGGAGCAACCTGAAACTTTCAGTTATAACAGTGGAAAAGTGTAGTTTAAATATGCATACAAGAAGATAGAAAACAACCAAAAATACAATAGAATTGATAAAAATTCAATAGAAAAATATTTGAAGTCAAACAAAAATAATTTGAAGTCAGGATATCAGGTAAAAAATTCATTCATTCAAACTTTCCTTTTTTTGGTAGAGGTTTGTTTAAATATTATTTAGATAAAATTTTTGTACATGATTTGGTGGACGAAATATAAAAATATGGTATCTTTTTGTGGTGGTAAAGACAGATTTTATTTAAAACTTGTGTCTTCCATTACTTATGTGACAGCTTGTAGGTATCTTTATTTGTACTTCTCTATTTTCCGTGGAGATCAAAGCAGTGAAACCAATCTAAAACTGTGTATGCACAATCTTATCATATTATGAACTTTATAATCTGAATCCATGTAGTTAGAGATCAGCAAGACATACATGGGACAACATGTTTAGCAAGTGGGACTCCATGTGTTTCATTCTCTAATCACCTAATTTAGCTCTTGGTGTTCTAGGTATGAAAGTGTGTCTGTGCAGATAGCATACTGTTAGGAAACCAATTCACTGAGTTTTGGTATACATTTGTATTACAAGCACAAATGATCCTGCAGGATATATTATCCTCTGTCAAAACAGGGTTAAAATAGGTTTTTCATGCTCACTTTTCATCATGTTATGTGTTAGATCCTAGACCTTTGGAAATATAACTTATTTTTCAGACTTTTCCTTGAAAGTGTTCTGTTTCAGTCTATTTGGTTTTTTATGTCTTTCCCATTTCAACTGAGTAATAATGTTAAAAATCAGCTGGTTTCAAATCAACAAAAAACATGAGGCCTATGATAGAATTTCAACCATTACAGAGAAGACTTTAGATTTAAGATATGTTCATGTTTACATACACCATTAGTATTTTGATCCTTGTTATTATTTTTTTCTTGGGTGCTAGTCATTTTTTTGCCTTATTAATTTTGCACAAGATACTAAGGGCAATATGCTGTGGATAAAGTGTTTTTTAAGTTCAAGTATTTCAGTAGTTCTCATTACTATGGACATGCCTGAACTTATATCTGTTGATTATTCCTGTGCAAGGTCATGGCAGAATCATCCGTTTAATAGTATGCAATGAGAGCAGTGCAAAAACAGTTTTAGCATTTCTGATATGGAAGAACTGCTAAAAAAAAATGCTCATCACAGCAAGAATTCTTTTAAGTAGTGCACAGAGAAGTTGAAAATATAAATTGACTACAATCAATTTAGAGAGCTTTCAGGATAACTTTTATTTGTCCATTTTAACATCAGCAGCCACAGTGTGTAGTGTGTAGGGCTGCATGTGAGCCATCTTGTTGCCTGCCCCCAAAGCAACTGGCGAAGGACTGGCCCAGTCCCCTAAGGCTTTCCTGGGAATCCTCAGGAAGCTAGGAGGGAAAAAAAAAAAAAAATCACATAATTTTGCAGTTCCCAACTTCCAGGGAAGTGGGAGCAGAAAAACAACCCAACAAATGCCTGAAGATTTCTGACTTTGTCCAGGACTGTGGGTGTCCTTTTCCCTCCACTATTTATTTACATTCAGTAAAACTCAGATGTAGCCTAGGAAGAGGGCCAGTTACTGCTGTATTGAAGAATATTATTAGTCCATCTGATGGTTTGGAGGCAGACAACCCCCTCTCCTCCTTCATTCCATTCATAATGCACCTGGCCAGTTGTGCAATGCTAACCAATGAACAGCTGCTAACAATGAGGAAATTGTGCTCATAAGAAGTAGCGCAGCATCTGATGGTTATTATCTGGGGAGAAGCTGAAGCACTAGGGACTTATTTCTTGCCAGGATTTTTTTTCCCCCAATTGAAAAAGTTGACTCTGTGTTGAATTAAACACTTTTTATCTTCTCTGTTTATGACTTTGTGGAACTGGTTTCTTTGGAGGTACTCCATTTCCCCATCATTTCCTCTTCCCCTTCCCCTTTTCCCTTTCCTGCTCCCTCAATAATCCATCTGGGAGGATTAAGGATTTTACAACTGAAAAATATCTATGAATAGCTATTTATAGTATGATGGGTAAGTTTCCTAGCAGTAATGTTTGTCTGCATTAATGTTACCCATATATGTGTACATGAGTATATGGATGAGAATTAGCATTTGGAGTACATTTTATAGAGAGTGTGTATGTGGCAAGTATCTCATATAGCCTCTCAAGACATTCCCATTTACTGAGTGTCCATCCTACAAACATCTTGTAGTACTTTTAAAAAAACCCAAAAAACCAAGAAACAAAAAACCACAAGAAAACCCAACATAAAATGAAAATGGAGAGGCAAGACTTTAGGCATTGTTGAAGTTTAGCTAATAACATAAACAATTCCATCTATGAAAGGAAGACAGTTCTTTGGGCTTGAGAAAATTAACAGAAACTTTTAAACTCTGGTGTTCTAATTGGAGAAAGTCTGCCATGTTTCACAGCCTGAATTAGGCATATGCCTCTGGAAGAGCAGTCAAAAGAATCAATATAAATAATGAACATAGTGAATAATTTTCTTTGGTATCTGTGAAATTCGTACATTGACTCATGTCTTCAGTCTGGTAGAGTTCTTTAAGAGGAAACAAATTCAATTCAGAGTGGCTAGGCAGGAGTTTTGGAAGTAACTAGCAGTATTTTTACCACTCTATGTGAAAGTTGCTGGTTTTTTTCTTTAACAGCTTCAATTGATTTAGATGCTATCAAGGGACAAATAGCAATCACTATTAATTTTTAAACTCATTATTTTAGTACATATTTCTCTGTAGGCCTTCCTGTTTCATATGAAAATGATCCAACCGGAATATTCCGTCACAGCTTTACTTTCCACATTGAAATAATTCTTACCAACTGACTACACTTCTATACCGGCATAAGAAAGTTAAAACTCTTTCTGGCTTGATAGTATGTGTGTTATAATACAAATGAACGTGTATGCTGTTCTGTATGGAAATACGCAAAAAGAGATCATCTTATAAAATCTGCTATAGCTGAAAGAGTTTTCAGGAATGGACAGAAAACAAGTGATCAGTAGCAGGCATAGTTCATCATCTATTTAGCAATGGTCATGGTAAAAAAAATCTACTAGAATAACTTTAAAAACAACTAATTTTCTCAGTTCTTCATCTTGACATAGCCTACACATCCTATCCAATAGAAAGCTGGAAAAAAATACAATTAAACTACCTCTCTTCTCACTTCTTTCTGCAATGAGGAAGAAAAGAGAGTACTTGTGATATTCTGAAGCTAGTGGCTGCGGCACCACTGAATGGATGTCAAGCATGTGGGCAGTCTTTCCTTGAGGATCTTCACATAATGCTTACAGGCTGAATTTCAGTGAATTTGTTTATTCTTGTGACTTGTGAACCTGAACATAGCCAGTCATGAAATAACTATGAACACTTGGAAATTTGCACTGAATCTGACATTTTTAGTCATAATTATGGCTGCTAGATCACAATATCTATCTGAAAGTGTTCCTTACAAAAAGCAAACTTCCTTGGAATACCTCCATATGCCTTCAAAATTGGAATTTCTGATCAGATCAGCAGAATCCATGAGTATCTTGCTGTGACCAAGGAAGCAAGAACTAAAACCTGAAATCAAGCATCCCAAGCCTTTCTCTGTTGATGTGATTAGGGCCAGTCACAGGGAAAGCATTTGAAGCCTTGAGGAAGTTCTGGCTTACCCCATAGCTGATGAAAAGTAATGAGACCATCTGGCCTTCATAATAACTGAAATCATCTATGCCAGCTTCAGAGAAGACATCATTCCATCATCCCTAAGCATGACTAGCTAATTTTGGAGAAGTGTACATTCCATGCCAAAGCCCTCATAAATTGTACCTGTGCTTTTTCCTATCTCATCTCATGTTCTGTCTCTTTGTTTTAGCAAGACTGCAGAGTATTTGATGGAAACTCATTCTCTCTAGTATCTTGACTCTCTTAGAACGTGTATACTGATGCCTGAAGTGGTACCTAAAAACAGAGACTAGACAAGAGTAAGGGAATAAAGGTAGGTATTTGAAAGGCCTTCAAAGGTACACCCTGGGGAGCCAAAGGCTACATCCAAAAAGGACCCCAAGATGGACGACGAGTCACGAGGTTCATTTGCATATCAGCATAAATTCGCCAATTAAAACTTTAGCTAATGATGTAATTTCTAAAATTTCTCCACCTCTCTAGAGGCCCTAGTTTACACCTTTTGGGCCTAGGACAGCCTGAGTGTCCTTGAATAACAAGCTCAGAGAGGCTTTGTTATGTCTATCTTAGCATGAGAGAGCAGAAGTTAACAGGCTACAAGAAACTACTAGGCAGTACAGGATTTGGAAAACATAAAAGTTAAAACCCAAGGCATCAATACCATGAGGTGAAAAAAATTATGTAAGCTCCAGGTGAAATAACAAACATTCAACTTCTTGTTGTTAATGTCACTTCAGCCTTTGACAGTGTATGTACAGCCTATGCAAGGTAGAAATACAATGCACATTCACTCTTCTAGGAGCTATAACATAGCATTTCAAAGGCTGTGCCCTTTGCCTCACTTGGATATCTTTATTCCTCTTTATTATCCAGGACTTCTGAGAACAGTTGAACTCCAGGGAAGTGATGCTGTACAATTCAAGCTTGCAGTGGAACTTAAATGCAATGTATTTTCCTTAAAATATTTATTAATGCTAATATGTTTGAATTTTAATTATTTCAAGATATGGAATTCCAAATTAGATTATTCCATTTGTTGTAATGGTGCATGCCTTGTCTAATTCCACTGAGATGGGTAGAAATACTTTGGAATTCTTCAGTCAGAATCCAATCTGCAAATACCACTAGCTGCTGAGGCAAATGCAGCTGTTATTTTTATCTGCATTCTGATACAGATAGATAGATTTGGGTTTTTTTCCGAACAATGTTTATTTTGCTTACCAAAAACTGGAAAAGGCTTTTCTTTCTGTCACAGCAGAGCAAACACACTTTAAGAAAAAGGAAGAAGGTTGCTATGAAAGACTTCAGCAGAACAGATTTTTAGTTTTGCAAATAAACCACTGCTTAAACAATTTTTAGGCACTTGTCAAGGCATGACATGGTCAGCATCCATGCTGAAGGATTAATCTCAAGATTGTTATTCTGTGATTAAACATATGTCAATTTCCAAAGTTTCCTGCACGGAGAATGGAAATAATTCAGCCTTATCAAATAGCAGCTCGTCCTCACTTTGCATAAGTAATGATTTTCATGTTGATGTGGTGTTTTCAAACATGAATCATTATTTTGTTTTGAGCATTCTTACTTACAAATTTTTCTACTTCATGGTTCATTCCTATTGCTCTTCAGATTCTGTATCAGCCTTTATGATCTTAATTTCCTCAAGGACTCTTGTTAAATATGTATTAGGGTTGGGCATATTTTATTACGTTTTATAGAAGCACCTTTACATATGCAAGCTCACAAGCCATTGTTGCTCATGAAGTTAGACCCACTGCAGTCAAGAACATTTATCTGAATAGAGGCATGCAAAATGAACTCCCAAACATCCCAAGGTATGAAATTTAATCTTGTTAGCACAAATCTGGTTTGGGACTGTATGAGAGAACCTGCGTGCATCTGTTTAATCCCTGGAGTTTTTACATCATTTCTCTGAATTAAGTTAATATGATCCACACTTTTCCCCTCCCCCTTGTTTCCTTTGATTCATGGGAAAGTTTAAGATTTTACTTGTGATACATTTAAAAGAACAATCCACAGCAAGTGTTCTGAGTGAAGTACATTGTACCATATACTTCAGAACATAAATAATATCAATAAACAAATCAATGAAAATAAACAAATAATACAAACAAATCTATTCAGGTATCAGGAAAATAAACCTATTCAAATATCATTATTAGAAAACCTGATGTCTTGGTCTCTTCAAGAAATTGATGATTTTCAAGGGGTGAGAAGAACAAGTCAGGCAGGCCGGGAACCTGATAGGATGCACCATCCCTTTCTTTCTTTGTCTTCCTACTGTTACATCTCATTAAGAATTATTTTTAATACCAAGAAGTTTCAGGGTTTTAGCTGTGCAGTCTGTTGACTTCAGAATTACTCTAACAATGTATCCTTGGTTTTTGTGTGTATTTGATCCCAGATTGCAAGGCTACAAAATTCCTTTTGCCAGGAAGCAGTTGAGGTGCCTCCCAATGTGTACTGGTGGCGCCTCACACACACACAGCTGCCTAGGGGACCTCCCTGCCTCTTCTCCTTTCCACTCCTGGCTTTGCCCATCTGATCTGGCTGAGGCCTGGAAACAAACTGAATTCTTCCTATGAGGGGCAACAGCAGAGGAGAGGTATGAGATTAGATCTCCACAGGCTCCCTTGTGCTGCCCCCAGTATTTGCCTGCTCCCTTTAGAGCTGCTCTGGCCTCAGGGTCATGATTTTGAGGGCTGCTCTGGGTAGTTGAGTAACGTGAATTGAATTCTACCCCTAGCTTTCCCTTTGTAGCATGATCATCAAGCTAAAAGCAATGAATAATTTAAATTCTTCTTAGCGCCAATCTTTAAAATCACATTTCTCACTCCTCCTTGATGTGTTCCTTCAAGAAAGAGAACATAGGGAATTATACCTAAGAGGGCAAATTTAGATTTTCTTTCATTACTTGTTACTTAGAAATAATAGCACAAACAGTGACATTCTGTTCAATAGCTCAGAATGCTTTTGACACTTTTATTTCAAGCAAGACTGCAGAAAAAGTAAAGCATAATGCAAATCATTCAACACTATGAATTTGTAAAAAAATTCAGAATGACATCTTATTCTTTATAGGCTTCCTTTTAATAATTTTTTAGGATTCAGTATTGTGATATTTAAAATATTTAAATACACAGAGAAGGGTTTGTTTTGGCATGAGAGGACAATAAAAATGGTAATATATTGGCAAATAGATGAATGCTAAATTACACAGAGACAAGAATTTGCCATTCAAAGGCATTCAGAATTTTTAAAATTCATCACAGAATCACAGAATGGGTAAAGTCAGAAAGGACCACAGTTGGTCATTTGGTCCAACCTCCCTGCTTAAGCAAGGTCATCCCAGAGGACATGGCACAGAAATGTGTCCAGACCATTCTTGAATACCTCCAGTGAGGGAGACTCAACATCCTCTCTGGGCAATCTGTTCCAGTGCTCAGTCACCTGCACAGTAAAGAAATTCTTCCTCATGTTCAGGTGGAATTTCCTGTGCCTCAGTCTCTGCCTGTTGCCTCTTGTCCTGTTGCCTGGTACCATCAAGAAGAGCCTGGTTCCATCCTCTTGACATCCTCCCTTCAGGTACTTATAGACATTAATGAGGTCCCCTCTCAGTTGTCTGTTCTCGAGGCTGAACAGGCCCGGCTCCCTCAGCCTGTCCTTGTAAGAGAGATGCTCCAGTCCCCTGATCATCTTTGTTGCTCTCCAATGGACCCACTCCAGGAGCTCCATGTCACTCTTTTGCTGAGGAGCCCAGAACCAGACACAGCACCCCAGATGTGGCCTCACCAGGGCTGAGAAGAGGGGCAGGATCACCTCCCTCCACCTGCTGGCAATGCTCTTCCTAAGCACCTGCGGATACCATTGGCTGCCTTGGCCACAAGGGCTCACTGCTGGCTCCTGGACAGCTTGTTGTCCACCAGGACCCACAGGTCCTTCTCTGCAGAGCTGCTTTCCAGCAGTTTGGCCCCCAGCCTGTACTGGTGCAGGGGATTGATCTTCCCCAGGCTCAGGACCCTGCAATTGTCTTTGTTGAATTGCAGGGAGAGAAAACAATTTACCAGTACGTGTTCTATTACTTAGAATTGATATTGTAGCAGTCTATCTCTTCATATTGTAATATAGGTCCGAATTGAAAATTATACAGTCTTTAAAATCAAATTTGGTCTGCTTCAGCCTCTTAATTATCAGCTTATTTGTGATCACATACTTTTTTAATGTGTGGTCATCCCAAAGTCATATACACAGGATAGTTTTAGAACTCTGTGTGCTCATCTTTCAATATATGTATGTATTTCATTTATTGAATAATATTCTGTGATACTGGAAGTGCCTGGAATTGTAGAACTATGGCGGCTTGAGGCTCAGCCCTTTATATTGTCTCTAACAGGCTACACATTGAAAAACCACTGATGTGTAAGTATGAAAATATAAAAACCATCAAACATTTATTTCCTGTCTGTTTTTTTTAGGGGCCAAGTATATAAATGGAGCTACAGCCCTTTTTCCTGAGGTCAGTTATTGGATAGTCTTTACTGACTCCAAGAAATGGCTGATGTTTTTTAAGATGAGTTTTAAATATCACTACTTGCTGCTATGAAAGACTTAATAATACACTCATCACTACATTTTTCTATGGGGAACTATGCATACAGAGGTTATTTGAGCAGTGTCAAATTTTCATGGATAATCCATGTATTCATTTTGAGGAGAAGGTGCTCTCAGGCACAATTCTAAGGCATGAAGCATGTCAAAACAAGCCTCATTTATTTGCTGAGTACCCAGAATGAGTGTTTAGAAGTGTGATTTCGTTACTCTCTTGTGCGTTGCACAGTCTTGCAGTCCTTGACTGGGTAAAAATATCAGTTAGGTCACAGGATGTACAAACTCCAGGATATCATCAAAGCCTGGAGACAACCAAACATGTTCAAACAAAAAGAGTTTTCCTATGGGCAAAATTCAAATGCTACATCAGCTGTAACCCTCTTGAGGCCAATAAATGTCATTTAAAAGTCAATTGGTATCTGACATTTTGGGGAGTTGTCCTCTCTCTCAGTTTGTTCCTGTGCGGTGTGACCATTTTTAGGGCTGTTCTCATGTATTGATACTTGGCATTTGAAGACATAGCTTTTATATTTGTATGAGTATTTACTAGATGTTCTTTTTCACATTACTTTGAGATTCATACCTGATCTTAAACTGGCAAGCCATCTTAGGTGATTTTCTCAAACTGAGTTGCAAAACACCTGCAAATGTTGCTTTTTCACATTCTCACCCAGGGCACAGATTATTCTTGTCACCATATCTTTTGACAGAAAAGGAAGCCACTTGCTCATGTTGTGAGAAAAGAACACTTGTAGCATTTCCCTTGTTGCTGAAAGAAATAAATCCTCTCTTGTTTCATGAAACTGGACTGCTTTTGCAACTTTAACATTTACAAAATAAAATGCCTCTGGAGTTTTTCAGAGCAAAACAGTGATTTTGGTGGGCTTTTGAAAAGACGCAGTAATTTGTTCAACTTTCACAAGAAAAAGTTCTCATGCCTGTTTCCTGTAAGTCAAAAAACTTCTCTCCAAACACTGAAGTAGTTTTGCTGGATGAAGTCTTCATTGACCAACACTGCTAAAAATGGGAATGAGGCTCATCCGCATAAAAAAGTCAGAAGCTCAGTTTCATTTAGTTATTTCAGAAAGGCCTTTTCTCTTTGACCATCTCTTTTGGTCCCATTCTTGAATGTCTTTTTTTTTTTCTCAGCAGTTTTGCTTCCCTGTGGAAGCAGTATTTCTCTGCTGAGTTTCTTTTCCACTGGATTTCAAGCTCCTAGTCTCCAGACTGATGATCCATGATGAAATTTCTTTGTGGCTGTGAATCGTCTAATGCCCTAGCTTTTCTCTGACAAAAAAACCAAAGTAACTAGCTGTATTACAAGCTACAGTTTCATTGTATATTTTGCAAAAGCATTTTGATTGCTAAGAATACAGCTAGGGAGTGCAATAGATGCAAGATGAAAAGTTGAGTGAGTGGAGTTTTGTATAATGATCCATGAGATCAATACCACCTATTATCTGCTCTGCTGCTCTCCATGTATTAGTGCATGTGACAGTGGTCTGGCTGGTCTGATTCTATGGCATTTTCCTGATTTTGGTCCCATCTCCCAAGAGTGATGGGTCCTGCTCCTTGCCCTCTCTCTTCTCCATATGTGGCCTGAACGGTGATTGCTTTTCTTATATACACCACTAGCTACATGAACTACTAGCTTTTTCTTGTTTAAAGCAATGGTGGCCATTCTTGCTCTGAAGTGACATCTCAGTACGCTCCTTCTCTGCTCTTTTCAGTCTTCTTGAGATGTTTTGTGTGTCTTGCGTGAAGTCAAACAATTCTTTTGATACTTGACCCCACAGATTACTGACAGACCAGTTCTCCTTTACTTTCTGATGCTGTGTAACACTATACTGCTCAAAAAAATTCTATTTAAAATAACATGATCCAGGAATTTAGCACAAATCCTGCAACTCATAGCCATGCTAAGTAGTATTCTGTTTCACAAGTGGACCCTTTGAAGTCGGTTGAGTTACACATGCTTACATCATGTCTGAACTTGGTCCACTGTGTTTACAACATGCGTATTTGATATTGCACAGTGGGTGTACATAACTTAAAAAATAATAAAACTTTTATTACTTTGAGTAGTGTGCACATTAAAGAACAGATTTTCATTTGCATCAAGGCTCTTTGTACTCCTTTGGCTATGCAAAAAGCCTTAAAACTGGCATAAATTCCATTAAAGACCAGTTGAAAAATCCCTTTTCACAGCCAATGCTGTGAAAATGGTGCTGCATGTAAACTAAAATGGAGCCCTTCCCAAAGGAGATTTTTTAATTTCAAGGGAATATTTTCACTTTTTTGTTCTATTTTCCTGTAATAAAAATATAATAGAATTAATCACTGCAATTTTTTTTGCTTATTTTTAATGTACCATCTTGTAGTAAACCTTCTATGATTAGCAGTTGACCTTTTATATCCTTGTGAGTTTCAATCAAATGTTAGCACTTTTTCTATTCACCTGCAAGCAATGTTCATATAAACAGTAAAAAGGCTGCTTATTTCTTGAATTACCTCAAAGAAGCAAAACCAAAAAGGATTAATCCAAGAACATAATGTCAATTGGAATCTGTTTTTTTAAATTTTATTTTTTATTTCTGGTTCTCAACTTGGGAAAGGAAGGAAATTAATAAAAACATATTTTTGAAGAACGTTGAGATGGACTTTTATGTCTACACCTTCTCAAATCTATGCTTTGTTTATAAGCTCCAGTTCTGGTCCATATGTATAAAATAAGCATTTAAACAGCTACAAAAATAATCTACTGAAATTTCAGGAATCTGGACAGTCTGTGTTGATGGGCCAAGGCTCAACAAGGTGAAGGGCCTTATGTCACAACAACCTCTTGTAGAGCTCCAGACTAGGAGAAGAGTGGCTGGAAAAGCTGCCCAGTGGAAAAGGACCTGGTGATGCTGGTTGATAGCTGCTGAACATGAGCCAGCTGTGCCCAGGTGGCCAAGAAGGCCAATGGCATCCTGGCCTGTATCAGGAATAGTGCGGCCAACAGGACCAGGGCAGTGATTGTCCCCCTGTACTCAGTACTGGTGGGGCTGCACCTCAAATCCTGTGTTCAGTTTTGGGCCCCTCATTGCAAGAAAGCCATGGAGGTGCCAGAGAAAGTCCAGAGAAGGGCAATGGAGCTGAGGAAGGGTCTGGAACACAAGTCCTGTGAGGAGTGGCTGAGGGAGCTGGTGTTTAGCCTCAAGAAAAGGAGACTGAAGGAGGACCTTATTGCTCTCTACAACTACCTGAAAGGAGGTGGTAGTGAGGTGGGCCTCAACCACTTCTCCCAGGTAACAAGTGCCAGAATGAGAGGAAATGGTCTTAAATTGATCCAGGGAAGGTTTGGATTGGCTGTTAGGAATTTCTTCACTGAATGGGTGTCCAGGCATTTGAACCAGCTTCCCAGAGAAGTGGTGGAAACACTGTCCCTGGAAGTGTTCAAAAAACATGTGGATGTGGTGAACCTGGTGGTACTGGGATCAAGATTGGACTCAGTGATCTTAGAGGTCTTTTCCAACCTTAACAATTCCATGATTGAGCTTCTGCAGAAAAAGTAATAAACAGCTAGAAGTCGTGTAGGTGTATTAGTTGTTACCTTGTAAAAAAGTATTGCTTCTTGAAGATGACATTGTATTTGAAACACTAGACAAGAACTTGTAGTATCTGGATCCATTTCTTGACTGCAGAACATTCATTGTTTGACTCTTGGTAATTCATTTAGTCTCTATTCACCTCTCTATTGGTCTGTCAGCCTGCCCGTCCACTTGTCTGTTTATCCTTCTGCCTTGTAGAGACAGTGTACAGGTAATGACACTTGTGCTTTGTGTGCAGGATTCTACCTAATACCTGTAGAGATCTGCTAGAGTGGGAAACAATACTTTCTGCTATTGTCAGTCTTCCTTGACTTTTCATGTTATTCTCCCCACCAGAGAAAAACAAAATGGCTGTTGCAAATCTTAGGGGAGAACCCCTGCATGTGAAACCAGTATATATCTGTTCAACCATGTTTGAAGACCTTTTAGTAGGGAGATTTCCTGCCTTGACATAGAATATTTTGTTTCTGCTGTATACAGTGTTTATCCATACACAGCTAGTTTACAGCTTTCCTATATGGTTCCTGAATACATCCTTCTCATCTTCCTTTCTCTTTTTTAACTGGGAAAATAAACAGCATATTGGAAATTCTTCTTTATGTGCTGTAGGCTACACTTAAACATTGAGGTCTCAGTAATTTATGTTTTTAATGGATAGGGGTTTTTCCTTTTGGGTCATTTTCACAGAGAAACTTAGGTTGTCCAAACATATTCTGAAATACGTTGGGGGATTATGGTTTCAACACATGCATGCCTAGGGCCAAAGTATGAGTAACATGAAATTTTTGTTCCATTCCATGAACAAACCACTGCTTTGTGGTGTAATACAAAACATATCTAAGCAGTTTAGATCTCTATCAGGCATTACAACGTTAGGTTTTCTATTTATGTGACTACCCAAAGCTCATTAGAAACTCATTTTGTAGCTCTAGGGAAGTAAGAATAAAAAGCAGTGAAAAATAGTACATTGTATTCTGTTCTAATTATACTCTATTTACTGTACTTACTAATACATATCAAGTGTATAATTTTATAGTTGCAGAGCCCAACTTCCAAAACTTGTGAAGTCCAGGACTGTTCATAAAACTATTGTACATGCAGCTTAACTGTGCAACTTTGGTTGGACAAACTAGCTTTCTGTGCATGCAGGCAGACTGTTAATTGCTGGTGCCTTCATGTAATATGAATGTCCTTGAAGTGCAGTGTTCTCCAGTTCCTCCTCCTCACCTGCTCTTAGGCCCAGAAGAAAGCTGGTGGTTGCCAGGCCCAAAGGGATCATCAAGAGGAGACAGATGTGAAACATCAGAAAACATTTGCAAATATAAGAGATCAGATTCTGGGTGTGGATTTTCACTATTCAACTTTACTCTCTGACTGCTGGTGTGAGTCTCTTTATAAAAATCAGTGCTCTCCTCAGTCATGCAGGCAGAGGTTTCATGTCTCCATCAGACTAGACTTGTGCATGTGGGAGGAATAGGATGTGTTGACATAAGGTATTAATGTATGAGAATGTGATAGACAGTAGAGCAAGGAAGGGGGGCAGGACATCTCCTTTGTAAGGCACAGTATTTTTAATTGCTTCTTCTTGTATTGTCAAGTTTTTCTTTTAAACTATAGTTCTGTGCCCCCTCTGCCATATTAGTCTCACCTTTTAATGAAAGGATAAATGAAGAATACAGCACAGACAAGTACTAAAGACTCTCCAGTTAAGGGCAGAGAGAGGGAAAACAAATCCATTAGCCAATAGAAAAAAAACAAGGTTTTGGGCAACCTAGTTAAAACCCAATTATAATCTTCATGTTTCCGTGCTGTTGCCCCTCTCCGGCAATGACTTTTTGTAATAAAAGGATAAGCTGAATAAACCCAACCAAAAATGAGTGTTTACATTTTTTCTTTTAATGTAAAATGAACCATTCCCCAAGTACTAAAAAGCTTATCCATATATGCATTAGTGGATTAGAAGCACACTTCACAGGTGGTGTAATACACAGGTCTGAAGTACACTCAAGGCATACCCTGAATCCTAGTGAGGCACACTCAGTCATGGCTTGTATTATAAGAGCATATTTAACAACATTCCAGTTTATAACACTTAGTTTAAAATAAGACATGTAAGCTTGTTGTTCTAACAGAACATGTGTTTTAAAAGGAAAGCTGCGCATGAAAATGTTCCCTAAAATTCAGATAGCAGAATCCTTTCTTCATGCTCTCAGTGTAATATATTACAGCAGTAAAAGGAAAGGACTATGCTGTAGACTGAAAACAATATGCCTGCTACACAAAATAAATGCCTGTTTATTAGTCCGTCTTCTTGTGTATTTCAGTGCCCATACACCCACTCATATAGTGAGAAGATGTCACTAAATTAAACCACAGATATTTGTCCCCAGATTAAGGTCACCTTCACTTCTACGCTCTTTTCTTATTTTAATTAATGAGTGAAAGCTCAGGTTTTTTTCATCTTTTGCCTTCTTTCAGGCTTGTTGTTATGCACCTTGTTATAAATTCCTTGGCTTCCAATCAGGGTTTTATGAGCATGGAGGATTGTATTTAAAAATAAAGATTCTGAACACCCATATGTTTTGAGGTACAATTCCTTTCCTCAGAGGGTATGTAAAACATAAAACAAAAAAGCCTATTTTATTATGGAAATCTGAAAACAATCAGTGAGCCTCTTGTTCAAAGTAACACCAGGTTTGCTTTAATTTTCAACAAATTCAATTTTCTTTAAAGTGCCGTTTATATGCCCATGTTGAATTATAATAGTTAGTAGTAATTTATTGGGGATATTATTCCAGGAATTTTTCTATCTTCTGCCTTTGACCCTAGGGATGCGATAGTGGGGTATAAAGAATGTATGGTGTAGTATGACACAATATATAGTGCAGAAGAAGGAGCATTACAGCAGAAAGCTTGTTTAGAAAAGACACACTGATTGCATTATTTCAAGTTAAAACAACAAAAAAAATCACTTCCATAGTGTTTATACACCATGAGGCTACTATCTACTATTGATTTTTTCCTTTTTTTTCCTACTAAACCGTCTTCACAGCCAATGCATTTTCTTGCATGATTCTAGAAGAGAGTCATGGTAGCACAAGAGTTAAGCAAAGTTTGTCCCAGCTCAAAGCTAGCGGTAATGAGTACAAAGTGTCTGCTGTGAGTTTTGGATGAAGGAGGGAATATTGTTTTTCTGCTAGTTTCTCTGTATAAACTAAAGGTTTTGTGACAGATTTGGGATTTTCTTTGTGTTATTTGAATCTTGAACTCTTTTAATCTTTTCAAGCAGAGTCTTGCATTATTTTCTTGCAAACTTTCTGTTTAAATATTGCAAGATACGGTTCATGTTTTCACAGAAACAGAATCCACCAATAGCAATTTCTAAGACTAAAAGTGTGAAAAAGTTTTATTGGGCTGTACTTTTTTCTCTTGGGTTTTGTTCGTTGGTTGGTTGGTTGGTTTTTTGTAGTTGCCCCTTGTACTATGAGCTCTAATTTAGAACTGCTGGGAAACTGATATTTACAAACCATTTTGCACGCTTTATGTCTGGCATTAGGACTTTGCCCCATTTCTTTGTAGAAAGTCTCAAGAGACCATTTGAATAAAGAAATAATGCATCTTCCTTCCCCAGACCTCATCATGTGACTGAGATTGAGGCTGTTCAATTCTGTGAAGCTGAAATCTCATCCCACGAGTTAATCTTGGTCCTTATGTAAGCAAGACTGACCCGGCAGAGCTATTTTTGCTCTTGTCTGGGGGATTTCTTTGCTCCTGATGATAGATTGCATTGATATTTGATGAACGTGTTACCAAACATAATAGGGTTATTTGAGGTCTGAGAAACATTTTAAAAACACGGAAAGTAACAAATTGCAGGATTTATACTAAAATGTCCCTTAACTTCATACAGGGGTTCAGAGGATAATATATAGTGTTGCTGGCTCTTATTTCCTCTCTACAAAGCAGTGTTGTAGAAAAGGCCAGAAGCTCTGGGAGATAAGATTCTATTTTCTGTGGCCTCACAAAAATTTGATTATTCAATCTCTCTTTCGGCTCTCCTCAACTAGGAGACCCTTTGCCTCACCTTAATCTTTGGGAATGTAAGACTTGCCGTTTTTGGTTGCCAGAAACAGTAGTGCCAGTGCAGCTGATTTAGCAGTATCATTCCTGCTAGGCCACCCAAAATAGCAGTGAGTTGGCCGTCAGCTGGTAGTCAGGTGTGCTCTGCTTGTAGATGTGCTCTTATACTACTGCCATCTTTCCAGTAACACATCATCACTCCTGCACTGTTTTGATGATATAGCATGTTTACAGATGGCTGGAGTAGCAGCACTCTTTGACGATGTGTTATTGCAACACATTGTGAGAGACAGCTATTCTCAGTGTGTTTTACTCCAACGGTGCTTTAATCTCAGGCAGTACAGCTGATCTCAGGACTGCCTTTGGAAAATGTTGAGACAAATAAAACTCCATGTTTCAGACTGACCCATAAATGATAGAAGCGTGAAGGTGCAATGTCTGAGTCACAGAGGACCTTCCAGTGACTCTGTCTTTAATGAGATTTTTCGTGCAGTGCTCTCATATCCTCCAGAATCCCTGAGCAACAGTAATTTGTGTTGTTTCTTGTTTTACAGTATAACTAAAATATCACTGTTTAGTGAGAAGTATTCTTGTTTTGTTTTAATCATTAGGTGGCTTTTAAGATGTGGGCAGAAGCAGGCATGAAAACAAAGGGCATCTCAGCTCCGAAGACAGGGAGAATGGTAGCAAAGAATAGCACTTTGGCACAGCACATGGTGGTGCAGGATAGCACTTCATGTAACAGGATACAGACCACACGACAGGCAATTGGCACCGCAGGAGAGCACTTTATGTAACAGGAGAGATAATCAGCATGTGGCTGGCATCACGGCTTAGTAACACATACAATGAGATGGAGAACAATTACATTTGCGCGCTCTCTCTCTCTCTCTCTCTCCCCCCAAAAGGTTACTGAGGGGAAATCCCTCCCTCCCACTCTGAATAGGCATGTGATATTAGATATATTTACTGGGGGAAGACAGGGATCCAATTCAAGTGTGCTAAGACTTTTATTTGTCTTAATTTATTTTTTAAAAACATGCCCTTTGCTCACTTGCCACTGTTGGGGAGACAGACTAAACAGTTCAAAGCTTTTCTTAGAAAAAGAGTAACTTTTTAATCACTGCAGTGAGCAGTAATTTTTGGCAACACTATTATGCTACCAAGAGGCTATTTTAATAAAACAGTCCAGTGCTTCAGAAGCTCCTGAAGTAGTAGCAATTTTAAGGAAATACGAGGATATATTTCTTTCACTGCTTCTCTTTTTAAACCTTTAAAAGAAAACCACAGTGCCCCTTTGGTGCCTCTTAAGTGGACACAACTGTTGATTTAAAAGAAAGACAAGCTGGTCTTTTTGGTTAAGCATTTCAGTCCAACACCCTCTTTTAAAAAGCTAAGTACTTTAAGGTTTTGTTTAAGGTTGTTCACTCAAATCCAGAGGGACTGTAAAAGGTTGGCTGTGGAAAGCCAATTTCCCCACACCAAAGTTTCTTTGGTAGGACTCCAGGAAGGCTTTGGGGCATCCTGATTTCTGTCCACTCTTTGGCTTATAGTGTTTTCTCCTTGTCTAGTGAATAGATGAACTATTTTTGCTTGCTTATGAACAAATGGCCTGATGTATGTTTTGCGATAGTTTTTATGCTGGTGTAAATTCATGTATGCCACTGTCAGGGAAAGCAGAGCGAGTTATACTGCAACATCCATCGTTTCTTATCACACTAATTATCTGTCTTATTGGATATCATGTTCTGATGGAGTCTCATAATTCAGTGTGCCAGAACCTTTCAGATTAAGTTGCATTCTGTGTAGTATTGAAGATTGAAGGGGTAGCGTAGAAACAGGGAATAATTTGTAATTATCTCTGGTAGTTCGATGGCTGTCACTTGATTACCTTTTGGAAGACATGATTTGTATACCTCATTTCCAAAATCTGGAACCTGTGCCTATGCAGTGTTACACAGGCAGATACTTAAACACGTGCATTTCTAAATTTACCAACTGATCATAAAATTGAGTGATTCCTCTAATTACAGCATTAAGAATATTGGTTAAAATATGTAAGTATATAGTGCAATACCTCAATAATTCACAGGATTGCAGAATCACAGAATGGTTAAGGTTGGAAGGGTCCACAGGAGGTCATGTAGTCCAACCTCCCTGCTCAAGCAAGTATCTAATGCTGATCGTCGTGAACGAAATGTGTGAATGCCTGCTTGCAGCACTGTTCCTACTGTTTGTTGTAAAAATGTATGCAAAAAAGTATTACAGTCAAAATTTAAATCAATAAAAGTAACTAATGTAAGTATATATTACTTGCATGTAACACAATACTAAAACACAGATGCAGCTGAAATCAGTCTTAAGATGGACTCAAATGTGGCCAATTGTAACAAGTACATGTGCTTAAAGATTCGTATCTGTAGCTCATTTTGGGTAGAATGCAGCTTCTCTACAAATCAAAGGGAAGACTACTATTCACTTGAATAAAATGTAGGTTGTACTCTAGGACTGAAATCCTTTATTTTCCCCTTCCTTGCAATCCATTTTTTGAGTCTCTATGCCCACAAATGTCCTCCAAACACAGTACATATACATGCATATAATTTACCACACACAATTGACACATTCATTTCAAAATTCTTTGTCAAAAAGTAGCCTCCATATGAGGAGGCTTATTACCTTTTAAAGGCTACATTAGTGAAAAAAAACCCAACCTTATTCTTAATGACATGTATCCAGCTGACAGTTCTAAAAAGCTTGACAGTAAAATTTTTCCCTATTCATAATGAGGTCTGGTTTAGCCTCCTCAAAAATTGACCTACAGATGACGTCATTGCCCTAATAGATGAACTATGCTGGTTTTAAATCCGGCTATGTTTCTTGAAACATTCACCAGAGACAGAAAGAGTAGGGAAAATACATGCTATAAGTTTATTACACTTCAGTTACTTACGGCAGTATCCCGTCTTTTCCTTTACTGAGCAGGGAAATTCCATCTCCTGCTTTAGGCTTCTGTTAGAGTTCTGATTTGGAAATGGTCAACTGGATGGGCTTTGCTGGGAGGGTTACAGAGAATAGAACCATTGTAGCAGAATGTGTTTGCACTAAGGATTTGTTCTGGGTTTTTTGCATGGTACACAGGATTTGCTTCTCCTTCAGTCCAGAACCTTCTAAATTAAGAGATTTTCCGTATAGAATAGCAGTAGACAAGAATAGACCATTCATTCACAGTTTTCAATAATACAGCTCTTCCACCCCATACACGTTGCTTCCATCTTGTTCCTCCTTTCCTTATTTGTTTTCCTGATTTTTTTAAACACATTAACATTTAGAACACATTTTCTTGACTTCATAGAGATCTCAATTGGAGTCAGCAAGTACTGCAAGTTACCATATTTACTTTTGAGCTCTGTTCAGCTTTTAATTACGTTTTTTCCCCTAAATTCAGAAAAAATACTTTCAATTTCATTTCATAATTTCTGCCGGTTCTAATGGTGTAATGTCTGTAGATTGAAATCACAATGAAGACAAGCAAAAAGGACCATATATGGAAAGCGTTTTCCGGTTTATGAAATAGATATGGCCAGGCACATTTTGCTTGGACTTAAGTGTGAGATTTATTTTAATTTCAATAGTTAAAACAACATAAGTTATTTGCAAATGTAATAATGACAGCACTCAGCAGGCCTTGGGCTATTCAAAGAAACTAGTCAGGATTATTTCTGAACAAAATATTATAGTCTTCTACCTAGACTTAATATATCAGCTAATGCATAAAAAGTTATCACTCTTGAAGTGTGCGATAAGGGTGACCTTTTGTATCTTTCTGTTTTTTAGAACAAAACCTTGAGGTTTCAGGCAAAGTTGGGTTCCCTTTTACATGGTAAAAAATGCCCACTAGATGTATAGGTCCAAGGACCCTAGTGCTGATTCAGAAATGAAAATATTCTAGGATGAAGGAGAGATAGTGAAGCTTAAAAGAACAGTGATCAAGAGAGATTTTTCTTAAAAAACCTAGTGAATGTTGTCTTCAAGTTGGATGTGTTGAAGTGTACTTGAAAATTTTCCCAGTTGCTTAGTTGTGTAGGAGATTGCAACTTCATAAACACTACAAGCAAAACATTTCAAATGAAAGGGTTTTTTTTTCCAAGTTGCTAGCATGTCCTACATTTTATTTCCAACTGTATCAACTGTATGGATCTTACTTGAAAATTTAAAAAAATGCATTAAACCAATTTAGGAAATTAATTTTTATTATGATGTATATTTACAAGTAAAGGCAGTTTTTTTTTTTTTCTCTTGAAAAACTATTAGAAAACAGGATCTAATGGCAAAGGATGTTCTCTTCTATTGCTTCTTAACAGCTAAGGATTTCACTCAAGTCATGTACCTTCTGTCCGCAGCTGCACTTTTGCAGTCCTCCTTTTTATGGTGTATCTAAATGAGAGCACTCATTTTGTATTTGTCAGTTAATTTAAAATTCTGTTGATTGGAAGTTTCAGAATACACCTTTTACAGCCTATTGTTAGAGTCCTACACCTTATTTTAAAGGCATGTGGTTCCAAGCGAAGTAGTTAAGCTTAGATATCAAAGCCCTTGATGGAGGCTGTGACAAAAAGTTAGGCTTAATAAACTTGTCTGTGAAAAACTAACAACAGTGAAATTCAGTAAAAGCTAGTTTATTACAAATCGATTTATTGTCAATTATAAGGGATGATTAGCATTAACCAAGAAAGTCTTTTGAACTGGAATTGTCAGCTTTTTGACTAATGAAGAGCTACATTTCTCACCTTGCAGTGGGGCAGACTTTCTTGTTATTTCTTTTTCATTTTCAAGTGGAGAAGGAAGCGTTAGTGCCAGCAGGATGAAAAGGTGTCTTAGTGTTAAGTTTGCTTAGAAGCATAATGGACAACAGTTGCATTTTAGGTTTTGGAGTCTTCGTTTTTTATCTAAGAACCACCATGAAATTTAAGAGGTTTTTAAATTTTTGGAGTCCTTCAACATTGTATAGTGATTAAATGTTTTTAAGCGGCTTTCTCCTTTTAGTCTATTGCATTTTTCCCCTGTTTTGTGAAATTTCTCTTTAGCCTGGGTATAATTTTGTAGAAAACTCCTAAAATGCCATTGGCAGATAAAATTTCTGTGAATTTGTTTTTCTTCTAACTTATGATAATGATTAAGGTTTTAAGTGTGTAGAAACATATTCACCCAACAGCTTAGGACAAAAAGAGCAAAACACATTTCCTCTGCTGTGCCTGTTTGGTTTATGTCTCAGTTGGTGCAGAATATTGCATCTTACCAAAGGCTGTTAAAACACTTTTATTTTAACCTGAATTAATCACTTATGCTAACACTTGATCCACCTGATGAATATTTATAGTAAGCACTTAAAAACTGGAAGTACGTAATTTTAAATTGTTTTTATTTTTCTGTCAAGTATGTTTTTGTATTAGTCAGAGTGAGTAACTCCAAAGAAGTGTTTACAGTGTAAAAGACATGCTGGGGTTTCTTTCCTTTATTGTAGGAACTCCAAAGCACAGCACAAATTTTCATGCTATCCATGCTTATGTGATTTCCTGTTTTTAACTCCTTTACTGTAGCACTGAAAAAAAAATCCCTTTGTTTTTCTTAATATAAACTGTTACTTCAGCATCATGAGAACACTTTTATTTACAGTGACTCTAAGAAATATGAAATATGTGGCAAAGCATCTTAAATAGTGCATGGAAGGCACTCATCTTTCTTTAGTGATCTTCAGGCAAATCTTTTTATTAGATCAAACCTTACTTGTCCTTCTTCAGCCAGTGCAACTTCTTTATTATGACAGGAGCTAGTTTGAGAAAAAAAATGCTTGTGCTTTGGCCTGATCTTGTTTCTGGTGTTTTTCTGGGTTTTAGGGTTTTTTTATAACCGAGTACTAATGAACATAGAGCTATGAGTTTCATTGTCTCTGTGTAAAATGGGATAATCCTACTTTCCTTTTTCACTATTTATCCATTTTATCTACTGACGTGGAGAGCTTTTTGGAGCAGTTATTTGTCTTATATTTGTATTTTAACTGTACCAAGCTCAAATATACTCCTGGCAGAAACCACCAGATACAATGAAAATGATTTAAAAAACAAGCAGCAATATAGAGTCCACATAGCAGTGGAACAGATTTGTACTGCTTAACCTCATATTATTTCCCTAAAAGATACTGGGTTACATCTTTATAGTGCCTCAGATTTCCATCATATTAGGAAGAGGTTTCTGCCTGAGCTGACACTTGTAATGTTTAGATATTTCTAGGAGAAAAAAATATAGCAGTCATAGAAAAAGGAAATTGTGCTTTATCCTTATAAATACATCCCGAAGACTGTGTTGTGGGTCTATTCCACTGGTACTTACACTGCTGTGTCAATAATAATGCATTTTTATTGAATGACGATTGACCCTCTTTTTCCCTCCTTATTTTATCATGCAAGGTCGGGGACCAGGTTGCACAAATCACTTTTTAAAATTCTTTGATTTTCAAGGTTTTGAAATTTGGATACAGGTTGGGTGGAACTAGGCAGATATGAAAGCTCTGCGAATGATTGCAGTGTTTTCTGCAGCAGGGTTAGCTAGCCAGAATCAGGAGCCCCACACCTGCAGAATTCGAAGAGGTCTGGATATTTGGTGCCCTTTGAACCTTACCTTTTGTTTTTTCCTTTAACTGTTTTAGTTTCTGAATGTACAGCCACAATCTGTGGATGGACAGATGCTGCATGTCTGACAATACGCTGCCAGAAATAGAAAAAACCACAAGAAATGGCAGCCTTCGATGTATCCAGCTGCCTGCTGTGATTTTTTCACTGAAGCACTAGAGGGATTAACCAAATGCACTGCCAGCTTTACATGATCTGAAACAGGCTTTAAAATGGATAGTTTTGTATTCTTCTGTCTGCTTTCCATGCTCTCTTCCTTCTCCCTTTTTTGGCATCCACTTCTATCAATGACGATGAGATAGCTAATTTCAGGTTTTTTATTACTGTCTTTTAGGTGAAGGTAGAGGGAAATAATCTCTTAAATGAAAAACATTGGTTTCATTTAGCCTTCTAATGCTTGTGTTCATTAACAACTGCACAAAATGACTTGGCTAGCAGGAATATTTATTCAAATAGTGAACATTAAGAGAATAAACTTGTAAAAAGCAGAGAGATCATGTTGTTAGTGCCACTATGGGTACAAGTGGAGGAGTGTAGTACATGCGTGATATACTTCCAAATTAGTTTCACTAGTCTGCGTGTTAATTCAGGGGGTAAATAGGATCTGGGCCTAATTTCTCCTTCTTCTGGTTTCTAGGGTTGGGAAGTGTGCAGGTTGATTAGTCTGCCGACTAGTCCCCTGGAAGGAAGGACCTTGAATGGGACTCCCTGCTTAGGGTGACTGAAAAATGCCTCTCCCACAAAGCTTTGCTTCCTTATGTTACCCCAGCTCTGCCTTCCAGGTTGGCCCATTTGGCCCTCCCCCTTTTACCTTATCTAGAAGGCTGTCCCTTCCCTCTTCCCCCCATTGGCCCTTGCCCTCACTACTCCCCCAGGGTTTCCCTTTGGACCACCCCCGTGCCCTCAGGTTCTCTCTGCCCCTACCAGCCCCATATATAAACTTAGACGCTCCCTTTCTGCCTGTCTCCATCTCCAGACACCTTCATGTGCGTAGCTGGAATAAATTCCTCCTATGGAACCCTGTATGAAGACCCTTCCTGCCTCTTTGCCGTTGACTCATTTATTAAGCTATCCGGTGTATGCAGTTGCGTGTGTGAGTGTGTAGTGGCTTTGCTGATCGGCTCTGTACTGGAGATGCTTTCAGAAGGTTGCGGTACTCCATACCATCTCTACCCACCGCAACAGGGAAGAAATAAATGGGCTCCACATTTCTGAGAACAAATTATTGTGAGCAGCATTTATACAGCTGTGTGGAGAGGGGGCAGACTTGCTCACCTTCTTGCAGTGATCTAGTGACAGCTTAGAAACATGTCTGTAAGAGAGCGTCTCTGGATCATGAAGCCTGTGTGTGAGGCAGTGAGAATTATGCCCTTCAAATCAGGGAACTGACATATCATGCAATATTTGTGTCTGGTGTCAAGTCACTAGACCATCTCAAACACCAATGTTAGATTTGCTGTTTTTCCTTCAAGATGATTCCATAATTCCTGGAATGCTTACAGAAATTATTCAGTGAGGGATTGTAGAACCCTAAATAACCTGCATATAGTTACCAGACACTGAACAGTAAAGGATTTTTGTTCAGGGTTATTTGATTCATATACCATGTTGAGGGGGGTGGTGATGGTGGTGAAGAGGAATTGATAGAGGAAGAGCAACCAAATCTGAAATTAAAAGTTTAGAAAAAAATCGTCTGAGAATTCATATAGAGGCTAAGTACGCACCATGAAATTGTGCTTTTTCTCCATGCAGAGGTTTTCCTTATGCAATTGCCCTTTTGAGACCCTCCTTGAGACAGATCAGATTCTGAAGCACAACACAGTGAGCATCAGCCTAATACTTGCCAAGGACCTTAGCAGGTCATTGAAGTGAGTGCGTCTTTGTATTAGAGAAGTTAATTGTATCCATCACTTGTTATAGGATGAAATTTTGTGTGTGCCTTGCCAAAAGTGAATGCAGCTGTCTGCCTCTGAGAAACAGAGAGTAGAAGCATGTAAGTTCCAGTGAGTGAAGACTGGATATTTAAAGGTTTGTACTCAATATGTAATCTGCTTTTCACTTATAGCCCAGGGTTTTCTGCCTGGCTCTACCACCGTCCTTCAGAGAACACAGAGAACAAGTGTCTTTTTGAAAATCTTATCAAATTTTTGCTTGGATATAATAATATATAAAATCTTCCTGAATTCCAGTGCTTTGCTTTGAGTATTACATGAACAGCTCTTTTAAATTCCTCTATTGTGTATTGTTAATAATTGCCCTATTGATTATCTATTTCGATTTTATACCAGTTATATTGATGCTATCATGTCAGATGTGGTAAGAATAATTTGAGATTTTTTATTATCTCTGTGTCTCTTAGGGTAGTGCAAAAAATATGATTTATATCAGACAAACTTAGGTAAAACTAAAGTTAATATTCTGTTTTCATGAATGATCAGTGAGAGATTGCTTAGACATAAAGTAGAAGTGACTGGTATATAGAGAACAGAACCAAGGCATGGTAATGCTTTGAGACTTTTTATGTGGGGAATTTGGGAGGGCAAGAGTACAAGTTAAAAAGTGTTCCCTATAGGCTTACAATAAAATCTTTACTGGTGTTTGTCACTGCAGAACTAGTGGCAGAGTCTTGGAACCTTGCATAAGGCATGCTTGGTTCTAGCTTTGGGAAATTAGGCCATTTTTTTGAAAACCACATAAATTTGGAAGTATTGAGCTAGTGACCATTGCTGGTCATCTCCCATTAGACATCTGCATAATAAACACATTTATTTTGCTGTTTAAAAAAAAAAGTTATTTGGCTGGTTTTGAAGGCTGAGTACTCTGCTTTTGGCTGACAGAGATTCCTCCATGTCATATCTGAAGCTTATGGGCAAGAGAAAGTAGTAAATTAAGCTCTCCTTGCTGATATTTTGGGATGAAGAGAAGTTTTCAGATTTTAGGGCTGTCAGGCTAATACTGTAATGAGAACCAGCTTGAAACAAAGAGAATTGAGAATAAAATCATATGTTTCATTTTGACAGCCTAACAATATTTGAGTTTTGTATTTTTTTTTAAGTTTTATTTTTGAACAACTTAAGTCCTGTGGACATATGAAGCAAGGACAGATTGTTACAGCTGTTGAGCTTATTTTTTTATTCTCCTTACTGTATTTCCAACAGAAAGAAGAAGGAAATTTAAACTTTGTATACAGACAAAAAAATTATTCAAATGTCAGAGGGGATCAGAAAATAGGGAAGTCTTTGTTCTTCACCTTCTTTTGAACTACAAGCTGTAAACCATTGCTAAAGCTAAAGCTGGTCCAGCAGATATATAAGAACTTAATGTATGTGGTAAGGTCTGTGCAGTTCATACTGTGAAGGTAGACAAGATGCAAATGTTTGTGTAATATCTAGCCTGTGTTTCTTCGGAGGTGCATCCCTGCCACACTAGAGCAGTGAGGACTTACTTTGCCTTTAGTTTCCAACTACTTAGAGACATAGAAGAAGACTACATGCCTCTGTCAGGCTAGCTGTTAGAGTGCATGATGCACTGCTGATCCCCTAGATGGTGTGGCTAGCAGTACTCTGTGTTCTGCAAAGTTGTTTGGAGTAAAAGAGTAAAGTGCAGGAGATGTAAATATCAAAGATATGTCAAATTTTGTTGTGTATACCTCTCCTTTAAACAAATAAACAATAGAAGAGCAATTATCTGGAATAAGCATGTACTAGCCCTCCCAGCAGCTTCTAATATTGCTTAGTGATCATGATTACAAGGCTTATGCAAGATAAATGTTGTCTTGTTCTGCTTAAAGGAAGTAATTTTGATTTTTTTTCTTTTTTTCTCCAATTTTGTATCCATTCTGCCCTTTTACTAAGTTAAAACTGATACAAGTGAGAATTAAGTCAAGGTCTTTGCCATGATATATTTGCTGGTATATTTCTGGGCTGTTCCATCATACTACTGGGAGGGAATATGTGTGACTAGTTCTGTCAATACTGAAAAATACATTCAGCTTGCTTGGGCTTTTCTGTGCAAGTCAGATGAGAGGAAACTGTTACTTTTGGATCTTATAAGTTCTGCTCTTAATGCTACATGTTATGTTGTCAGGCAATGAACACAGGATTGTTTTGTGGCCAGAAAGAAAGGGAAATTATCGGGGGTTTCTGCATGCAACCATGTATAATAACTTCTGGAGCAATGATTATGGTACTTAAGAGATACTTAACATATAAGGAGTTGGTTTCATTTAATCACCGGTATGATAAAAAAGGAATTTCTGAACTGGAAAAGTACGTCTGAACCAAGAAGGTTCTTCTTTAAGTTTATTATATCCCCTTCTGTCTGATTTATATCTATTGTATCCTTCAATACCCTTTTCTCTTGCTCACCATAAAAATGTCCAAGTGTTTTTAGGTTCATTTATATCATTTACTTTGATGAATAAACTTGTCAGCTCTCTCCGTGTGCTCAGGATTTGTGGAGTGATAATATTGTATTGGACTTCTAACTAAATTCCCTTTTTATTCCTGTAGTCCTTTACTTATTTGCATTCCAGCCTGTCCCAGACAGCTTATTTCTTTTTACCTTATCAGGCTTTTAAGGAATTTTAAATAAGATTGACACTGTGTTACCTTGAGCTATGTCCTTGTTATTTACTTTCGGCTTATGTGTGTCAGTTCCCTCAGTTTGTAATTTTGCTTTGTTTTATTTCACTTCTGAAGAAAAAATTCTGATGATTCCTAGTAGGAGCGGAATGAATTCACCCCTTGTCCTGTTGCTGTCAGAGGTCAGAATCACCTTCTACATCACATGCTTGTGGCCATTGTTTTTCTTTCCTTTTCTCCCCTGCAAATACCTACAGACTCATTGAGCTTGCGTACTTTCCTTTAACAGCACCTGCTACATTTCGCACATACTTGCTAATAAATCATTATTGTACATTTTGGTGTTTCCGAATACAGGTCTTGTTCCTTTTCCTAAAATATCACCCAGCTGTAGCTTGTCCTCTTGCTCCTAAAAGGTTATCTACACTTGGCTAATGTGGAAGCCCTCATCTAGTTCCATCCCATGATTTTTCTTGCTTTTTTGTTTTTCTCTTCCGTTGATTCCTGTGGTGTTGCCTCCCGAGGACAGCCACACGGTTAATGCCTGGTCCCATTATCCAGCTGTTAGTGGGATCCTCAATTGCATATTCCCACTAGCATGTCTGAGTGTGATGTGCGACAAGTGAAACCTTTGGCGGAACCTTTTGTGAAGGTACTGCTTGCTATTTGCCCCACTCCTGTACTCAGATATCGTACTTCAGATAGCACAACAACTCCTTCCCTATGAATATTTGAAAAGCAGTAGATGCAACAGACCATATTCTGAGTTGATGAAGATGGACACAACCATAGAGGAGTAGCAACCCAGAAAAGCCCAAGAATAATATACATCGATAGACTGATTTTCTGCTTTTTTCTAATTATGTAATTGTATTTTGAAAGTGGATACTAGAATCTAGTTTACCTCACTTTCAATCTAGCCACAGCTGACTGAAGTACTGTGAGTGAAAATGGAACTTTTAGAAAATGGACTGAATAAGACAGTGGAAGCACATATTCCGTTTTCACATTAAGGTAATAATGTTAAGAAATTTCACATGGTGATTGTGAGGAGCATATACATATATGTATACATTAATATGCAGTCCTACTTTCCTTTGCTTGTACCTTTGTGTCTTGGTTTGAAAGAGAGGTGTCTGCCAAGGAAGGTGGGAACCTCCCTCGGAATGGAGAATATGACCCCCTCCTCTCCGATTATAACTTTGAAATTAATGGGCTCTAGGCAAAGATATGGGAAAAGGAATAACAGTTCTTTACTAATATGTGTATGTATAGCAAGGCAAACAAACAACAACAAAGGTAACAACAACAAACAAGAACAGAAAACCCAATAATCAGAAAACCCAATAAACAGAAAACCCAATAAACAGCCTCTTCCCGCTCTTTAAGGCCTTTCCCCTTTGCTGCAGTTACGGCCACAGCCGGCAGGGGGAGTTGTTGGCTCCCGGCCGGGCAGGTGGGTGCGATGATTCCCCCGTGGCTGCAGGGGGCGCTGTGGCGCGAGGTCAGTCGTGTGTCCCTCACGTTGTAGTGGTGGACGAGCTGGATGGCAGAAGTGGGCTGCAGCAGGAACCTCAGAGCAGGGGCTGGAAGGCAAGGCAGGCTAACCTGAGGCAGCAAGCAAGAGGCAGCAGAAACTCAGCAGCTGTGTCAGGAGCTGCGGGGTGTCCCGGCAAGGAGGGGGTTTGTGGCCATAGTGTAGCAAAAACCCTGGAGCAGTGGCAGAGAAACAGCGGGGCTGGGCAGAGGCAGCCTGGGCTCCCAAACCCGGCCAGGAGATGCTCCCATTGCGGGGGAAGGGGCTCGGGGTCCCGGGGTTTCCCCTGAGGCACCCGACCCTATGGTGAAGGGTCCTTTTTTATTGAGGTAGGGTGTCAATAAGGTTCCAGTGCAACAGCCGCTCCCACAAGCAGAGCTTCACTCATGGTAGGAGACGGCAGCAGGAGATGGAGCCTCGCAGTGGTGGCGAATTCTCCCCACAGTGACCACAGCCTGTTTCTGCCCCGCCCCTGCCATGCCAACAGAGAGAGAGAGAGCTAGGAGCTATGGCCAGCCGCTTCCCCCAGCCCAAATCTCGAGGTGTCTCTGCCCCTCCAAGAGNAGTGGCAGAGAAACAGCGGGGCTGGGCAGAGGCAGCCTGGGCTCCCAAACCCGGCCAGGAGATGCTCCCATTGCGGGGGAAGGGGCTCGGGGTCCCGGGGTTTCCCCTGAGGCACCCGACCCTATGGTGAAGGGTCCTTTTTTATTGAGGTAGGGTGTCAATAAGGTTCCAGTGCAACAGCCGCTCCCACAAGCAGAGCTTCACTCATGGTAGGAGACGGCAGCAGGAGATGGAGCCTCGCAGTGGTGGCGAATTCTCCCCACAGTGACCACAGCCTGTTTCTGCCCCGCCCCTGCCATGCCAACAGAGAGAGAGAGAGCTAGGAGCTATGGCCAGCCGCTTCCCCCAGCCCAAATCTCGAGGTGTCTCTGCCCCTCCAAGAGAAACCCCTTCAGGTAAGAGAGTAGCCAGCCTCACCCTTCTCCATGAAGGGTCACCCTTGAACCATGGCAACTACTTTTGTCTCTCTTAAGTACTGGTGGTTGTCTCTTAGCAACATATGGGAGAAAATTCCCTGAGAGAAAGAAAACAAAAGGAGCAATCCTAATCTCCAGCACTTTGTCAAGCCTAACACATACTCAGCTCTAACTAATCACTTAGAATTGTCAATATGTATACAAACGCAATTTCCTATTGTCATTAGTCTCTTTTTCTTCCATACTCCTCATCTGCTATATACATGTGCTATTTTTTTAAAATTTTTCCCTTCTGCTAATACTCTGCATTCCATTCCTACATCTGTGTATTTTGGGTTTATGGTTAGGTTGATTTTTTTTTTTCCACAATTCACTTGATGCTGCAACACTAGCATTCTTTTAAAGTGTCTTTTAAAGAAAGTAAGAACTAGAGTGGATTTTTTCATTTAATTCCTATCTCTGGACTACACAGAAAACGTGTATTTTGACTTATCGCAGTTTTAAAATAACTACTAAAAATATAGTTTGAAGGTAAGACAGACCTGTGAACACCAGTTTGTAACACAGGAATCTAATAAATTCTGGAAAGGTAGAGTGCACGCCCTTGGAAAATGGTTGTGCACTTGTGCAGCAGGGTGCACCAGTGACAGTAAAAGCAATTGTTTCTTCTTCCTGTTAAAAACACTGACTGCCAGAGCAAGGACAGTCTCCATTCTTGACACATTTTATGATTTTCCTTTATATTGCTGCTCAGTTAAGTCTGATTTAAGTCAAGGCTTGGATATAAGTTACACTAAAATACCACTAGAAGCTAATAATAAAACTATTAAGCAGTTTACTTTGTCTCAGATTTGTATTAATGCTTCGGCATACACTAAGGTTCATTGGCAAACTGAAGAAGACATTAATTTCATTTTTTTAAAGAGAGAAATCCCTAAGTATTTTTGAAAATATGTAGTTATGAAGGAGTTTTTCATGCTTTTCATTAAAACACAGAATGATAGAATCTAACTTTTCTTTGCCACTGTAACTGGGTATTTGTAGGATGTGGGCTTCCCAGTAGAAAGGCCAGTGAAGTGCACAATATTCCCTTTTATCTGCCGTTAGGCTTTGACATGGGTTATATTCTCTTTTCACTTGTATAACCAGGTATAACGATACTGTTGGTATGATATGGTCACTGGAGCATTGCACAAATACATCTGCTGCAAGTTGTATTATGAGGTTCAGCTGCACATCTTCAGTTTCTGATGCTGTTCTATAAAGGTGTAGTTACAAAATTGTGCAAGTTGATTTCCTCTTTGCATGTCTTTTCTTACCATCTGTTAGGAAATGAAGCAACAATGTTCTCTTCCTGTTCTCTTTAAATTATGTAGTGAAAATGTAAGAATTTCTGTTGAACTTTCACAGGTTCTCTGTGCACATCCAAACATATCCTGTTATAGAAAGTTGATAAGATAGGAAATTTTGTAGCTGAACTAGTTATTCTGTAAAAGGTTTTTCGGGAAAATACTCAAAAATAATGTACATGTTTTGCCTTTTGATATTGAATTATGATCTTGGATATTTTACTGTTTCATCTATCTTTTATAGAAGTATTCAGATCAAATCAAATCCCACATCTGTATATTTTTGACTTTGGAAAATCACTCAAGAAGAGAAAGTTATCAATACTAAATTCTCCTTTATGAAATATTTAGAATAACCTAATTTTCTTTTAGGAGACCATTAAGTTGATTTTGATACTAGAATTGAGAATCAAAAGTTCTTTCTCTTCCCTTGTTCTATCTTTTGCAAGTCTCTAAGCCCCTAGTCTACTTAGCCTTCTAAAAATTTGAGAAAAAGCTTTATTCCTTGTTTTAAAGTGAAGTCACAGAGGAAGTTCAGTCAGATCCACAGTGTTGTTTGGACACATGATTGGCTTTGAAGAAAGTAGAAACTGTTTTCCCCTGTAGTTAGTAAGTTTGGGTGGAAGTGACCTGTCCACAGCAGCCAGTGACAGCTCACAGCCATACATTCACATCTATCAGCTTCCAGGCTTCAATGAATCTACTCTTTACCCCACATACCATCTCCTGGCTGCAAGAACTTTGTGTGATTTCACCTGAGTTTCCTGCAGCATTGGGACCCAGTCCAGTTGACCACTGAGACTTACTTTCAGTAAGTGAGGTCGGGAGTAAGTTGGTTATCACTTAGTAGTCCAAGCGCTGAATTCACCACAGTGGTCCAAAGGAAAGACAAGCACTGGAGTTAAGTGTATTATTATGCCTCTTAACTGAATGCTATGAGGCAAAATCAAGTGGAAATAAGTCATGGAAGAATGGCCATTTTAATAGAAATACATTATATAGAATGCCAAAAATATTATGCTTTTAGCAAAAAAAGTCACTATAGTTTTATGATCTGCTGCATCTATGAGTTTATTTTCAAACTCTAAATCCATTTATTTAGGCGTTGAATTCTGTCAGTACTGCTTTTAGACATGCTGTTATCTAGAAGGAATTTCCTTTCATGACACTTTTGAGTTATGATATCTGTTAAAAGATGTTATTTTAATGTGCATGTTGCACTAGTTTTTACAGGACAGTAACATATAGGAATAAGGAATGAATGTGCCCAAGGATGCCAGATAAAAATGTTCTTACATGAGCTGTTAGTATGCTGCTATGTGTTACTTAGCATTTTTGAAACCAGTTCCAGGCATTTTTATTGGAATGGAGAGATAAACAAAGGTCTTATTGCTCAGTGCTGTTTCCAGTGACATGAGTTCCAATAATTCTAATCTGTTTCTTATCCTGCAGAATCTGAAAAGTCCATAATTTTCCTAAACTTCCGCAATATTGCATATCCCATTATGGTAGTTTTTACAGAATTCAAAGAAGCTGATTTAACTTTTGGGGTTTTTTTTGTTTGTTTCCGGGCCAGCCTGAGGCCATCATTCAGCTGCACTAATTCTGTAAAGAAGTACTGAATAAAGGCTTATATTTTCTGTGCCATAGGTGCAGAAGGTACCTCACTTACTTTCTGGTTTTACATGAAAGCATTTATATGTAGCCATGCAAGATGGAACTTTTTATTACGGTTGGCTTTATCACAAATGGAAAACATCCTTCTATATGTAACTGTTAGCTGTTAGATTCTGGTCAGGTTTATGTTTGCTGGCTGCCTTTCTAAAGAGAAAAACATGGCATAATTTCTGTGTTGATATATTTACAGAGCTTAAAAATTATTTGTGTTTCCAGAGTCAGTGCCCATGTAGTCTGTGTTAACTTCCTGTCATATGAAAGAGGAAACAAAACATTTTAAAATATTACTTTTTTGGCACCTTAAAGAAACAGAACAAATAGAATCCTTTTCCTTTCAGCTAGAAATAGTTGTCTGAGTTGGTGAGCATTATGATTATCTTGAATCATTAGGCATACCAAATCTACATGCTGGTTGTTTCAGCTGTAGATGCTATTTGGTTCTTGTTTCCAGGATATAATATGGGTATTGGTACAACATTTGATAATTCTAAAATATCCAAAACCTCTTGGTAACTGGAATTAGTAAAAAAAGTAGTCACTTTTTAATGATTTGCACTTTTTTCTTACAATTCCTGTAATACTTTCAAGAAACGTATCTTTCAGATTTCAATAAAATTCTGAAAGAATTGGAAAATAGGTCATAAATAGCTATTTTTATGTTAGACAAATTTATCTTTTGCCTGCATGGACATTTAGTGCTTTTTATTCAATTTTTATCCTTCCATTTCTTGTATAATCTTCCACATCTAGACTTGCCTTTTTGAATAGCAACAGCCTGACCAAGTGTTTATCTACACTGCTGCTGTCATGCAATAAGAAGAAGCTAAACTTGCTTAGATATCAAGAGAAAGAGCGACATATCTTCAATAACATGATAACCAGTATAGCAAATTTCTACATTATAAAATGTCAGCACATTGTTAAGGTCGTTAAAGTTTGTGGGAATCTTTCACCTGCTTTCAGTAGTCTTAAATCAGATCATACCCTAATCCTAACCCTTTCACAAACCATGTTTTTTCTGTAATCTTCAGATTGTTTCAGAAGCAGAACAACACAAAAACTGAAACCAAATTTTGAGCAATGGCTCTCTAAAACACCATGTAGTTGCCCATTGGAAGCAGCAGATTATTATCACCCTTTAATACTGATGGTAACCAATCCATTTAACAGTACTCAGAAACAATGAATGTTTTTGCAGCTGAGCAAAGAAATAAACTATGCTGAACTGCAGAAGTGAAAGAAAACATTTGTATGTGGTCTCTATGTTCTGTGTAAACTGTAGTACATTTTGAAAGAGAATAGAAATGGCAACATTGCAACAATTTTGAACTATGTACAGTTTCCATCTGTTCAATGAACTACCACCATTCCTGAGGGGACATCTGTAATGAGTTCAAGAAAATTACAGTATCTAATTCTTGGTGACCAAAATTGGAATTAGCAGATTTTTCATGTGCATCTCATTGTGTGATTTGTTTCATGGTACAGCACCTGCATATTTTGGTTTTAAAGTCTATTTGTCTTAAGACAAACAGTTCATGACTGGCGGCTCTTGTTTGTATTTCTGTCCAGTAAGAAATTAATTACTCCTTCATCTGCAAAGCAGGAGCTCAGTACTGAAGACCCTAGAGACCACTGTGCAGAGCGGCATCAGAGTTTTCACCCTTTAAGTTTCCAAGTTAGAGGTGTGCTTGTTTAGATCCTGTTTTCTAGTTGAAAAGATTGGGTTTGACTGACATTTTGACTTTTTCACAGAAACAAAATCTAGGTTCTAGGCTTGTGCAAAGGCTTTTAATGGACCATTCCAGTAAAGAAAATCTCCAAATCTTAAGGTGATATAGCTCTTTCTGATTAGTAATAGCCAGAGTATACCTTGGAGGTATGCATGGAGCATGGCCAGAGCTGTGCTGGTATTCATTAATTTCTCAAACTTTTCCATTCTGAAGAGCAGCAATTCTCACTGACATGAGAGCTCTGAGATTCCTCTTGGTCATCCTTAGACCTCGAATCACTTCCAGCCATTGCTAGCATAGAGAAATGCAAAGTCATTTGTATTGCCTTCCCTCCTTTGTGGTTATGTTTCCTGCATTTTATTTTTGCATATCTGTGACCTGTGCCTGGTTTGCTTTATGAGGTGCTATGAGATGCCATTCTGAGTTTTCAGGTGCGAAATACCCATATTGTACAGCTAAAAGTATTTCCCTTATATATGCTTTTCCCTGTGCTTATCTGATGTGTTTTTAAACTTGAGCTCTAGATACGTAGGCCGTCTTTCGGCATCATATGAAAATGTTTGCCTAAATACAGATGTGGAAGTACTTGCACTCAAGTTTCAGAAAGTACCAATTGTTGTCATATAGCATGAGAAGTACAATGTGGAGACCTTGCAGTGTCTCCCAGCACAGGCTGTTTGGGCAACAGACACAAAACCCGTTCAGGTCTGACGGTTAGTGCAAAATGATGACTTATGAGGTGCAGCACAGCACTGGATTTTTTGGGTGTGGGCCAATTCCTGAAAAAATTCCCAAGGGAAGCTCTGCAACACATTTACCTTCAATACAGAAAATAGGCCTATTAGGATGTACGTATCAGGTCTGTAATAGTCATATCTGGACTCTGCATCCAGTCTAACGTGAAATGCAGGGCAAGAGGAAATGAGTCCAGGGCAGGTCAATATGCAGAAGAGCTAGAGCTTATAGGCTGAGATAAACCTGTCCGATGCAGTGTGGAAGCACGGGGGAGCAGTTGTAGTGAATTTCCTTGTGCTCTGGTTCTGAGGAAACACTGCAGAAACATTTGGATTATGTATGTGTGGAGCAAGATTGAGGTTGGCAGGTTATTAGTTTTGAGCTGGAACACAAATGATTGTACTTCTCCAGGAGCCAACTTCAGATGAAATTAAGCACGATTTGTCTGGAGCCCTGTACCTAATAGGCTCTTTCAGCTTCGAGGTTTCTTGCATCCAGTTTTGGATAAGGTACCCATTCTAATGTGAAAGGTGAACAACCAGAAATGTTGGTAGAGCACGTGCATTGACAGGCAATAGCATTCAATAAATGCACGGACTAGTCAATGTGTATTCTTTTTATCCAGAATGCTATCTCCACTCAACTGCTACTGCTGTAATAATGGAACTTAATAACATACTACTGATTTATATGAATTTTAGGATTTTTTCCTAGCACCTTCCTTCATTTCACATGTATTATGAAGTCATAGAAACAAAGACTCAATTGAAATGAATATACACAATGGGATAGAGTTAAGGTTGCTGTGGGAATGTAAGCTCTGAATTTCCTGCTTTTGTTGTGATTGAACTATGGAATAAAATCTTTCATTAATATTAGTTTTTAAACATTCTTTAACATAATTAAAGTAATTTGTTAAACTTAACCATTTAGATACAGGTTCCCTGTAACAGTCAACTTTTACACGTGCACAGTAGTGTAAAGGGTTTTCTTCCTAATTAACTCTGTTCATAATAGCATCATACTGAGCTGTTACTGAACCTGGACCTAAGAAATAGATTGTTATTTTTGCTGGAGAAAATAAATGGTCAGCCGTAACAGAATTTCTGAATGCTTATGGACTATAAATATTTACAATTTAAAATTACAGAGTGAAAAGATTATAAGTTGTTGTGGAAAACTTTGTTTGTTGTTGTTGTTGTTTTGGTTTTTGTGTTTTGTTTTTTTTAATTTTTTTTTGTATGGTACGGGTATAGATTTCCTTGCCTGAAATACAAAAGGTGTGAAAATTGTCCAGCAAAGATCATATCAATTTCTTTGGATGTTGTAATTTTTCTGTTTCTGTAGTGCCTTGCTGTACAGCAGGGTTCTGATGTGACTGATAAAATAGGTAATATAAATATTTATAGACAACACAAACGACATTCCTCTTTAGTACTAATATAGTTTCTACTAAATGCTGTGGATCTTTCTTAGCCCTAATGAAATGTGTATATTGATGGCGTTTAGGACCAGAGATGTGCATCACATTCCATCAGAATGTAAAGGGAGCAACAGTTTTCATGTAGTAAATAGACCTCACCGGAAACATAGAGTTGAAACCAACAAAGCCAAAACTATCCCAAAGCGAAGGAAAAGGCCTATTTATTTAATGTAGACTGTCTTAATTGTCTGGTGTTCCGTTTGGGCTCATATCTCCAGGTATTCAGGGTAGATTTTGGGCAATTTTGGCTTCTCCAAATACCAAGGATAAGATCTGGCCTCAGGAAAGTAGTCGGTAGTGACAGACTTCGATAGGACTAAGGGTTTTACCCAAAACAGTTATTTTGAAATTCAGGTAGTGTGATTTTTGTATCAGTTGATATTATACATGAGTTTTGGCCAACAATAAATGAAATAAAAATAGTTACCAGTGAGTATTTTTTCAAGTTTCTCAATTGCTTCTAGACTTTCATTTCCCATATAAGGAAATTTGACCCTGACTTGTGGAAGCAGGCTAACTTTTTGGCATAACCCCTTTTTTGAAAAAGGGTAGTCAGTCTTCATATCAGAAAGACAAGCTTGTAGTTCAAATCAGTTTTACAGTGGCTCTTCTGGAGAGCGATTGGTCTGCTCTCATTTGGTTGTACTTACAGCTGAAAGGGAGCCAAGTCCCAGCATAGAGGGAGGCTCTGTCAGAGTATGCAGTTACTGAAACTTTCCTTGAAACTGCTTCTACACTCACATCTTTCCATTATGTACTAAAGGTGTCGTGACCCCATGGAGAGTTGCTTGAGATCACATAGTAGGTGAATTTTTAAATTTCTGGCCAAGAAGGGAATACATTTGATTTTTTTCGCAGGGCAATTAACAGCATTCATTTTTGCCTTAAAGTTTGGGAGATGGTGTGTTCTTCTTACCTTGATATAAGACCTGAGCTGGTCTTGTTCATATAGATATACATTGGAAAGAATTTCTGGTTTTAATTCATTAAGAAATGAATGCTAGCCCTGGCTTTGTAGACATCTGTTGAAATCATTGAGTGTTTATCACTTTAGCTTTTATTTATATATTTATTTATTTATTTCCATTTCAGACTCTTTTGTGTGTACGGGTATGTGCCCTCTAGATCCTTCCCTTTGCAGGAGATTCTACATAGTGAATTACTAAAGGACAAATTTCAATTTCTCTGAAGTTCATGCTGCTTGCATTTTGTGTCACATGGAGCCATGCTGGCAGCTGGCAAAACTGTGTGCGCGCTCAGGAACATGTTTTCAAAGTTAATCTGCTTTCTTTGTTCATTGGAAAGGGGTTAAAGGAGTTCTGTGTTGCACTGTCTGTGCTCACGACCTCTACCTGTAGAGGAGGTGAGAAGCAGAGCCCCAGGTTAAGCAGCATCTGTTGCTTCAGCTCATCTCCAAACAGCAAGACAAAATTTCAGGGGAAAGAAATGTTTTCTTTATCGGAATGTCTCTTTATCTCTACGCTAACATTTCTGAAAGTATTTGCAGGTTAGTTATTCAAGGTGAATGTACCATATTATGTACAAAACACTTGTGCAGTGGTTAAAACAGTCTGAGATCTAAGGCAGAACCTTCACCACCCAAAGAGGATCACAGCAGAGTAGTGGGAAATACTCTTTTCACGCATGCAGTGAGAAAGGAGTCCTACTTCTTCTCACGTCTCCATACTTAAACTCTGGTTATGCTCTGTCACAGTCACCTCATCCATGTAAGATCAATTAAGAGCAGTTTGGTAGTTCATAACTGTGTATGACTTCTAAGTGTAAGGAACTGAATAATCTGTAGGTAAGCTTCCCCTAAAGGAGTATAAGCTTTATGGTAACAGCCTGGGTGTAATTAACAAGAGCAAAGCTGTGCTACTGAAGTTGCATACCAAATAATAAAAAGAACATCTTTCTCATACCCAAAATGATGGTCACACTTTCAGCTGTGGAGGTCAGCAGAGACAGGGGATTGGACATATTGTTTATGCATACTATGAGGAAGGTTTTTCCTTTGTACTGATATTCTTTTATTTACTATTCAATCAATTGCTTTGTATTTGGCAAGGCAACTAATACACACGTATTTGTGTGACAGTTTCCTGTGATTCAAAGTTCCAGCAGTCTGGACTGCTTCCAAGAGCATTCTGGGAGCAGGAATCTACTTTCAGGACTCAACTAAGACATCCTTCACTAGCTAGCCTTGTCTCTTGCATACAGGGCATTATGTCATGATCAAGCTGTCTGTCCATCTGTCTATCTTCTACCTGTCTAAATCAAATGTCTGCAAATGTACATGCAGACCTAACTAGCAAAACGTGTTGCTTTCTTGGACAAAACCTTCAGGTTTTGATTGGCTGCTGTATCAGTAGACTGGAATACTTACAGCTGTCCTTGGAGGCCTTCTATAAAAGTGCAGGTGTTCAGCTTTAGCAAATAGTTCTTATTATATGGATAGACTTTTGGCAGCTAGTAATGATGTTTCCTGAAATTGAACAATTATTTTCTACCTTACTCGCTGGTTTTACATTACTGGAATGTTGGAGGGGGAACCAAATACCTCTCATTGAGTAGTACTGAGACTGTTTTTGTTAGTTGTATATATTTTCTGATTTGTATATTTTATATTGGAGTGCAAGTTTTTTCCTTAACTGTTGAGGTCTGGTTTGAAATCTCTTCCAGCAAAAGTAAAATTTTGAGGAATTAAGGAAGTGTCTGCCAACAGAAGGTTTATCCTCCTTTATACAGAACTAGCAACTGGCTTGCAGTCAGTGTACCACCAAACCCTGAGGCGAGGAGGCATTGTAAAGCATTTAAAAATATTGAACATTATAATAGAATAGTTGTAGAAGCTTTCTTTTCTTTTTTGTATCACTGAGTAAGGCATATACAAAGATTTTATGACTACATATTTAACCCATTCCGTACCGCCATCATATAGTGCTGGAAGAAAATGATGGATCATTTTGTTACAATCACTCTTTCAGAGAGTGAGATTGATGGCATGCAATATTACACTTCCGGGGAACTGTAGTTTAATTTCAGGGAGTTAAACAACTCATTAGAATTGTATTTGTATTGTATTGAGTTATCCAAATGCTTGACTGGATAACTTGGTGCTCACGTTTTCTTTAATAAGCCTACTTGACCTTTACAGTGCTCGATCAGTACCTGAAGCCTGGTGGCTCAATATTCTCCTCTCCTAATTTTTATTTATTTCCAAAATAATACCTTGTTGAAGTAGGGTTATTTGAGTGTTTTAAGTGTACAGTATTGAGTCTCAGTGTACAAAATTTAGTCTCTTCTGGACACTGTAGGCATGTCTCAAGTCTATTAAATCAGAATGCTTCCTCAGGGAAAGCATTGATCCTTTAAAAAGGAGTGCTAGGAAGTTGTCAGAATCATCTCAAGGGTTTAGAGTACACTAACTGTCACTCTCAGTTTTGTATGGATATCTTTGGATGTTATGTGAATTATTATAATGAGGTTCTGAAACTATAGAACAGTTGGGCAGCAGTTCCTTTTTTTTTTTTTGTGGTGGGAAAAAAATACTGAATACAAAGTAAGTGGGAATTTCTGACTTCAATAAATAGGGGCTGTGCAAGCCAACTCAGCATGCCCAGGAGACCATCCAAGTTCTGGAAGGGAATACAAGGACTGAAGGTGCTTTTAATTAATTTTGTTTTATTTTTACTGATTTGCTCAATCTTTGAATACATAGTTGTTTTGTTTATCACATGTAGTCCAGGAAAAAATATCTATGCTTTGCCTGCTGTATGTTTGAAACCTTTACAGAAAGCAGAAGACACCAAGTGCAGCTATTAAGTGTAAACCTCAAACTCTAATATAATTTTATCTGATGCTAAGCCACACTGCTACAGACATGAGTTACTGCTGATGGCATAAATATGGCCTTGTTTATCATAAAAGTTTCTCTTTGTCTCCTTACCTGTATTCCCTCTCACGTTTCTCACACCCATTTGCTCAGAGTTCTCCGGGTTTTTTTCATCATATGAAAGTATCATTTTCAAAGGCTTTTGCTTCTTGCGTCCATGTCAGCATTGCAGATTAGAATGTGGCAGGGAATACCTGGTTACATACTTCCTTTAAACCTGAGCCAGTAGCACTGCAAAATGTTAGGGAGAGTACCCTTTCATCTCACACCATCCACCACTTAAAAGAGAAAGGTTTGTTGATGTAATCCTATTTTCAATCTATAGAGGTCACCTGTAATGCACTGCTCTGAGGATAAATGCTCAGTATTCTTTGATGTTAGAGGTTTCTTTTTTTTTAAGGCATGTTTAATGATATTTTGTTTTGCCAGGATACTGTGTTGAAAATTTTGAAGACTTCAGCTGGTTTTAAACTGTTTTTAACTTTTCATTCAATTGTTAACAATCCTTTCCAAACTGATATTTTCATTAATTCAATATACTTCAAATTGTTTTTGGTTTTTTTTTTTTTTTTTTTTTGAAGAAGTGAAAACTTTGAGGCAATCTATGATGCAAGATGCAGTAACTAGCTTCTAGGTGAAAGTACACTAAACCAAATACATATTCCGTTGGTAATCAGTGACAAAGATAATACTGATTTCACTTGGAGAAGGATTGCATCCTGCCAGTACAGCACAGAGGAATGAAATGGAAACCTTAGTTTATAATGTAGTACTTAAACAGTTGTGAAACTCACATTCAGGATCTTTTTTTTTATCTCTTTAAATACACTATTGGAATGTATGGGCCATACCCAATGAAAGGGTAGAATTATATTTCATGGATTAGCTGCACCTACTTTTGCTAGGATGGGATTTTTTCTTTATGATCCTGACTGGTATCAGTAGATGCAGGTTGGCAAAGGCTTGCTGTAGCCCAGATGGGCTTTTGGGTATGCCTGCGGATTTGGCACATTATAGCAGGAATTTCTTATCTATAAGAAATATGTTTTGGTAGCAGAATAAACCACTGCACCTGTAAATTGTTCAGCAGACAACTTTCACAGTGCTAGAGCTGCACATGAATGTTAAACACTTTGGTGCACTTTTCAGAACTGGGCTCCCTGCTTGCCTAGTGTGCAGCAGTGGTTCTTTGCTTGTAATTGCTCTGTTTCCTGACCCATGTCATGTGGGGAGTTCAAGTTAGGTTAACAAGAGCAGGCTGACATAGAAAAGGCTTAATTTCACTAGATTTTACACTGAATCCTGTCTTTTTATTGTTAATGCCCTTTTGTTAATTTTTGTTTCTTTGTTTCATCTGCCAGAGAGTTCAGCTGGCAGCAGGGAGAGTTTCCTGAGCTGACTTGGCCTGGTAAATGGTTTTTAAAGGCTGTTGCTGCTTCAGGAGGAGCCCACTTTCCAGGGCTCTGTCACTTTCATTCTCTTGATTTTTGTGTTCAGTCCCTTCCTTACCGTTCCCCACATATGGTACGCACAGTTGCAATGACTTGCATCTGTCCAGAAGTGTGACTTTCTTAGAGATGATTCTCCTGTTCCTTTGTTCGTGAGCCAAAAAAGGACTGTGTTTTACACAAGGCTGCCAGCACCCTTCTCCCAAGAGAACATGTGTGATCCCTCACATTCATCTGAATTCCCACTAACCCCAAAGATCAAGAATGTTTAGACTTCTTCCTGTCTCTGGTGGCCACCATTATCAAAATGACTTGGTCTGCCCAGAAAGTTAAAACTCGCTGCTATTACCCTTCCAGTTCTATCAATGATAAACTATGAAAAACATCAGTGTCATATATTGTATTTAACATGAGAAGCTGTTTGACACAGTGTATCCTTGAAATGTTTATAGTGAGTAAGCAAAACTTTGAATTAATTTAATAAAACCTCCCTTTAACCTCAGAAATGGAGCCTGTACAATGAAGTTTTATCTCTTTCAATGATGTTCACTCATATTTGAAGGGCCAAGCACTACATAATAAATGTAGGCAAGGAGGCTCTCTCTATTTTATTATATCCTTTCATAGAATTCCCATAACATTGAGGTCAGCTGGTATTCCTGCCCTCTGTGTTTCACTCCCAATGGCTCCTGTCTCCAAGGAGAGTACTGGGGACAGGAAGAACAAAATAGAGTATATTGCGAACTGATTTTCCTTAGAAGGTAGTTTATTACCTGCTAAATTGCCATCCTTATTGGCTATTCATGTTGTTTCTTTGAGAAAGAACTCTGATATGATAGCTCTTAAAAATTCGGTTGTCTGTGAGCATCTTGAAGCTTGTTTAAAACACAAAGCAGTATAGGAGACAATGGGATGTGATGTCTTTGTGACTTGGAGACTGTGAGAAGAAGAGCTGCTCAGTAGCTCTGGAGGAAACTACTAGTTTGTTATGAGGGGAGCCAAAATGGTTTTAAGAGAATGTGGCAAAGCAGAGTTTTCATAGTCCTGATTTCACCTTACTGATACATATCATTATCCCTCCCTTAGCTTGTGCTAAAAGGGGAGGTGGGCCACTGGATGGCCAAAATTTCTATGACAAACATCCTTAGATGCAGCTGAACTGATACTGATGATAGTTGCTTCAGTGCTCTTTTCAGCCTCCATTGCAACCACAGGAAAAGTAGCTTTCAATTAAATACTACTCCGACATTCATAATTTTGATGTTTAGCAGTTCTCTATAATAATAGCTTAACAGAGCATGCCAAAGAACATTAAGATACCTTCAAAGAGGTCCCTAATGTTCTCTAATAGGGAACATTAATGGACCTCTTCCTCTCACTTTATCCCAAGCCACCAGGAGAGGCAGCAAAGGAATACTTTAGCATGCTTTTGTATGGGGGTGTTACGTGAAGTGGGATTGATTCACTTGCATTGAAGAAGTTCCAGATGGAAGTTGCAGGCTGAAAATTGGCATGAGAATATGCTGGAAAAGTATCTCCACATATTTGTCCTCTGTACAACCAGACATTCTTCCCTTGGCCACTGAACTGCATGGACTTTTGATTTGACTTGGTCCAGCCATTCCTAATTCTTAACATGCACTACATGAGAAAAAAGAAAATGGGTCATGGAATAAGGCACATTTAATAAGCCTTGTCTTAGGTGAAAATTTGCTCCTCAGTTTAAACAAATTAGCTTGTGCCTTCCTCACTTCAATCTTTTAGCCAGATAGGAGATTTTTAGTGGAATCTTCTATGTAACACATGTATGATTTCATTTGCTCCTTACAGGCCTCCTCTCAGGCCATAATTCTTGATTTCTCCTAATTAGTTGCTGTGGAAATGATTACGTCATAAACACAAACAATGGGAATATAAGGAGCAGATGAATTCTTAAGAAGCAAAGATTTGTTTTCCTGTAAATGACAAAAAAACCACCCCAAAAACCAACAACTCAAAGGAGAGGCATTGTAATACTTTCTGCATTGGCTTTCATCTCAGGATTTTACAGTATTCTCAAGTATTAATAATTTAAGATTTTTGAAAAGCTGATGCAGAAATGCTGTTGAAACTTTCCATCTTAGTTGTCCTTGGTAACTCATGATCAAATCATTGTTGCAAACTGAGCCTTTGCTCTGAGAGCTGACCGGGTTCTTCCCAATGTGTGCATCATCACTAGTTATAGATATTCTGTTTACCAAGTTATTTACACCTGTGCAGTCCAATTTGCTTCAAGGCTCTTTTTATCCCTCTGCCTTCAGATTCTTTCCCTTTGAGATTTGTAGGCAGTTCCAACACTTTCAATAGTGTTTGCTTACTGTTGCTGCATTATGTGAAAGAACAGTAAATAATTGTATCAAAGGAGTACAGGCTGGAATGGAATCTGCAGCTGTATCAATCTCAGCTATGTTCTGCATGACTATTGGGTGAAAAATCAATAAAAATATGTATTTTTTTGCCATGGAAGTCAACTCATGTGGCTATGTATCCTCTGGGGAATGAAATCCATCACTCTACTCAAGCCCACTGTATAGCGATGTTCTGATTAAATGCTCAGAATGGGGCTTGTGTGGCATGTAGGCCATGTGAATTCACATGTGTATTTCACCAAGGGGGAAGCTCTTTGAGTCAGAAGATGCCTTTTTGCATAGTCACTTTTCAGGGTTGTGCTATATTTTTGGCATTCACAACACCTCTGTCATGTGAGTATTTATAACTGGTGCCTTTTACAGATGGAAAATCCAAAGCAGAGAGATGTTATATGACTTGTCTGAAAGAGCACAGTTGGTTAATGGCAGAGTGAACACAGAGCTCAGGATTTCCGACTCTGTCTCCTAGACTCCACAAAACATTTCTAGAGCAATATTGAAGTGATGTAATGTGTAAACAGAATTGTTTCCAAACAAAAATATCTGTCAGGTTACATTAAATATCTGCAACAGCTCTTTAAACATGCAAGAACAGATTGATTTTAAATGTATGTAGTATTTTCTTTAGTGACAAGAAGGAAGACATGCTTAAGTGTTAAAATACTTAGATTTCCCATTGATAAAAAATTTGTCGATATTATCCTGCTCTCAGCTGTGGAATAGGGAATCTGCATGGCTCTTAGACTTCCAGCTAAAAAGTTTTTTGAAACTGAAGCTGTAAGCCCAAGTTAGTAAGTAGGACATTCTTGTCAGCTGCTGGCATCTGTTGTTGGAACTATACACCAATACATTTCCAGCATTGCCTTACAATATGCCAGTGGCAACTTTAAAGAACTCAAACATGCACAAGAAAGATATGTGAAGAAGGGCAAAATGCTTTTGCATAGTTTTTATATTATTCACACAACTGGAATGTGTACAGCATAGTACAGAGTGTAACAAGAGCAAATGCTGAACCACATCAAGCTGTTCCCTTGTCGTGCATGTCATTTAAATATCAAATCTATAAGGGCGTTTGCTGTGCTCTTCACACACAGAAAGACCACAACTAAGTGACTTAAAAGTATCCCATGAGTTTTTAAAAATGCGGACAAACAACTCTCTTCTTTTTGATAATTGCAAATACATTGTTCCACTCTGTTGGTTCTGCAACATCTGGTGTTTTATAAAGCATTTTAAAATGTCATCTCCCTTCCCCATTTGCCCACACCCTTCCCACTGCACCTTAACCCCAGCATACCAAGAAACTTTAATTTGTAAGGAAATCTGTGGAAAATCTTGCAGAACAGTTAAGGAATTGCATCTCTATAGATTTGAGCTATTCCTTAAATTAACAAGGAAGCTGAGTCAGCAATATTACTGTATAGAAAGATTTCCATGAGGAAGAGGAACAAGATTCTGGGCTGATTCAGTGGAAAGGTGTTATTAAATGACTCTTGCAGAAGAGATTACTTAGAACATTTTGCTTGGTAGTGTTAACTTGATAGTCTTGGCATTAAGTCTTCATAAAAAGATCACAAGGCAGTTTCTCAAGAATGAAAGACTGTAATCCCCCTCATTAGTCCTGGTATGTGTCCAATGTTTGACTTGTAAATTGAGTGTAGTTGCTTCACAGTTAGCAAGTTAGTGAACTTTGTAGTTTGTGCTTCAGGATGAGCTAACAGGTTAAGGAATCAAAGTGAATGAATGATAAGGCCATTACTGTGTACCATTTGTCCATAATCAAAGTGTTTTAACATTTTTATAGGCGTTCTTGTCAGTCCATTGCAGCATACAGTGAATAGAATATTTTGAGAAATAGGATGTGAGTAAAGATACAAATCTAATAATATAGAAATAGCTGCAGAAAAGTCCCTAAACAAGGCATCCCTATAAATATCATGAGTTGTGGGAGGTCATCTTGCCTAATTTTTGCTATCAGGCATATGATGTCAGCAGGTTGTATAGCCCCCATTTTCAGTGAAGAGAAAAGGAGTGGGAACACCTCTAGATGGCGGTTCATCCCGCATGTCTAAGTGAGACTGGGTGCTTACTTTCAATCTGACTAAATTTGGATGGGTTGGATCTCACCTTTATTACTCAGCACAGAGGAAGATGCTTCACAATCCCATGCATTTAAAGTAAGAATTATTTCCTTAGCTCTTGAAGTTCATGGAGGAGGAGATTTCTTCTGTATATAAATCATGAGGGTTGAAGAAGAGTACCATGAACAGTTTACTCAGAGAAGTTGCCTTTTTCATAAATGCATTGTAAATGTATGTCAAATCCTAAAATAAAATATATCTAGTTACAGTCAGAAGGCTATGTTAAGTGATTTGTACTTGTTTCTTTTTACATAGCTGGTGAAAATTTGCAAAATTTTATTCATAGTGACAAAATGTCGTGTTAAAGCATGTTTTTAAAAGGAGACTGACACACTGTATCGATGATTTCTGATCATGTTCTTGGTGATTTGGATATTCAGTGTTCTTGTCCCCATGGCCACACAGTCACAGCACTTCACCACCTACTGTAGATTAAAATTACTAAGTACTACTAGTGCCCTAGGCAAAAATTTCTTAGGAGGCTGAATAAAAGTGCAGTGTTTGAGAAATCTTATTCCAAGTTCTGTGTTGCCTTAGCTAGAATGTTATTGTTATCCAAGGAGATGCACTGGGACCTTGTATCATTAAACTTTTTCATGTCTGTTTTGCTGGAGCTTGTGACCGTCACATAAGTAGGGGTGCCTCTACCTGCTTTTGTCTCACTAAAGCAAGTAACAAGTGATGAAAGCACAATACAGTAGCACTGTTTTCAGCATGGATTAGAAACCAGAAAATCTGTTTTAAGCTCACAAATAAGCTTGTACCTGTGTTTTGTCTTCTGCTCTCCTTTCTGTTACAGTTAATTCCTTAAGGTTTTCCAGTTTGTGCTGCATTCAGACTTCAATTTTCCTAGCAACATATACTCTTTATGAAGAGCACTTCTTGTTTAAATTAACAAAACAGAAATGAAAGAGATTACTTTTACTCCCTGTAAATAAAATAAAGGGGCAAGTTTCAGACTGGAATATGGATTTTTGCAAGTAAAGGCATAGTAAAACTGTCCATGAGTAAAACTGTTCATGAGTATATTTTGGCTGAAAGTTAGAGAATGAGGTAGAGCATTGCCATAGGAGTAGTGGACAAAAGCATTCTGGCTACTACTGAGATTGATAGCTTTAAGAATGGGTTTATAGGAACGTTATGGTCTTGAACTACAAAGTTTCACACGGATATAGACACTAAGGTAGAAAAGAACATAGTGAGTTTTTCTTCTGAGAAGCCTTGGTCTTCTAAATTCTTGGGTAAATTATGCTTTTTTTATAGTTTGTGGATATAAACTTTGCTAGCTGCAATCTTTAAGAATCTGACAGTTTCTACTTTTTAACCTTTATAATTTTTTTTTGTGTTCTCTTCTTCACTGTGATGAGCCAGTCAGATAGCAGCAGTATACCATCAGTATTGTGAACTCGAATCCTGTTACTGTACAAACACTCTTGCTGGAGCCCTAGAAGTTTAAGAAATAAAGGGAAATGGTGTATCCCTTTCAACCATTAGCCACGTGACCTTTTGTTCTCACATGGTTTAGTCCCTCTTCTGTACCTGACTTCCACTTGGGACTTTTTTGGCTTTTGTCCATTTTATTTCAGTTAGCATTTATTTCACACATCATTATGAGAAGCACTGGTTAGGAAGATATGCAGCTCTTGTCATAACAGAAGTATTTCGTATGCACCTGCAATTTGGCGTTTGTGTTCGGGGAATATTGCAGAGTGAATAAAAAAACTGAGATAGTTTAGGGGGTTTTGGCTCCACCTGCTATAGAATTGTATTTTTGGAGGAAGGGTGTTGAGGTGTTTTTTTGTTTGCTTGGGTTTTTAGAGGTTTACTTTTTGGTGATTTTTTTTTTCCCCCAAGAACAATCTGAAGGTGTGTTTATGGTGTTAGGGAAAAGGTACATTGTAGGTTACAATGCTATAAGCAGAGAAGAAAGGAAAATCTGTAAGACAGATGGCTACTAACATGATGTAAAATACCCTATTTTTAAATGCAAGGGGAAAAAGGTGTTCCATGTATAGTCTTCCAAGCTGGAAGCTTCTTGTTTGTAATAGTACCATGGCAATGTGCAAGTATTAATCACTTCCTCTTTGCTATTTGTAACAGCACCATCAAAAAAACCCTATTCTCAAGAAGCTTTATATTCTTGTTGCTTTTGATCCTCTTTCTTCAGATGCACCTATTCAGATACACTGAATTCCTTAAGATGACCCTAGCCACCTTTGCTCTGTGTGTGCAAGTAAAAGGACCTGTAACCTGCTTGTACGTGACCCCTCAGAATCCCCCTGGTGCATAAAGCTGTTTGCCACTGTGCCCAGTTGTCCCACCACCCCTTCATCACATACTGGAGGCAAAAAAGGGGAGGGTGTTAGGGTGTGCTGCATCTGTGCTCTGCTAGGTCTCAACCAGGTGCTCACAGAATTAGGGATCTATAAGTGGCTTCCTGATAGCGTTCCCCAGCCTGCCTTTTCTGAGTGAAACTGCACAGGAGAGTATCTGGTCTGATAGCACTCAAAAAACAACAGATTTGGCATTGAAACTCTTCTTGCTGCTCATTGCAGTAAAATGGCTTTAGAATGAGAATGAGCTAATACTTCAGTAACAGCAGTGATATTAACAGTTCAGTCTCATGTATCCATGTTAAGTGGAAAGAAACAATTTGAGTTATGTTAACAGTGCCTCCATAATGGAAAATGTTGATACTTATGCTGATGGGAATTTTCTCTAATTGATCTTTTGCATCAAGAAACTGTTATTGGAAACTGATATTTCACACTTTCATACCATAGTGATTGTTACTTATTAAGTGCTTTTATATCATGATGCCTGGGAGTAAAGGGTTCCCAAATACGTGTTAATGTTAATCCAACTTGTAAAATAAGTTTTTTTGTTATGCGGTGTGACTGGAAAATGATCTGTTGTGAGCTTTGCTTTATAGTTTAATTCAAGGGAAATTTAAAAAGTAGTTTCAATATTTCCTTTTATTAGTTTTACCATTTCATTCAGAGATTCTGTTTTTTTGGGGGAAGGGAAGTAGGTTGGTTTTGGGGGGAGACTTGCTTGGCAAGTAATCATGGTCTATTTTTGTTGAAAACTGAGTGTCAAGACAGGACTCAAGTTGCAGTAAAGTAGCTTATGGTACAAGGTAAACTGTATGTTTCCATGGAACATATCCTGTGATGAAAGCTTCTTTCTTAAGTAGTCACTCTCTAAATAATGCATTCTTTCCAGACACTGTTGCTATTTTGTTCTTTGTCAGGTAATTACAAACTTGCTTCTCAGAAAGGGAAAAAAAAGGAAAGTAAGAAAAGAAAAGAAAAAAACCCCATACACGTACAGGAACGTTTTAAAAGTGGAGGTCCTGCTTAATCTGGTTTAATCTTTGCATATATAAATTCATGTGTGTTTTGAGGGCTTGTTTTTCAAATTTGAAGCAGCTTTCTCTATTTATTTCTCTGAAACTTTTTGCATCTCTTGTATTATGAAAAAAAACCAACAATGCTGGCAGTGAGTTTGTGTATATAAGTTAAAGACTTTTTGAAATGCATGATTTTTTCCCAACTGTGGTTCCTGGTTTTAACTGACAAGCTATTACCACCCTCATAGAACAGTGCCCTAAAAAAACCTAACAAGTTTGAAAATGATGTTTGTGAATTCGTTCCTGAGTTTGAATATAATGCTTTATCTCCAAATGTGCAGTTACAGTACAGTGTAATTTTTCATGTACCATCCTTATTGCACAAAAGAGTCATGAAACAGATAAAGAGAGAAAGGAAGGGAAGATTTAGGGAGAGGATGTGACTCAGGGATTCAGGATCCTACGAGATCGATAGAGCAGCCCCAGAAAGAGAATGACATCCAGCTGCTGAAAACAGGCAGATGGAGAAGAGGCCTAGGATGAAGAAAAAGAGTGAGCAGAGGAATAAATGTGGTCAGAAGTGGAGGGCAGAGTTAGTCCTTTATGCTTTTCAAAAAAAGGAGAGAAGCAATTGGATTTGGGAATGAGTAACATCCTAGTGAAGGCAAATGAGTGTTGCTTCCCAGAGTGAGAGGATTGTTTGCTGGGCCTGATTTTTTCATTTATTTTCAGTGAAAACAAAGACACAATCCTTTTTTTTTTTGGTGACATGAAATGGTTTCCTGCAGTCAGATATGTTTAACGCTGTCACCCCAAATAATTTTTTTAATGAGTTTTAAAATATTTTTAAAATTCCTTCATTCTCTTTGAAGGTGAATTTCAAAATGGAAATGTAATTTGGAAGCATCCACTCTGGAATTTGTCTAAGTGATATATGTTAGGTTTTGTGGGATTTTTTCAGTCAAATATTACTGATTTCAATCTAAAATCATTTTCAGGTGGGCTGAAAACTAATACATTATTCACTGAAAGCACTACCCAGCTGTATAAATCATGACATACCTTGGGTCTTTTTCAGAAGGAAAAGCTGTATGAATTGCATAATTGCTTTCAAATCCTGTAGATACTGTCTAATCCAAGTGGTCTTGAATCCAAGCTGCAGTTCTCAGCCCCTCATTGCATGTCAAATACCTGTATCATTCAAGAGTTCAAAGAGTTCAAATAATTCAAATATTTGTTCATAGTCAAGAAAAGAGTGCCAGCTTGCACTGTGTCAAAGATCCTGGATTTTTTGCTGTTTCCTTCTTCCAGAGTCAACTTTATTTGTTGTAAGTGCTGGGTAATACACCCTTTATTTGTTGGAAATGCTGTTATAAGTAAGGGTCTTTGTAAAATGAGGCTCTTTAAAATGGAAGCATTCCTAGTTAATTATGAAAAATGTCTAAATTTCTTTGTCTTAATCACAGTCAGAAATAATCCCTTTTTCTCTGTTTGTTTTGCTTAAAATCATGAAATAAAATGAGTCTTCTAAACAGCAAAACCAACAAAAGCTTATTTTAGTGATAAACTGCATGCTGATGACTGAGTGCTAGTAGCATCCTTCTCTTTTCTTATAATTGTCCCTTGGCACATTCATTACTGTGTGCTGCTTAGAGGTCTGTCTGATAATCTTTAGCTAGTTTTAAATCACGGATTTCTCTATATGCAGGCCACATGTTACAGAAGATACTGAAAATTCATATGTGCGCACACACTCTCAAAGGCTTTAAAACATCCACAGGTATGTTTAAAGGGCACAGGCTAAGAGAAAATGTTAATAAGGTGTGGTACAGGAAGGAGTGTCAGAGCAAAACCAACTTGTCAGATATTCCTAAAGGTTGTACAAAGTTAGGGGAGAATTCTGATTTCTCTATGGTACGTTTCTTTGCCAAGACCATGTTGTCATTCACAGGCGAATTGGAGCCACTTGGGAAAGGGTGTTTGTCACTAAGACCATTGCCTGTAGGAATTGTGGGAGGATATTTATGATAGTTGTTGGAGCAGGACAAGTTTTTGGTGACATAGCATTGTACTTGCATTAAAATTTTATGGCTAACTTGGACTTAATTCCTTTAATCTGAGAACGAAGAAGCTGGTATGAGTGAATGCCAGTGCTACTGAACACAGCAAGTTCTTTCCTGGATTCTCCACTGAGTATCTTTGCTGCGCCACATCGCTCCTGTGGATTGCCATGTTATGAAACAGAGTAAAATTGGGTGGCAGTTGTGTCATTTGTGTGCACACATGCATGGTGTACTCACATGCGTTGTATATACTCTTACCAAATTTTAAGATTTGCTTCCAGTTAAAATTTGAGGATGAATACAGAACCTGTTCTCCCTCTTCTGTGCTGGTGAAATAACTTATCCAAAATGCAGGCTTTTACCTGAACATAAAGTTTGTGTTTCTTTTGAAACAGTCTTCAGGTAAAAATAACAAATTTTTGTAGAAAATAATAAACTTTGGTTCACATACTCAATTACTAGTTAGCAACATTAAAAAATTAAATTGAATTTACCTCAAGTATGCAGACAAATCTGTATCTTTTCAGTGACTCAAACAAGAACTATGTTATGGGTAAGTTTCTTCTAAACAACCTTATCTCTGACTTCAAACAATTTTTGTCTAGAAAATCTGACTCTGCAGAAGGGCTATGTTAGCATTTTGCAATTTTTTTGTCTGGCACTACTCAGGTAGTGAGGAAAATAAAAATCTTCACTATGTTTACAGTAGATTTTTCACCAACTGAAATGAAAGAGAATACTTGTCAGTTCATGTGATAATTGTTCAGGTGTTTGGTGTATCTTCCTCTTCTGTTGTGTCTGTAACACTCATTCAGTGTGGAGATAGTGGGGAATGTGCATCTGCTGTCCATGTCCCAAGAACAAAAGATGTATGAAAGATTCAGCAACACCCTCTTGTTCAAAGGGAATGCAAGTGTAAATTTTGGATACAGGGTGATGTCACATACTTGGAATAATTGTTACCTTGTTATAATTGACCTAAAGATTTAAACCACCTGTTAGTCATGCACGTTTGTTGAGGATTTTTCCTTTTTTTTTTTTTTAATTATCGATCAGAAATAGATCTGAATTTAAACAGGGGATTAGTACATATACTCATAATGAAGGAAAGAAGTCCACTGTTGCTGAAATGAACACAGCCATTACACAATTATACGCTTTAAAATTTCTAACATCTTCTTAAAATTGAGGAAGAAGACTTTTCCCTGTCAACTTCTGTTGGTCCTCTTCTGTATGTTGGGAATGGTTTTGGTTCTTGTTATAGTAGGCTATAGTCACACTGATCCAAGACTCCACTGGTCATCAGCAGCATTAAATGTGATGAGAAAGAGAAGTATATTGCAAGACCAAGTTTTAGTTTTTTGTATAACTGACAAAGCAGCTATCTCTTTTTACAGCATCCCTGTGACTTTATTATAGCTCTTAAGCACAGTCAGGACTCTCTGCGTGCACAGAATGAATGCATGGCCTCACTCTAGGTATATGAAGTATACTTGAGTATTTTGTAGTTTAGATGTGTGAAACTGTATCTGCTAAGGGATAAGTGAGGGCAAACTGACCTATTTTGGGAAGAGATTTGGCAAGGAAAGATTTATCGACGCCATCTTCACACTCAAGAAAAATATGGGTTATATACTTACTGATGTATTATTTATGTTGTACACCGTGGATGGCGCAAAGAAATATTTTAAACTGATTTCATATATTCTTTCAGTGAAGAGAGTCCATGTGTTGGTGGATGTTCATGGATATTCATTAATACACTTAGTCATCAGGAGTTATGTCATGATGATCTTTTATGAAATACATAAACCAGCTTGTTGAGGAAAAGAAAATCTTGGATGGCTCAAAGATTATAACTGGCAGGCAGAGAAATGACAGATCACCGCAGGAAGTTCTTACTGATGGAAGTGGGCACAATGAACAGCATCGGCATTGACTAAGTTTGTCATAAACCATATTGGGAACACTCGTTTTCCATGCCCTCGGCTATTCCTGACTGCTAACAAAGATTTTGGTCACATTCCAATGTTTTTTTCATAGTTAAAGGTCTCACAGTAGCAATAATTTCAAGTCTTCTGTGTATTAAACTGCAAAAAAACCCACATAGTCTATCTTTCAATTCCAATAAAGTGGAAAAAACCAGAAATGTAATTGTTCCCTCCACAGAAGCTGTTAGCATTTTTGGTAGTTAGAAAAATGGCCAGTGTGAACAGACCAATTTGTATTTAAAATGAAGATTTACATTGTCAGGTGGTATCTCATTCTGAGCAATCTTATCAACACATCAGGGAGCAACATATTCTGCCTGAAGTAACGTGTGGATTGAAAATCATACATTACCTCAAAAAGACCACACCTCTTTTTCTATTATTAGCTTACACAAATCTAATTTTTAAGTAATTATATTAGCAAGTACTTTCTGGAATGCCAAAGGTGTAAAGTCCTAGAAATCCTAGAGAGAAGGGTTTTGGTAAGAGGCCAAATATTCTGAGCACCTTGCATGTGTTTGTGTGTGTGTTTATGTATGTATCTGTATATATATATAAAAATAAATATGAGAAGGAAAAGTATCTACATCTGAATTAGACTGTTGCATCAAAACACAAAATACTGCCAATGTAATGCAACAATAGAGCAGGACATAAGAGCTTAGCCTAACAGGAAAACCAAAAGTTTTCTTTGAATATGGGATGTTTTTCATCTATTTTTTTCAGACAACCATGTGACAGCTCTGTTCAGTTCCTCACCCAGTGGAAAACTCTTTTCATTTAGTCAGACATAAAAAGGAAAAGCCTTTAAAGAGATAGCCTGTCCTTAAAGTAGCCCAATACAGATATAGGCAGGGTTTGGATTTCTGACACCAGCTTTCTCATTTCTCCTCTTGACAGAAAAATCAAGTAAATAATGTTTATTAACTTGGCATAGAGTTTATAAAAATAATTAAGAATCTTCATTTGCTCCCAGTGATTCTTAAATTTTAATTTATGTTTTAAATGTTCTCATTATAAGATTGTCATGTAAACGGAATATTTTCTGTCTTTACTTGGTAAGAGAAAGATAATTTTTAACATGGAAGCAAATGGGTTCTATAAAATAGAGGGGTCCAGTCTTTTGCTGGCTTTTTTCAGCCTCATGAATTGCTCATTTCACCAAATGAAATATGATCTATTTTTTTCATATTATAGAAGTGTTGACTTCTTTAACTGATTTAAACCCTAACCTTATGGGACCTGGGTAGAAACAGATATTTAAAAGATGTTTAACATAGATAAGCAAGGAAAAACTCCCCAGGCCCCAAGGTCAAAATTTTAGAGCCATATTACTGAACAGTCTGTGTATTTCTGACATGATAGATGAGACAAAAATTCTTTGAAAAAAACTGCCATGAACAAATCAGCATGAACAATAGTAATCTTAAAATGTGATTTTTATATAGGATTTGTTTTATTCACATTTGGCAACCAGAAGGCAAAAAATAAAAAAAGCTATTTTTATTCCATGGTGCTGAGACCAAAATTCAAGTTTTCTTTAAAACTCATTGTAAATAGGGTATTTGGTGGAGGCTATGAACTACTTTAATACATTTTCCATCATTCTGGGCTGTATTTTTTTTCTTGTTTTTATTCACTTTAGCATACTGAATGATTGAAATCCAGCTACGGCTAGCATAGGCTTCATTGTTGGAGCTGAAGCCTTAGATGTGCACTGAATGGCAAGTGGTGAACCCAGAAAACTTAATGCTGTCTAAAGGAAGAGAAGGGCCGGGGTAGTTGGATGAATACTTAATTCCTTATATCTGTTTTATGTCTCTACTCAGCCTGGAAACACAAATTTCCTAGTGAAAGAGTTACATGGTCTTTCCAAGAACTCTGCTTTCTTGCAAAAGAAAAGATTGGCTTCTATGAAATGTGTCAGCAATGAAGGAAAAGTAAGAAATAAGAAAAAAGATATTGTGTAGGAATCTCAGCAGAAGAACTGCTTTTAAAAAATAACGTTCTTACTGGCACAACCTCCCGGCCTATAATAAAGATTAAATCCTCAGATGACAGAACACTTCATTCCCTCACGTTAGAAAAAGGACACTGTCTAGTAAAGACTTTCAGTTGCCCAAAGCAGTAATTACTAGCACTCTGGAATGAGTCAAGAAATTGTTTGTTTTGCTTCGATAAATTCTGTGACAAGAATTTAGTATCCTTCACTAAAATCTCACATGGCATGCCTGTGGAACTTTAAGAAAAAAACAAATCTAACCCTTCCCCAATGAAATAAGCCTTTACAATTTTTGGACTAAATTTGCAGATTCTGTCAGTTTTCTTCCATCTGTCATTTATTGTATCCATAGCTTTCCATATTTAAAAAATAGTCAATATAATTTACCACTTAACAATAATAGTTGCTTATGTCAGCAATCAAAATTTTTCCAACAAGAGAAGGAAATTAATATTTTGCTTTATGTTTTCAAGAATTAATGCATATGGTCACCATATTAAATGACAGTTCCAATGTTTAATATTTTATTTAAATGTTTAATGAATAACTTTGTACTTCTGCTCATTTGGGATAGCTGTGGAAAAAGAAAAGAAACATTTTATTTGATCCATTTGTGTTGAGGGATGGAAAGGCAAAAGCACCATGGCTTGGCATGGAAACCCATCTCGTTAATTCAGTGGAATAATTCCCTTTTGGCCATCGTTCTAATTATTGTATTAAAACATATTCGGTTTCTTTTTCCAGTCTGGCCTCTTGTACATACACAAAGATACAATTGAGAAATTAAAAGATTCCGCTTGGGAAAAATTTGACCTCTTTCTACCAGTTTCTTTAGTCCTGGAGTTTAGTATGGATTTTTCACACAGAAATATAAAAGTTTATTTGTTAATGTGTCTCCCCTCATTCTTCATTGTCTGTTCCTTGATCACATTTTTCATAAGTCTTTTCCTTATGTTACCAAAGTATTTTTATTAATGCAGCACACTTTTAATATGTATTATAATGGAGCAGGCTATGAGCATTTGCCCTTGTTGAGAGGAGACCCGCATTGCTTTGATAAAAATGTCTCTTGTGTGCAGGATTTTATGTTCAAATTTAAGCTTTGTCTTTTTTCTAATTTATTCAGTAGTTGAGAATTACCATGTCAGAATTGTACTCTATACAAAAACATATGGCCATCCATAGCAGAAGACATGGATCCAACCAGGTGAAGTATAAACAATGCAGCTTTGTGAATCTCAAGCTAGCTATCATTTATTTTCCTGTTACAGTTTCCCCAGCAATGCCATTATGGATGAAAATGAACATGTAAATTACGCAGATTATGCAAATGTAAATTATTGTCAGAATAATAATTTAGTATCTTTTAGCAGAATTCCAAGCATAAACAGACACAATCTTTTATGTCTGCACTACATTACAGGTCCCATTTTAACTGGAACACTAAAGCTGGTCCTTTTGATTCTCAGTTTTGTCAGTCAATCAAACCTTTTTACCTTAATTAATGTTTTGGGGATTAAAAATTATGTTTTAAATAAGTCAGAAGGGGAGTTTGAATCTGGATCTTTTGACATTACAACTTCATTATCAACATAAAAAAATACGCTTTACAACAGCCCCCTCTCCAAGACAACACAAAGAGAAGCATGTATTTTCTTTTTTTTTCATAATAAAGCTGAAATTTCAGTCAGACTGGGATCACAATATAGTTTTGACGAAAACAGACAAAAGATTTTGCATTCATTATAGCACAGAATAAAATAATTTAATGAAACCTCAAAATTTGCCATGAAATGGAGCTGTTGTCTTCACCTGTGTTACTTCTGATCCTTCTAATCAATTTCTCCCATTGACTTCAGGATAATATGGTAAAGGTCTATCATCAGTAGATTCATTCCATCCTCTTGACTTACATACCATACTACAGCATGAACAATATTTTGACTGTTCTTGGCTTTTATCTTCGGTGGTGGTAGACTTGCTCCCCCTTCAAAAATATGTGTATTAAAATACTGATGCCTTTAACTCTTGTGAACTTTGGTTATATCCAGTATAAAAAACTGAGTATTGAATGAAAACCTTCAATTTTTAGGTGAGTTCAGCCATGTTATTTTTTTGAGGCACGTCTTACAAGACAGTTATGATCTAAGGAAAGCTGGTAGCTGTCTGCTTTTTCCTAATTAACAGATATGAGATCAGAGCTGAAGCCTAGGCAGACTGATGGCTTAATGTATTCAGGTTGTAAGAAATAAGATATTTTCACTTTGCCCAGATATTCATATATAAAATCCTCCTTACTTAGATGAAGGGTTAATGAGGATCGGGTTTCAACAGGAAGAAGGAAGCCTTTCCATATAACACTAACAGGATGTTCTTTTGATACAAATAGGTTTAATCACCCAACACACAACAAATATAATCATTCAAATTAATGGTGTTCAGCCAAATGTAACATCACAAACACTGAAAGGCTTGAGTTACACATTCTTTCAGAAAGGATAAAACCATTTGCTAACTTTGCAATTGAAAATTGTTAGTGTCTGTGTTTATGTGCCAACAGTGCACTTGGGTGCCTCTTGTCTGATCAAGACTGTTGCCTTCTGTGTCCTTCAGGAAAAGAGAACTGCCAAACACCACAAAAGGTGACATTTGAGCAGACAAGGTGCTGAGCTGAGTCCATCAATCTCTTATTAATCACTCTGACATTTTAAAGGTTGATTTTCTTGAGCAGGGGGAAAAAAAAAATTCTCCCAATAGCTTGCTGATATTGTGAGGACTGGAAACAGGATGGGTAGTCAGAGGCCATTGATAGATTTAATTTTCTGTTACCAAGGAAGAAAATAAACATATGTGTTTCATCCTGGGAAAGTCTACCTGGAGATGAGTTCTCAAGACACAGCCATTCACTATGCCCTTTGGCTTCTTTGGATTGGGATCAAGCTCCCAAGATAATTCCAAATTTTAGACAGCTATCTGAACCATATTTCCCTATCGCTTTTTGGTACATGTACTTTTTCTCATCACTAAGCTTTTTTAAATATGACTGGACAGATTGGTTAACTGTTTGCTCTGCATTTCACATCAGCTTTAAGTTTATTGACCAAAACTCTTTATTGCTTGAATATGTTGTGGTAACCAGCCATTATTCCTGCTTGACAAAATTTTCTCATTATATTTACATTCACTTGCATTCACACCTGCACAGAATACTTTCAGGTACACTTTCAGAAGTGATCATGGTAGGATGTCCCTGTGAGAGGAAGGCAATACTGTCTTAACTGTCATCACATTTGTTCCTCGGGTACATTTATTTGTTGGCACATTTATTTTGTGTTTGGCACAGGAACAGGACTATGCCCTTACTGATCAGGAATCACATAAAACTTCTTTGCATCAATGCTTGAGAAATAAATACATTAGTTCTGTCATAATTTTTTTTCTCTATCTTACTTTTGAAAATTCTGTTTCTCCTTGTCAAAGTCATAATCACATTAAAAGCTCCTCTTTTTTTTCTTCTTGTCTGTCACTACACAGCACCCTACAAAAGGGTGTTTTACCACTTACCACTCAGCTGATAACAAATTGTATGGGGCCTAAGACAGAATTTAGACATGACACTGATGGATATAATGATTACAGACATCCCTGTAAATGTTTTCTGTGACTCTAATGGCTGTAAGGCAATCTTTTTTAGAGGCAACTGCAAGATTCTTTGATTAATTTATTATTTTTATTTTATTTTATTTTATTTTATTTTATTTATTTTATTTTATTTTATGCAAGTCTTGAGCATTTACTTCTAGCATCTATTGGAGAGATCCACAAATTGCTGATTTAAACAATATGATAGTTTAAAGCCCTTTCTTTCCTTCCTTTGCAATTCCAGAGAACTACAAACAAGTAGTATCACATGTAGATTACCTTTCTACCAGCCCTCAGGATTCATGCAGCTCATGATGTCTGCATCATTATATATACATATAATCTATAGGATAAGTTCTCTGATAATTCCCAAATTCCCATACGAGTTAATTCAGCCCTGACAGCATTGCAGCTCCTCCTGCCAGGTTTTGTTCTCAGAAGGTGTTTCCAGATGTTACAAAATTCCAATATAAATGCTTTATGTGTAGAAGTCCCCTTTATAAACAAAAACAACCAAACAAAAAAAACAAAACCAAAAACAAAACCAACTTAAATATTTTGTCTAGCAGAACAAAAAAAGTTTACCTCATTTCTCAGTCTACCTGATGTATTTTGGAGTGTTCTCACAATGGACACATGTATGTCATGTTAAAAAGATTCAACCACAAAAAGTCCTAATGTTAATGTTTATGATATTTATTAATTTTTCTTTCCGGTATCTTCTGAAAACACATTAAAATTAAAACCACAGTGATTTGCTTAACATTTCATATTCAAACAATATAAGGTCTACATAGACTCTGTAATGTTAGGGGGTTTTATCTCCAATAGTTTTGAATATTGTTATTTCTCTATTTCTAAATATCATATATCATATTAACAACTCTAAACATTTTGCATAATTTTAGCTTTCATCAACAGCTATTCCAAATTAGTCAGTTGAAGTTCATATTGTATAGCTCAGATATTGCGTATGTGTTGCCCATATTCCCTAGTTTCGTGATTTGTATTTGCAAAGGACAAACTATTCCTCACTCTGATTGTTGTATCTTCATGGTCATCCAGTCCCAAAGAAATTTATTTTAGGAATGAGCTTTTAAATTTCCTGCAAATAACTTGTGAAGGAATTTTATAAATCTAGACATAATTAAGAGTTTTAAAAATTCTCAGGTTTATTCAAAAGTCAGCTGAAAAATATGTGGTATTATCTTCCTTGGAAATAGCTATGTGATTGTTTTCTAAACTAAGTATTAAATACAGACTAAAGAAATGCATGTCAATTAGTGGATCAAAACTGAAATGAAATTTTACAATGCAGTAGTAAAAACTATTCTACTATACTATTGATAAATATCCTGCCACTGCTTGTGTTCTCCTTTAGAGGTTTTTTTCTTCGCCTTCATGAATTTTTTGCAGTACAGATTAGTACCTATGGTATCTAAACATCATCATCATCATCATCATCATCATCATCATCATCATCATTATTATTATTATTAGTCAGAACAAAATTTGTATAACTGTGGTTTTTAATGTATATACACATATATATGTAATAGATATACATTCTTGTAAAGAAAGTGCCGAAGCAACTCAGGCCATAAAATGCCTTGAATGTAAAACTGCAACGTGAACATGATTTGAAATGAAGTGGAATCTACTGTAGCAGCTGTGATTCTAGGGAATATGCCGTGTTCTACATCATTCAGGATTCTTTAGTCTCTGAAATATCCATGTCTGGATAGATTGTCTTGCTGCTGGTTGAGTGAGGAGTTAAAGGGCCCTGACATTGTTAGTTATTATGGACCAGTCTTGTACCTTGTCCAGGCTGACAGAAGAGTTATGGAGGTTCTGGTCAAAACAGAGATGAGTTTAACAATGTATACTGTTCCAATACTCACTGACTAACCATTGACATGCATAAAGTGGTAAGGTGGCTACAGGCTCCTGAATCTTTTTTCTCTGTCTTTCTTTCAGTGTAGTTAGCTGTTGCTAGTGCTGGTCTGTTGTGGCAGTAGTTATATGAGTGATGTGGGGGGTTACTGATAAAGTTCTTTACTGTCTACATATTGCTGGGACTTGATTTAGCACTGTTTCAGCTTGTTGTTCTATGTACATGTTGAAAATCAACTGAGGGGAAATGAATAGTTTTGAAACCCCACAAATAGCATTGTTATTAAGAGTATTTTTTAGGTTATACAAAGGACTGCCACCAAAGTCCTTGTTTGTGCTAGATGCTGGATAAACAAAGAGGTGTCAATCATCAGTAGCCAAGGAGCTCACAGTCCAAATAAAGCAGGGGTAGGGTGGGGTAGAGGTATGAGACAAAAGCTGTGTGAACAATGTGATATTTGGGATAAATGTCATTTCCACAGTTCTTGGCTTCTGTGACTGCCCACACTGTTTGAGGAGTCCATTGGTGGAGGTAGTTTCCTGTTGCTACTTACTGGGCATACCTCTTCAGGAAGGACTCATGTAATTTTAGAGCTCTACTCTCACTGCAGAGGTCCAAGATGATGGGAACGGATATCAGTCCTTTGCCCATTGATGGGTGGAGAATATTCATCAGTCTCCTAGGTGGTGTCAGTTGTGTGTCCTGGCTTGACTCCAGACTATGCTGTGCCTAAAAGGTTAATTTCCACCAGATGAGAATGTCCTTGGCTTCTCCGTGGACTTCCTTGTGGGAAATTTGATACTGGGTGGTAGTTGGCTAGAATCGACTTATCCAGGGTGGATTTCCTTTCTGTGGTTAAACAGAGCATGTGTATATCCAGGAATAGGAGTTTGGCATCTTCTGCCAGTGCTCAATTAACTTAGTGTGATCAAAGGTGATTTTTTTTCATTACAGAGGTTCAGCACTCTACATAAGCAATATTTGTATTTTCCAGCCTGTCAGTAACTAATGCATATCTTTGGCTGCAGTATTTCAGCTGACTTATCTAGCTGACTGTTTATATGAATTTTTACTGTTCATTTCTCTATCAAGAATCATGGGTTAAAGTACTATACAACCTATTTCTGCACCCTGCTTTGATCCTGCAATATCTGTGTATGATGAGTTTAAGTTCATGAATGCTGGTACTTCTACTGCAGTTGTATCTCTTTCAGTGTCAATGAAATCTTTCTTGTCTTCACTCATTCTTTTGTTGTAGCAGAATCTTTAGTTTTGTTTAACAAGTATATTTGACAGTATTTGCAGCTAAAATGCAGGTTCTGATTGTTTTTTTGTAACTGTTAGGGATGAGAACACCTGATCGCTGCTTCAGCCTGTATTGCTGACAACTGTACTTGCAGAATTGACTTAGTGTTAAGGATGCTGTTTAGTTTATCTTTATGCTTGATTCATATACATACTAATACCAAGAATTATGGAATTTTGGCTCTAAAAATGAATTTCACTTAACTGTGATGAACACCGGGTCTTGGACTTAATCTAAGTTTTCAGCACTAGCTTTCTCTAAGCAATGGAACAGTTGAAACTGAAGTTTTCATTGTAAACACAGGAAGCTGTACTGAAGGGACCACCACTGTACTAGTATAGTAATCTTGCTCTCACATCTTATATGTGTCAAAGCAAATTGAGCTGCTAAAAGTTGTAGCCTTTTATAGGCTTGCAACTTACACATTCTTACAGCTTCTTGTACTAGTGGTGCTTTACATCTGGTAATCCCCATTGTGAAAGCTGATGATTATCTAGTATAAAGTTAACACTTCGCTAGTCCTGCTGCCCTATGCCAATCCTATATGGGGAGATTTGGTAACATGAAGAGTTGATAACTCAAGGCAGAGAATTTGTGTCTAGTGTTATCTATATTTTTATGGCCACGGATGTTTTAGTTGATAGCACCATTAGTTATGACAACAAAATAATAATATTTCTGTGCTACTATTATTGTGCTATTGAATAACCTATTTAAGGGTAAATTAAAAAAACCGTATTAATTTTTTCCAGCATTATAGAAGATTATCATATCACTTTGTGAAAAAGACTCATCATATATTAAAATTGTACTTTAAATGGTATTATCATATTTGAAAACTGAAAGGACCAAGATTCAGATAATGTTTTTTCATTACCCTGAGTCTGGAATTCTGAATCGTTTTTCCAAAAGGTTAGGTCTGAGGTCAGTACCTGAGTTATGTTCCCACATGTGCTTTCTATTTGCTTTCAGTGGACGTTTGCTTGAATAAGAAGTAAAAGCTGTGAACAGAGCTTAGTGGATATTGTCCACCACAACTCAATAGAAAAAGTCTTATTTCTTTCTGAGATTTGAATCTTCTAAATGCTTGTTCTAGCACATGCTGGTAGGAGTCTTTTTTGTTTGCTTTCTCACATACATGCTTTAAGGAATGGATTACTGGTGGAGTGTGAATTTCTGATTTACCAAAATAGCAATTCTTATGTCCATCCTTCAAAAAGGATCCAAGTTTGAAGGATTCATACTTTTGTCTGCTTCAACTTTAATGTTCATTATTATAACACTCCCTGTTTGACATACACTTTACATTATTTTAAACTTCACACTTTTGGTAGTTTCATTGTAAAAAAAGATGCTCCGAATGTCCCCCGAACATTTTTCAAACATTACCACCATACTGACAGACAAAACAAAACAACCTTTAAGCATTCTTTTGGTGCAGACACAGCCGTTCTGCCTATTACTTTTATTTCAGCCCCTAGGCAAGTGTTGGCTTTAAAATCTGTCATAGTCTGATTGATCACTTTCCAGGAAAACAGGATTCAAGTAATTTTTAAAGTAGGTTCGTAATGGATTAACCAGAGTTGCCACATAAAGAAGAAAGATTTTATTCCTTTTTAATGTCAGAGGAGCTGATATGCTCTGTTTAGCGGCAAAACCTCCTGAGCAGCTCAAGCATTCCCTAACTACACAATCACAAAAACTAGATGTAAAACAGGAAGGAAAATTTCAGTCCAAGATGTAGTAATCGTTTGTTCTAAACTGCTGGATTAATACAAGTGAAATATGTTTAAAAGCTAGGTCTCAGTATACTTATCAGAAGTACAATCCTCTAGAAATGCAGCACGTAATATTAAGTAAAAATGAAGGTGAAAACCTGACTTCACTGAAGTCAGTGGAGTTGACTTCCAGGGTCCAGAATTTTGCACAGTTTTAGAAGTGTAATTTTTTGAGGTTACAGTTTAACCGAAGCAGGGTTGATTCAATAGTTGGCAAGAAGATACGCTGAGTTGGTGTTGAGGATGTTTGTTTAACATCTAGAAAAAATAAATCTTGTCTGTCCTAAAAATAGTGTTGAAGACCATCAGTTTAGATGATCTTGGTATTTATTTAATGTTTTTCCCTTAAAAAATGGCTGAACTTGGTTACTTCAGAACCATATGCTGTGAGTTGTATGTATGTTTATGCTTTCCTCTATAATTTCATCCTACTAAGTTGTACCATAAATGTAAAGGAATTAACACTCTCAATAAATAAAAATAATGCTTTGAAAAAAAGAAAGAAATGCAAGTATGATAATGTATGTTACTCTTGTTAAAAATACTAAGAAAATGCTAAGGAACTGCTTTCTGGAAAATGGTCCCCTTTATGGCACCTCATTTTGGATATCTCAGCTCTATAAGTAATATTTGAAAATGTTCTTCAATAACTTTTAATAAAACACTGAACTAAATCAGTTTGCAAAGAGCCACTCAAACATTGCAGTTAACTTGAAGAAAATAGTGTTTTCTAGTAACATCTACTAGTATTCCCATTGTGCATTAAAGGGAAAGAGAGTTAATATTTTCTTTTAAGCCCCATGTATTTAGCCATTCTTGAAAGTAAATAATTTAGAGTCTAAGATGCAGAGAGTGCTTGGTAGAAGGGCCCTGTTTACATGTAACATGATGTAGCAGCCAAATAAATGAGACAAACTTTTTCAGTGAGACTTGCTTCCAGAAGGAATAAAGCCCATTTCAAGGAGAACATTCTTCTGAGGAACCTAGTATCTCTGCTTTGCCAGCTTCCTGTACTAGTTTCTTAGTATGGCCTGTTTTCCTGAAGTTCATTGACATAGTTGGTAATTAATTGGAGACCAGTGCTTTTGCCAGATATGAGGTAGATACTTTCTGCTCCTTCACCTCATCCTTACATTATAACCACTTTTTAGCTTAAAATTAGCAGCTCCTCTTTGCTGTTCAAAGTGGGATAACTCCTCTTTTTATTCTATGTAAGTCTGCAATGTAAGAGTAAGTTATTCTGCAAGTAATTCAACAGGATGTGGGGAGATATGTGCTGTCGTCAGCTGAGGTAGGAGTGATCCTATCACTGCTTCAGTGATAACCTAGTGCCAGATAACTGTGCTGTAGGTTGACTTCCAGAAAAAAAACAAACTGATGTAGACAGATTTTGAAGATATTATCATATTCTTTTGCCAGGTTATTGTGCTCTGGAATTTAGGTATTATATTTAGCCTTTAAAGAAAATACAGTATGAATGATGTAGAGTCAGATAATGACAACAGTTTATTGAAGCTGTATATGCTTTTGCAATATTACAATGCAGTAATTTTCATATTTTGCAATGCTGCATTGCCCTTTATGTATCACTTACACTAATGTAGACAGTTGTAATTCCTTTTCTTTAGAACAAATATGAAAACAGAGCAGATGAATGACACCATATTTGTTCTTACCATTGTTGGATGGCCATCATTATAATCTTTAAAGTCATGATGTGGTTCAAAAAGTCAAAGAAAAAAAGAGGTTATGACAATAGTTACATCTGATAATCTGAACACTTTTGTGCCTGCCACAAGTTTGGATTCCTATGCCTTTACAGTTTAACTTCGTTTTCTGTTTCATGAAGGAAATTATTTCAGTTGTGGATTTGCTGTTTCAACTTTTTGCTTAGGGAGTTCACAATATAAAATAGAAATCTTCTGTATGTTTAAGGTTTGTCATAAGAATGAAAACGTGGTGTTCTGGAGATTTGCAGTTGTGCACAAATTAAAATGTGTTTCTCAACCTTTTCTGGTGCTAAATGAAACCATGATTTTTTTTGTGTGCTGTAAGGATTGTTTCTGAAAACCTGTTTTATAGGGACCCATAGTATCATCTGCCTGTTCAAAAGGTAAAATCAAAAAGCTTATTCACAGTATTTTCCATGATCTGTTTCCCAGCCTTTGGTTTATGAAGAGAATTTCCTTTAAAAAGTAGTTTTTTGTCTTGCAGTTCAATTTCCTGTAGTACTGGTTATGTTGAGAATCACAAGCAAAGTATTCTCTGAAAGTTTGTGGATCGTGATATGCAGCCTAAGCTGGGAGGGGTAGAGGAAAAGGAGGGAGGGTGAAGGTTCTTTCCGTTCTTAAAAGTAATTGTCCTGATGTGATGAAAATTGCAGTCACCTGCCTAGTAGTGGAAAATCTTGAACTATAAGGAAATCCACAGCAGCATCACTTCATTATAGTTCCTAGCAACCTCATGCTGGACAGCAGCTTTGATGGGACTGATAAAGGCAGGGTTATTGAAACAACAGACATGCTTGGGGGACCATAGTTACAAACTTTAAAGAGCTTCTTGGTAAAGCTACTGCATAAAAACTGTATGTTCTTGAAAATTGTACTTGGAGCAGAATTTTGGGACTTAGAAACATGTAGCTGTACATTTTTTCCGAGATATCAAATGAGTTATTCTAGTTCTGTGTGAGTAGAAATGAGATCAGATTTCAACCCTATGTTTTATTAAATTTTTATTTCCAGTTTACCAAGAAAATTTGAGTTAATCACTGCTGTTCTTCGGGTTACCATGGCTGAATATCTAAAGCAACTGGCCTTCATTACTGAGCACATTTCAAACTGAGCCATTAACTTCCCTCCATTTTAATTGCCCATTTTTAAAATTACTTGCCTTATAGTGCTGCAGTTCTACAGTTATTTTTATATGTTTTATATGAGTCTCCTACATTCTTTTCCCTAAAGTTGTATACAATATGCTGCAAATACAGTCTTTTGGTTTTTAAGTGTAAAGAGGAATTCTTCTTACCATGTAAACTTTCAAAATACCAGCCAGGCAGAGATGATGGGTGTTTCTTTTTACCAATATCAGTGCATCTCTCTCCTTTGTTCTCCTAATTATTTCTTAGAAACATCTGGTAACTTTCTGCCTAACTGTCAAATTTCTATTTCTGTTTTATTAGCTGAACACCTGCATGCCAGCTGAGTATGTACAGACATTCCTGAATATCAGGAGTGTTATTGCCTGCATGACTTGTAACAAACTTGCAGTGTGATAGCACAGTAAGATTATTATTACTCCTATGTTATTAATTTACAGATTAAAAAAAAGAATCTCATAAATAGCACTTAAGGAACTAGCTTATTAAATCAGTAGTTTATCAAATCCCTGATACTTTAGTACACTACAAGTAAAATATGGTATTTACACTGATAAGTACAGTGTGTTCCTGCTTATCTTCTTTATTCTCTTAATTTCACTTTGTGAAAAGCTATTCTGGCTGCTTTTCTGGATGATAGTTAGCCCAGGATAAGCTTAAGTCAAAACCTGTATTTTGGCAATTTTAAGTGAGCTGAAAAATCCATATAGAAATAGAAAACTTAGTTTAAAATCATATCAGGCTAGTGGCTTAAGATTTAGCCGCACTGTGAACTAAAATCTACAAATAGGATGAGTCAAATAACACCTTTATCAAGTTATGTACCATTTTTAAAATAATAGCCGTAAACTAGAAAGAACTTTGTACAAAAATATTCATAAGCCAATTTAAAAAGAGATAGTAATTAAAAAAAAATACTAAAAAAAGCCTTGTGTGCTTGTGAGATTTTATGTTCTAGCTATATCGGTTGAGCTAATAAAAGATATTGCTTCTCTTTCTGATTCCTGCTGCATGTAATAATTACCATTCTGTGTTCTACATTGTTATTCTAAGAGCACCTAATAATCGAAGCTGGTGTTTCTGCTTTTGAATCTCACTAGAATAATAGAAATCTCTTTTGTTCCAGTCCTGATTTGTCAAATGGGATTGATAGCATTTCCAGTTGAGCTTTACCGGGCTGACTGTTTCACGAGTGTGCTCAGTGAAAATTTTTTATCATGCCACCGTCCTGCTATTTGACAGCAATCATCCAAGCTATTGCCTCCTCTCTCTGTTAGCTCTACTTTACATACCCTCCTTCTGCAGCTCTCGTCTCCAGTTGCCTTTCTTCAAGACTCACAACCCATTTTCACAGTCCTCTGACTATTTTCATTTTGAATCACCTGTTGGTGATTAATCCCAACTGAATTATTTATGTATGTCAGTTTTGGCAGTCCCCTCTTGGCTGTCTTTGCTAATTCTGGTCTGCAATCTGTGTTCTGATTGTCAGTGGGGTGGGTTTTCTCTCCCTTGATATCATCTGAAGTCACCCAGCTAGAAACTCTCTAGTGCCTTATTTGTCTTTTGTGTTTCATAATTTGCCTTTTGCATCTTTTTGTTGTCTTACTTTCTCCCGTGTTATTTGTTGTCTTGGGTTGCATGAATAGGTATGTTACAGAGTACAGCAAAACTCATTGGGCAGAAGCAGCCTAAGTGAGATGGGATATGGTCAAGTCATGGGTGGTGGAGTAGGGATTTTAAAGGAAGAATGTAGACCCAACAGCAAGAGAAGAGCTGCTGAATATCAATCATTACCCTGCAAATGAAACTATAGGAAATTCAAGTGAGACTGGAAAACTTCAGCATGAGCAGCTCTGTAAGAAATAGGTGGGCCTAAGTAAGAGAATGGCCTTGATGGCTGACCAGATTTTTAATGCTTCTCATTCTTCTGATTCCAAGACAGAGTGATGAAGAGGAAGATGATAAGTCAGAAGGGCTGTTTTGTGGAGGGAATGAATGATAGAAAATACAGCACACTCGGCTGCTCAGAGTAATCAGAAACTCATATTGGAAAAATCTTATACAGCAGAGGGTTAAGTCTGAGACTATAATTCTTAGAAAACATGCTAGAATTCATATGAAAAAGCTTTAAGGACTTCATTTTAATTGACCTTGGATACACACCAGGTCATGGCTTTTTAGGGAATTAGAACCAGAGTGTTCATCAGGGAACAATACAAGTTTAGAAGGTCAAGAACTGATTCCTAACCATGAGTGCAAATGTTCTCATGTGTGTTTAATATGAACCGGGAAATACTTTGCAACATGTTGGTCTGGAAGAAATTGGAGCAGAAGCTTTAGTATGTATTTTTATATTAAATATGATATTTTGAATATGTTGTTTAGTACCTTTTAAAGTCATGAGAAAAAGTATAACGTGCCAGACATAGCTATAACCACATGCTTTTCGTAATAATGAGATCAATAAAGAGCTGAGGCAAAGCCCTTCCTGATGTGTTGTTGAAAATTTAATTGTGAAGACATCGGTTCTAACTAACTTGTTTTACCAAAACAGGAAGGGGGAGTGGGTGCAAAGAGTTTCCCACGTTAAATTTAGGAACAGTCAAAATAAAACAAATGCTAAAATTATCCAATTTACTCCAGGCTTTGTGAGGAAGAATGGGCAAGTAATTGTCAATTATGGAGTGGGATTGGAATGCAGGTTGTAGAGGGATAATTAATTGAGAGATATTTCATTTTGATTAGTGTGGCTTGAAAAATTGCCATCTGAAGTGGTTTCAGGCCTGCAGGGCGGTCTGCTGATGATGGGCAAGGGACTGGCATGCAGCACTTTAATGGGCTTATGAGGGGATTAGAATCTATTACTGAAAATAAAATAAAGGATTGAGGAGAAAGAAAGTATAGGTTTATGATCAAGAGTTAGATCTCTCTACTGGGAAACCTGGGATTGTTCCCAGCTCGTGCCATGTAATTCCTGTGTGGCCTCTGGCATGGAGTTGAGGGCTGGATTGCACTACGTTACAGGGACATTCTTGAAGGGTATAAAGCAGCTCCCCTACCAGGAGGATTATATTAGTGTTCCCTTCATCACTGGTCCAGGTTGGCCATGAGGGGAAAGGGGTAGATAAGAGCATTAGTGGGTTTTTTTGTTGGTACTTCTCTTTCAGTTTCAGTAGGTGGAGTTGAGATGGGAAGTGGTCAGGGTCATCTTTGCTGAGTTTTTCCATCCTGCATGCTGACCCCCACCTCAGTTAAAGGGCTGCCAGGAGGAGCTGTGATTCAGCTAGTGCTACAGCTCTTTTCCAGGGTTTCTGTAAAGCAGCACACATGGCAGCACATTCTTCTGTTTCATATCCCTTCCTTTCACTGTCTCTTCATAACCCAATAGAATATTTGGAAGAGGTAATACTTACCGTCATCTGAGGCTTGTTTCTCTAGTGCACAAAATATTGAGATCTTTGGGAAAGAAAGGCAAAGTACGGTTATTAATTTGCTTAAAATAAACAATTACTAATTTAGCTGAGAGAGCTATTTTCATCTTGTTTTCATTTTGGTAAATAAATGAATTTGGGAACTGAGGCTTTGAGGAGAGGATATACCCTCTTTTCCCTATGTTCTCCCAGTGGAGACTTCAGAATGACTTAGAGCAAGGCTCCAAAATGGAAAATGTGGTTGCTGTGAAGAGGCATCATTAGCGCGGTATGTGGAAGCAGGCTGCCTACCTTCCTGCACGAACCATTTTACCACAAACAGATTCTTGTTCCGACACACAGCTTTCAGCAAAATCAGCCAACAACTGTTAGCCAGACATGAAAGTCTATGGCATTCAACAAATTACTTGCACATCAGACAGTGCTGATTACAACCGGAAAACAGTGTAAATATCACATTTTATATTACACTTGTAAAATTGATCCTTTCCCCTTTGAGTTAGTATGCCAAAAAATTTGTTCATTGTGTATAGAGTTCAAGGGGATAATTCTGGCTTCAAAATTACAAATAAACAAATTAATACATGTGTCAGTATCATGTTCTTTGGCTGATGCCATCTTCACTTATCGCCTGTTTGCATTGTACAACTCCTTTGTTCAAATAGAGTTTTAACTTGTGCTGCATTATGACCCATGTATTTATGAAATATGAATCAAATTATACATTTGTCTATATTTTACATTTCTATTGCCTTTCCTTGCCTTTCTAAAGACATTAACAGATTTCTCAATCAAATGACATTAAGTCCCTAATCTTTATAAAGTCTTTCATTTGAATAGTGCTTGCAAGGAAAATCCTTTGAAAAGTTCAAATCAATACTTGATTTGCCCAGGTGATGGCATTTTTCAACCTGAACTGTTTGGTAAATCTTTAAATAGATTAATCTGAAAAAGAAGAATGAAGCACAGTATTGCTTTGCAGCCATTTGGAATAGGACGGTTTAGAACTTTTTTGCTCTTTCATCTCAAATAATGTTTTGAGATGAAATTCACTTATACTTTATTCGAACATGAATACCAGTACTTAGTTTCCAATTGAAACAAATACATTTGACCCTAGAATTCATTCTTTTTATCCTTTTGGCTTGAACCATAGTTTGAAAAAGGAACTATTTGCAAAAGGATAATGTTAAAAACTCTCTCTTTCTTCTAAATGACTTCAAAATCTCCACAATATCTCATTAGAAAAAAATAGAATTTAACTCTACTGATTTTAAAATTTGTGTTATGAAAATACAAACTCAGTTGCAATCACACATGTGATCAGCATAACTAGTTCGAGTTTCTAGGAACATCGTGCGTGGATAAAACTACTACATTGTTAATAGTGTTTGAATGGTTAAGTCTCTTAAGTTTTTGCATCTAGTTGGAATGGCAACACAGGTTTTGTGGCTGCACAGCGCCTGAAACAACATACTCTACACAACTATACAAAATATCATTTATCATTTTTATTTAAAATGCTTAGAAGCTGAATTTAGTTCAAAACAACATCAACAAATAAAACAAGGGCAGATAAATCCTCATGCTTCTTGTGTTCTTTTCCTCATAACTAGAACTTTTGCTGGAAGTTGGCTTTTGGAAGTTCTTGAAGGTCAAAAAAGCAGAAAGAAAAGGAGGGACAGCCACCTGGATAAGTAAAGTAGATTTCAGAAATGACCATTATTGATAATTTTACTCTGAGCCCAGAACAGAAGTAAAGGAAAAACTTGAAAATGAAGAAAATTAAATGTAAATGGCATCAATTTGTATATTTTGTCCTTCCTGTTTTCCTTAACAATTGTAGAGCTATCGGGAAAATTCACACTTTTTCAAGGGGCTGAGAGTTATGTAAAATAGCATATGAATATCCAGGTGAAGGATAATTGCAGCGGACAAGATCAACATCCTGCCATAGATTTTTTCAAGCCTGTAGTTGAAAACATGAGAAATGGGAAAGGTACATCTTCTACCGCTTCAAAAGTCAAGCCATCCTTTAAAGCTCTTCTCTGCCTTTGAAATGAAAATCTTCTGAATTCCTGAAGTAAGACACATCTTGAACCATATGAACCACTTTCTGTGCTGACAGAATTTAGTTAAAGCTCATTATGTAAAAAGGTGCTATAAGGAAACTTTATAGAGTGAATTCTCTTTATAAACTGGAAGCTAAAGTTCAGCCAGTTTCCAGTTAATCTCCAATATTGCCTGCAGCAGTCAAGTAAATTTCATAACAGTGTCGCTCCACCCCAAATGAAAACCATGTGCCTGCTTCATTTTTTACTCCTTTCCTAGTCCCTCCATTCAAATCTCTCCTCAGTGCTTTAGAAAACCTTGCAAGTATTGATGGAATTGAGATAGCAGAGCCAACTTTGGTTCTTATTAATTATGCCCCATTAGCACAAGTACTGTCCTTCCTAAAGAAGTTGAATTGCAGTCAAATTGTCATGGGTGTATGGCAATGAAAAGTGTTAAAAAGCATGTATATACATTGTCTATTCAGGAGTTTCCAAAATTAGGATTTTCAATCTCCTTAGTGAAATTAACTTAAGCGGCAAAGCAAATAAGCAAAGCACTGTGATTTGATAAATACTTATTTTATTGAAATTGATCTAGGGCAAGAAGAAAATTCTTGATTTGGGGCTTTTTCTTATAGAATATTTGAATGTCAACACATTTAGAAATAATGTATTCATATTATTTTTCCCCGACTTTTGTCATTTGAGACTTCTCTAAGAAGAAAACATTTCCTGAACAACCACAGACTTTCTACATGACCTTATCATGTTAGCACATAAAACTAAGTATCAGCAGGCATAAGCATAATTAGAAGTCATGGGGATGTCTGTCCTACTTCTAGATCCTCGTTCTGTCCCTCAGAGAGTGCCACCTTAGTTAGAATCATAGAATATCCTGAGTTGAAAGGGACCCACAAGGATCATCGGACTCCAAGTCCTGGCTCTGCACAGGACATCCCAAGAGTCACACCATGTGCCTGAGAGCGTTGTCCAAACACTTGAACTCTGTCAAGTTTGGTGCTCCCAGGGGAGCCTGTTCCAGAGCCCAACCACCCTCTGGGTGAAAAACCTTTTCCTAATATCCCGCTTACACCTCCCTTGACACAACTTCTTGCCATTTCTTTGGGTTCTGTCACAGGTCACTACAGAGAAGTGCCTGCTTCTCTGCTTCCCCTCATGAGAAAGCTGTAGATTGCTATAAGGTCTCCCTTCAGCCTCCTCTTCTCCAAATTAAACAATACAAATGACCTCAGAAGCTCCCTCTATGGTTTCCCCACTACACCATCCCCCATCTTCATATCCTCCTTTGGACACTCTCTAACAGCTTTGTGTCTTTCTTGTATTGTGGCACCCAAAGCTGCCCCCAGCACTCAAGGTGAGGCCACCCCAGTGCAGAGCAGAGCGGGACAAGCACCTCCCTTGCCCATCTGGCAATGCTGTGCCTGATGCACCCCAGGACATGGTTGACTCTCCTGGCTGCCAGGCACAGCTGACTCATATCCAATTTGCCATCAACCAGGATTCCCAGCTCCCTTTCCTTGGAGCCTCTCATTCCTCCCTTTCCTCTCTAGCCTCTCATTTCCCAGTTTGTCCGTACATTCAGAGTTGCCCCATCTCAGGTGCAGAATCCAGCACTTGTGTTTGTTCATACGGTTGCTGATTTCCAAGCCCTCTGATTTGTCCAGGTCTCTCTGCAGGGCCTCTCCACCTTTGAGGGAGTCAATAGCTCCACCCAATTTAATATCATTGGCCAAATTAGTAACCCTTCCGGTCCTGTGTCCAGGTCATTTATGAAGATGTTGAAGAGCACAGGGCTAAGGATGGAACCCCACTAGTGACAGGTTGTCAGTCTGATGTCACCCCATTCACTGTAACCCTTTGTGCCCAACCCGTGAGCCAGTTGCTCACCCACTGCATGTCATGGTCAACCACTGGCAGCGGACCTCATCATTTCAGTGCTGCAGAATGACACAGATCTTTTATTGACTTTTCTGATTTCTGAGGGAACAAATACTGAGAATGATGGCTCTACTAATCCTTTTTTAAGGCTGAAATGCAACTTTAAAGTACATTGTACATAAAACTACGCATCTGAAACTCTGCATGCAAGGGTACACAATTAACTATATATAAAATCTCAAGTATATAAGAGAAAAAGCATCAAGAAATTTTTAAGAGTATTCCAGAAACAATTGTATGTCTGCTAGAATGCATTAATCAACCAGTATATTTAAAAATGATGGAGTTGGACTCTTCTGCTCAGATTGCCAACATCTTGATGAGAAAACAACACTCATGGTTGCCTTTCATTGTGACCAGAGTTTAAAACAAGACACCAAAAAGCACTTCATGCCATGAGGACCATGCACCTAATGCTATGTCTGCTGTCATATCTCTAGTGATGGGAGGAGGATTCTTCCAGCATCATCAAGTAAAACTAAAAAGAATTCTTACTTTGAGATACCAGTGCATAGAAGCAGAAGATAGGATTGTGAAGCATTTAGGGTTTCTTTATTGATATTCAAAGATTAAAAAAAAAGTTAAAAATAAAAGATCATATTCTGAAGCTTCCATTTAGTGTCACAATAAAGAGAAGTTAAAGCTAATAAGGATAATTAGTTTTTCTTAATTTTTAAGTGTGAATTATGCTATTGCTTTTTCGAGTTGAAGCTTACGTACTTTTTTTTCAGTATTACTTTTCTTCCTTGACAGCATTATTGATAGTAGTTTTAATTGCTGATTTCTAGACTTCTGTCTTTATACGTGATAGATATTTTTGTTAATCTTTTTGATGATTTTGGGAAGCATTTTGGAGACATATTTACAAAGTTAAAGGGAAAGCTAACTGATCTCTTTTGTCATTTGATCACAACCGTCAAATTTTAAAATATGGTTCTCCTGTTGTTCTCAAATGAATTTGCAAATCTTGGCATTAAAGAGCAAAAGAAAAATACACTTTTAAAGACATCTCAGTACGGCACAGTAGCATGAGGTTGACGAACTATTGTGTGTTGTGTGTTTTACTATATAAATATCTGATTTCAAAATATAGCAATAACATTTTTCTGGACCATAATCCATCAAAACCAGTACTGCTTTGTAAATTTGAAAAATAAAACTGTACCATTTATACTGGTATAAAAAGAAGACTTTTTTACTGTTAGGTTCCTCTTAGTAAGTTACTATGAGAACAAGAACTGGACTAAGAAGAAGTTCTGGAGGGATTTCTATGTTCACTCTATTTGCATCTCAAATAAATCTGTGGTTACACATATTTTCTAAGATAAAATAGATGGTTTTAAAGCACTAAATATTTTCAAGCCTGTTATTTTATTTCAAATTTGAAATATCAGTTGTTTCTGAACTTAAAACCAGTTTCAAACTCTGACAACTTTTGAAAACAGAAAAGTTTCAGGAGAAAGATTCAGGAAGCTAGCTTCCATGACAAAATCACATTGGTTCAACATCACTAGCATAGTGCTACAAAGAAAACATTCTACATGCCTGAAGGATGCCTTTAGCCTGTCACTTAGAGCTTACACCTAACTAGATGAATGATAATGGAAAAAATGTATTTACTACTTCAGTTTAACAAGAGACAGCTATAAATGTCCATCTGTTATTTGTCATTAACAGGCTAAAATGCAAAACCTGACTGAACAGTCTCCCAACATGTTTTGGGTTTTGCTGTGACTGCTGTTTGCATCAGTAGAAGCAGAATCTGTTTTCTTGCTACCTAATCAACATACAGCCACAGGTAATGTTACACAGCTGCTTGTAAAGATCACCAGTAACATATATCTCCTTGTAAAATTATACTTACAGTAGGAATTAAGCATTTTAGGTCTTTAAAAGCAAATCTCCATTTACTATACTGTTGTTCACATTGTGGAGCTAACTCAGAGAAAGCAGGCTGGATTCTAACTCATTTACTTTTTTTTCCTTAAAAGACTTTAATTAAAATGAAACACCTACAATTTAATAATCAAACACAAGGTAAATATAAGCTAAATATCTTGTAACTACATTTGAGTGTCAGTTACATATATGGGACATTTCTAAATAATTTTTTGTGGTGATACCATGTTTCTTAAGTTTGAAAATGGTCCTAGCTTAGCATGGTTTAGCTTCATGAAGTTCAGCCAAGACTTCATTGCTTTAAATAGCTGAGCAATAATAATAACAACAAAAAGGCAAGCATCAGATTTATGACAGCTCTGTTTTCTTTGATGTCTTCTTGAGTGATGTGTTTATGCAAGACAAGTAAGTAAGCTCTATCTCCATGAGGCCTACTTGAAAAAACTCCAGATTTCTTCTGGAGATGGAGTATCTCTTTTCTCTTCAAGTATGTGTTGATGGATTAAGAGAGAATGCAGGCAGGCTCCAACTGTCAACTGCCTGTAAGTAGAGCTTGACTGAAGATTGAGCATTTGTCGGTGCTGAAAGGGAAGACTGGATTGTATGCACATCTGAGCTGTCCTTTAACACTTCAGGCACTTACCACTTATTCAGGGCACATTTTCTGAATGCATTACTGCTTTTTCCTTCAATCCACAGAGTATTGACTCTAAGCCTGTGAATATTCTATTATATGTAAAAAGGAAACAACTGATAAGGAACATCTGTGTCAATGGTAGCAGTGACTCAGAAATACTGAGGATTTTATTATATAGTGAGAATTCATTTTGGCAGCCTGTCTCACCTCTGCTGCTGTAAATCAGAAGGCGGATGACTAATGTCCACTGAACTGAAACCAGCCCAACACTGTATCCTTTCTGTATCTTTCAGTGTCCCGTGTGCCTTTTATTCTTCTGAAAAAATGTGGAAATATTATTTTCCACATTTTGCAGATGAGGAATTGGTAAACTCAGTCCTGGATACATCTCAGTACTAAACCAAGCATTTATGTGAGATTTTTGAGGTACTTACATTTTTATTGTAAGATCACTCCATTGTTAACAGAGTCATGTCATAATTACAGTAATGATAATTGTAGTGAATTATCAGAGTCATAATCACCCTCTGGACGTGTCTTTCTCTATTGCCTATATGGGGGAACTGTGTTTACCATCTTGCAATCCTCAGTCAAGTGTTTAATGGTAGGTGAAGTGAATATGGGTCATATGGTTCATTTCCAAAATCATCCTATACATGCATGGCAGAGAAGAAATCCCACAATGTGAGCTCCTTTTTCAATGAGAAATCCTTCCTTTGACTGTATTTGCTAATTCATCAGGTTACATATTCTACTGCAGTCCATATCGGTAGTAACTGTCAATTTTATGTGGCAACTGTGTTTTGATAATTTCTACTTTTCTGTAATTGGAGGATGGGCTGAGTCAGGTCAACAGTAATCATCTTTCAAAAACCAGCTGTCTGTTGAATACTGCCAGCTGTATTCAGGAGACTAAGGAATACATGAACAAAAGCCCAGAACTTTTAGTTTTTTCCAAAATAATATTTCGTCAGATATATGATTGAAGTAATTTTCTTCTGTTTATCTAAACTAAATGGTGGTATTGGATGAGTGAGAACATGGTTGCTGGTATACAGATTCAGTTCTGTAGAAAAAGAAAAGTGTCATCTAAGTGAATCCAGTTTATATATGTTTATGAAGAAATTATACTATAAGTTTTATGGGAATGGATTTCTAGTAGGTCTCTGACAGGATTGGGTCCTTGAGGGAAATGCTAGGATATTAGCCTTTTACATAATCTCAGAACCTAGATACTAGAGGTGGATCATGCCACTGAAAATTCGTTTTGTACTGTGATAAGACAAGGTTGTTCTATGAAGTGCATTTTCTAATTTTTTACTTAGTTTTAGTCTTAAAATTTCTGTCCATCCAAAAGCACAGGTAGATCTTAGCAGCAGAAAATTAAAATAGTTTTTCCTATTTAAATGTCATGGGTTTACATACCAGTGCATCTTCCTAACTTATTGTTCCTTATTGCCAACTACTGTTACTACTGCTTAAATATTTTAAATGTGTAAATATTTCTTCTGTGACTCTGATACATCCAGAGAGGGGCATCGATGCTGGTAGGAATGTCCTCTGAGGAGCTGTTGAGGGCACTGTGTTTGTCTGGTCTGGAGAGGAGGAGGCTGAGGGGTGACCTCACTGCTCCCTACAGCTTCCTGAGGAGGAGAAGTAGAGAGGGAGGTGCTGAGATCTTCCCCCCTCCCAGTGCCAGGACACGTGGGGAATGGCTCAAAGTTGCTCCCATCAGGGGAGGTTTGGACTTGATATGAGGAAACATTTCATGACTCAGAGGGTGGCTGAAACCTGGAATAGGCTTCCTGGAGAGGTTGCTGGTTGATGCCTCCCCTGCCTATGCCCAGCCCATGTCAGTCCTGAAGAGGCATTTGGACAGTGCCCTTAAAGCCATGCTTTAACTTTTTTCAGCCCTGAAATGGTCAGGCAATGGGACTAGATGGTCATTGTAGGTCTCTTCCAGCTGGTCTGGTCTGGTCTGGTCTTTTCTGTTCTGTTCTGTTCTGTTTCGTTCTGTTCTATCCTTACTGGTTGTATGGCTCTTATTTAGCATAGGTAGAAGTAGTCACCTCCTTTCATCTTCCCTTTAATGTGAGTAAATTTTTGTGACTTCTGATCCACATTCTTTGTTTGCTGCTTTGTCTTCTGGTTGGCACAAAACCAAATACTGCAAAATTGGTTCTAACAGTTAGAGTCTTCTATGTTTGGGACTTACAGCCTACATTGGTTATTATTTTTATCTCAACATTCATGTGCCTCAGTTAAAGAATAAAAGGCCTTTTATCACCTGTCTTTTAAATATCTCCTTTAAGCTCTGCATTTGGTTGACTTCAGATAAGCAGATTAGTGGGGAAAAAAGCTTCAGACTGACTAAATACCTGAGCAAATGTGCTTGGAGTAATTAATTACAACAAAAAGAAACTCTTGTATTATGCATTCTGCTGTATGTAACATTTAGATATATATTAATGAGATATAAAGAAGTAGTGCTTTCTTTTTTTAAAAGTATCCTGTGATGTTCAGCTAAAATATATAACTTACAGTTATATGACACTTGATTTGTTGTACAATATTGTTTTCAAACTAGCTTAACATATCAAACATTACAGTACTTTCTGTTTTGGTCTGAAATGCTAAGTATTTTTTAATGTTAATCTCTCCCAACCGTTTTCTTGAACAGCAGGTGAGCAACTGGAAAAATGACAATATCTCAGAATATCTCGCACAATGGTAGTAATGGGCTGGTTTCATTCACCCGCAAAATTGTATTTAATTTTGTTGCTACAGAATTATTTAATGAATTTTTTCTTCTGGAAAGTATAGAAGATACTTGCTCTGATACTCAAGTAGGATTATCTACACAAACTTCTTGTGACCTGCATGGAATAGTATGGTCTTGAAGACATTTAGTGTCCAAAAGTAGTTCTGGAAGAAGAGTCCTTTTGCAGGACTGGAGTTTATTAAATAAATTTTCCATTTGTAGGAAATACATACTGTATAATAAGCTAGTAGCATTTTAATCAGAAGAGTCAAAAAATGAAAATTTGATGCTTTTGTATTATACTTAAATTTAACCAAGGTTGGAGCTAGTCTCACAAAGCAGCTACAAGCTGATGACAATTCCTTTCATTAAAATATTTTTGTTTCATTTGATTAGATGTCACCCCTCTGTACATTTTTATAGTTTGATGGCCCTTCATTCTAATTGTCTGCTTGAATAACATTAGATAGAATATTAGATAGAATAACATTAGATAGAATATGAAGAATATGAGAGAGTTCTTCTGGTTGTGCAACCTGCTTCAACTAAACTCAGATACGGTGAAGTGTTGCAAATTGATGGTATTATGAAGGCCCTGAAATGGTTCAGAATGTAGACATATAAAAAATGCTTTTCCAATTACATTGCTCATCTGCTTACATTTGCATGTTTAGGAAAATACTCTTCCATCATTACTGTCAGTGACACTTTTAATGCTATCACATCCTAGTATTGCCTTATGTAATATTATGCAACAGGTGTCATTGCTGAGGCAGAGAAGAAACCCTCAACACAAATCTGAAGAGACAAAGTTGAATATAACTTCCAAAATACATTACAATGTTTGAAGATATGAATTTACCCAGATGAGCTATTTAGTGCCTGTGTTTGTGCAAATTTGTGTAAGATTTTAAGTGGAAAAGCTGTCCTTGGTATTTTCTTTTTTCCCTTTCCATCGTTGGTCCCTTCTCTAGCAACTGGTATTGCAAAGTCCATTGGAAGCGTCATGTTTAAAAACTAGAGTTGTATTTTTGCTCACAGTTGTATATGTAGTATTCACATACTAATTGCTTTTCATCTTAAATTCTTACAGAGCATCTAATGCAGATCAATGACTAAATAACTGTGAAATGTAGTATTTTCAAAACTGTGTTTTGGGTTTTTTTTTAAATGAGGATTGTTTCTGAAAGAAATCACCTCTTTTGTGTGAACACTCATAGCCCTGAAGTACCTTCCTGGCTTTACTTTCTTTTTGCCTTACTGCAACTTGGAGAGAAATTTTATGGTTGGGTAATAAAATTCATAACTAAATGCAAATGATGGAAAAGTGGGTAACAGTAGTTAAGTACTGAACTGCTGGAAAAAAGCTGAAGATACTGATATAAAGTGGGAACTTGCTCTTCACTTTCTCCATATACATCTTGCACCTAGCACTCTTGAATCCCAGTTCCTTGGTGTTGGCACGGTTAGGAGTTTTCTATGTTAAATGGGTTTGTTACAAAGGCTAATGTTAAGGGGGCAGAGTATAAATCAGGAAAAATCTCCGTGTACCAGAGCTTCTGTTGATGAAAGTTCCTTTGACTGCCCAGGACATCTAGCCACACTCAAGAGCATCTATACAGTTTACCAGTGTCATCTGCACATGTTGCTATACAGAATTCCTTTGACTTAATTCAAAATGCTGTGTTTCAAACCACAATCATAGCTCCTTTTCTAAAGGGCGACAAAGGTCAGTGCAAGAGTATGCAGGACAAAACCACTTGTGAGAGGTGTGGTGAATCTCTGTCTGCAGCATACTGAAGGTCTGCAGCGAGATGGTCTCATCTGAATGCGCTTTACAATACTAAGCAGGTGCCAATGTTAAGTGGCATTCCTCTGCAGATGAGCAAGTTTTGCAGTCCTGGGAAGGGTTAAGTACTCTGAGCTGACAGACCAGCTCTAATGAAACAATGATGTATAAATAAACCATAACACTTACATGGCAGGTGAAAGAGGGATGGAGTACTTAAAAGAAGGCTCTTGGGAACTCAATGTGGTGTGCAAGGTTAGAATATATATACTGATTACATGCGATGTATTTGGTGAAACAAGTGAGACTCCTAAGGACCATCAAGAAATCAAGTGAGATTTTAGCATAATGTACAATGCTGTTGTTTAATGGTCCCTATGCTCACTATTAGCCTGATATTAAATTTGTGAATTTTTTAGGCTTTCTGACTATTGAGATATCTTTTCTGTCTGCAAGTGTATTCTTGCCATAACATGCATACCTATCTGTGAAAACACGTGATTTCTGTAACAACTCTCAGTAGTGTTCACTGTGCAGTTTGGTTGAAGACGGTACATTTTGCAATAACAGTTCCCTTAGATGGTGGACAAACACCTCAGTCATTTTTCAATCCAGAGTTCCATTTGCATGTGACTTATTTCAATACCACATGGCAAAAAGTGACTTCTGAAAAATCTCAGTTGTCCAAAGCCGTATCAGAATTTTCTCTTCATCATCTCCAGCTCCATAGGCAGGTCTATATATGATCCCTGATGAAGGTAACAAACATCCACAGAGTTGTTATGAAAACGATGGCAGTGGAAAGGTTCTTGATATTTTTACCCCACCAGTCTCCCACTTGCGTCACCCAGTGCTTGAAGGCGTGGCAGTCCTAGCTTATTATCAGTGTAATAAGTTAGGAAATACACTTGCATTCCAAGAACAAGTCAGTTTCCACAAAAGAAAACATCTGGAAACTTATTTTGTTGTTGCTTGATATAAGAGATAAATCATAATGAAATAAAATAAAATTAAAGCCTTTCATGTGGTATTCTGGACACCAAAGTAATATAACCTGTGTACAGTCCAGGATACTCTTCCTAAGTTTTACGTTCACTTGCATCTTTTAAAATTATTTGAAATTACGTTTGTCCATGGTTTTTGTTCAGAGAAGCTACAAACATAACATTTAAATGCTGAATATAGTGTTTGTAATAATCCAAAGTAGAAAAAATATTATCAAAAGCCAGTGATTTCTAACACCATCGCTAGCAGAAAATTGCTGGTAATTCTGACTGAAAGAAGGAAAAAATAAAATCAATCTGTTTCTGTAGCACCAGGTGATCAGTGTGGAGTTATCGGTGTTAGGAAAGCTATGCTGCAGCTGGAGACAAACACTTTGATCCCAGAGCCAGGCTTTGAATACAGCCACACCCCGTCTTGCTACTAGAATGACCGAGGTCTTATATCCAAATAGGAGTACAGCCCACCATCTTTGCTGAAGTATTTCTGTGAATTTACACATTCAAACCCACCAAAATATGGTTTTACAATAGCATCAGTTCTCAGGGAAAAAGCACGTCTGAAAAATATCTGTATTTTTTACAAATAAGGGCAGATTCTTTCCTCTGCCACGTCTCCAGACTGATGGTGCAAGAAGTTGTCAGGGAACTATACTTCTGAGGGAAGCAACTTGATTTTTAAACACCCAGACAGCCCGTTGAAATCAGGGTCAGGTCTGCAACCTTGAAAATCAGAGAATTTATGAGATTAAATACAGTCTTGTATCCATGCATTTTTGTATATTTTGGCCTGAGTTATAAATATTCTCTAAATCTCCTTGCTATTCGTTACAAATATCATATACTAATAAACCCCTCGGGAACACTTCCTTCTCCAAAAGAGTTAAAAACCTGATTCTTTACTGTAATATGGTCTGCTAGTAGAAGAAAAGTACCTTCTTTTACTCTCATTACTTTTCAATACATCTGATGAAAACATAGCAGATTTATATAGACTTATTTAGCAGCTGTCTCATATTTACTTAGACTGTGAGGTATAAATCAAATTTAGTATTTTTTCTCAAAAATAAGTACGTGTTGATGATTAGACAATGGCGAAGGTGTTTCTGCTCTGTCAAAAATGGTTTTCATTGTTTAATACTTTTTTGGATTGTTTAATGTCTCTTTTGTGCATTATACTGTGGCTGAATTAGCACTAAGGACTTTAATTTTTAATTTTGTAGCAGGAGGTGCTAGGCGAAGCAAAACATTAATATGAGAACTATTCTCAATATCAGGGTCATATCTTATTTTGATTACTAATTTGAAAGATGATTTAGGAAACTGAATTACTAAAAACATTAATTGCCTGTTCATATTGGCCCCAGAAACAGTCTGCTGAGTAGATTCTCAGGGTGGAAGAAGGTGAGTCTGTGAAGAACAGACTTTCATAGGGTGCCTGAGAAGAGGTCACTGGTGGGTATATTCTGTGCCAGTATTATAAACCACTAAAAGAATCCTGGAAACTTATCCAATTTCACCAACTTTATGCTCCCTTGTGAACTGAGGTCTAGTTTTAGTCTAATATAGAGGTTTCATAATTTCAGATTTTTGGTATTTCAGTTAATGGATGACAAGTAGGATCTCCACTGGGATACTTACACAGAGCTTTGCGGAGAAAGAACCTTAGCGGAAGGAGTTGTTGAGAACAGTAGTAAGAACGCATTGCTGGTGCAGGAAATTAATGAGTGTGGTCTCATGCAGGAGTTGAGAAAAATCTGATATATGAGGGCTCACACCATTTTAAGACATCTGTTAGAGATGTCAGTCATACAAAAGGTGTACAGGAAAAGAATCAAATGTGCAGGAAAACTGAAAGAGGAGAAATTCTACAGTGTCAAATTTTAGAGTTAAATAAAAAATGACATGGCCAACTCTCCTCTTCCCCAAATGTATACAAAACCTACACATATCTCTATACCAACATGAGCTGTGTAAGATTAAAAAAGGTCACTTGAAATTCTTGGCAAAGAAGAAGGATCTTGATATAGTAGCCATTACTGAAGAATGTTGGAATGACAAAAATCAATAGGAACGTGCAATGCCGGCTATTAACTGAACAGGAAGGAGAGGTTAGGTCATAGAGCTGGGGGAGCTGTATTAGGGCCATACTGTTGAGCCTTCTGATCAGGAAACAGATATTGAGTCCAAAATGTTGAAGGAGATAAAAGAATCCTCTAAGTGTAATGAGGTAGTAACAATGTGTGAATTCAATTGCCTTCAGTTGGTCAAAGATCACATTGGGATAGAGCATAAGGGGAGCAATTTCTCATCCCTCTCAGTGATTGCCTTTTGAAGCATTTAGTTCTAGAGTATGCAAATGGAAATTCTTGACCTAAGTGATGTAGCAGAATGCAGGTAAGAAGCTCTTAACTCCTGTGTCAGAATGCACCTTTTTGGATTAAAGTCATGACTACTGTAAAACTTAACTTCAATGTTGAAGAGCCAATAGCTACTTTGTAGAACCAGTATTAGGCTAGAGGATATAAAAACTCTTTAGACAAAAGATTAAAAGGTAAGGAAATTAAGTTCTGAGAATCAAGAGGGAATCTAGGTGAGGTGTTCTGTAGTAGAACAAGAGACACAGCAGAAAAGCATTATTTGAATAATGTGACATGGATCAGGATAAAGATATATGCTTCAGGCCCCAGGGATGTCAATAAAAAGTAATTTTGTCTACAGCGTATAGTGGCAAATAGCTATATAGCTGTGACATAAGAAGGACTTTGTCAAAGCCATCACCTCACATGCACAAAAAAAATAACAAGTTTGGTAAAGGAAACAGTTTGTAAGACACTGGCCTACAAGAAAGCAGCAGCAGAGAATAGGGACATTCCAATGAACTGTGTATAGTCATATAGTATCACAGATGTGGTGCTAGGGACCTAAGAGACTATGACAGACTAACAGCATTCACTGTGTCAGAATAAGGGACTGGGAGAAAAGAGGCAAATTTATAGGCAATCAGAAACAACAAAGCCAGATTTTATTCATTGAAAAATTTGTAACAAAAGCAACTTTTCTTTAAATTATGTCCTGTCTCATGAAATGGTGAGAAACTTCAAATATGAGAGGTAGATGCAGGTAAAGTGGAGATATATGGGATTCATTAAGAAAATACTTAGATACAGTAGAGAGCTAATGCCTTCTCCAAGTGACCCCTGCATATTAGAAACTGTGTTTGGAAAGAAGAATAGTAAAGTTATTAGTGATGAAAGACTACCTTTGCAACAGAACTTGAAAATATTGGGATTGCTGCACTTGAGAAAAGGTGGAGGGGAAACATGCTGATAGGCAAACCATTCTGTTGTGCGACAACATTCTAGAAATACAAGACCAAGCCGAATGAGGCATCAGATGGGTATATGTTTAATATCTTTTCCAAATTTCAAATGACTTATTTTATTTGCAAAGGGGTACATTTAGGATGTGGGATGCAATTCCAATACGACATTTTCTTCACAACACATGCTGTTACTTCTTCGGGGGTGATTATGACCATTGCTCTGTGTTCAGCATTTACAGGGAAAACTATTATTACATTTTTTGTGGTTTGGAGGCATGAGTAGTAATTATATTTACCAACAGCTAGCTATCTGGTGGCTACAAAAATATGGAGAAAATGGTTACATCATTTCCTTTTTGGGCCTGAAAATCCTTTTCATTAAACTCTAGATGAATCTGGGAAAGAGTGGTACCTGTACAAATGCATATTTTGAGTGCATAGCTCCACATTAAATAGAACTTTTAAAATCTGGATCAGGGGAGGAGGGAGATGGGAGCTACAAGGTTGGATATGTTTCTGATTCCAGCATCTCCTTTGATAGAGATTTGGAAGCTTAACTTAGGTAGAATGGACTTGAAACCTTGCTGGCAGTTCTAAGAGAAACCCTGTTATCATGGGTGGTTAGTCACATGTGTCATCACAATTGAAATGATGTCTATATTTGGAATAAAATAAAATGGTATCACAGAATCAATCAATTAGGTTGGAAAAGACCTCTGAGATCATAAGTCCAGTCTATGACCAAAGACCACCATGTCAATGAGATCAGGTTCAGTCTTTCCTTAAACACCTCCAGGGACAGTGACTCTACCACCTCTCTGGGCAGCCCATTCCAATATCTAATCACCCTTTCTTTGAAGAAATTCCTCCTGATGTCCTACCTAAACCTCCCCTGGAGCAGCTTGAGACTGTCCTCTTTTCCTTTCACTGGTTGCCTGGGAGAAGAGGCCAACCCCCACCTGGCTACAACCTCCTTTCAGGCAGCTGTAGAGAATGACAAGGTCTCCCCTGACTCTCCTTTCCTCCAGGGTTAACAACTCCAGCTTCCTCAGCTGCTCCTCACAAGGCTTGTGCTCCAGAACCTTCACTAGCCTTGTTGCCCTTCTCTAGACTCATTCCAGTACCTCAGTGTCCTTCCTAAACTGAGAGGCCCAGAACTGGACACATTACTCAAGGTGCAGCTTCACCAGTGCTGAGTACAGGGGAAGAATCACTTCCCTAGTCCTGCTGGCCACACTGTTCCTGATACATATTAAAAGATTTTTACTGAAAGACCGAAGACTGTGCTTCTGATTTCTTTCAGTGATCTCACTGTAAAATGCCTCTCAAATATTATTTGATTCAGAAAATCTCAAATGGTAACAGATCATATAGTATTTCGACCCTGAAAAATAAGCCATATGGAAAAAAAATTAAAAATTTGATCTATTGATTGCTGTCATCTTTTACACGATTCTCTTGGTTCATCAGTTCCTTATGAGCTCAGGTGAATACAGACACAATAGAGGGCTCTACCACATCAGAAAGATCATGACCATTTCAGCAGTACAAGACAATGGAGGAGAAAACCATTGAGTTGTGTCTCTTACCTTTTCTTCTGATTTTCCTTGTCTTTGATGATAAAGGATGTGAACATTGCACTCTCCCAAGGCTAGAATGCAGTAATCTTACTGTTTCCCTCATGATTTTTAAGAATGCACATAAGAAGTTAGTGAAGTTGGTTTTTTTTTAATCTCTCTTTGGGAATCCTAATAGTGGAATGCATGGAATGGGAAATTACACAGTTATTTTAAACAGTGTTGCTGATGTAGGGGGAAAAAAATCCACAGTTGTTGACCTGTCATTGCTTGGTTATTGTTTTCTTCAAAAGAAAAGTTGGAATTGAATATATCAATGTAGTCTTAATTACTGTAGAAAATCAAATTAATAGAAATTTGAGTGGTTTTGAGTAAAGAATGGAAATTCAACTCTGTACTAATAATGAAAATAGTAAGGAAGCTTGACTGCCTCTTAAGCAATTCTTTTAAAAGGAGTAGAGGTGATCCTGAAACATATTTCAGGGGTTTTGTACTTCATTCTGTAAAGAAAATGAATCTGGAATTTGAGTCTAACAAAAAAAGGTTTTAAAAAAAGTCTTTTAAAAGCAAATTAAGTCTGTCTTATGAGAATAAGAATTTAGAGACCCTGAACAGAGAAAAACATGATTTTTGGGGAGCCCTGAGTAGCTGCTAGATAATTTGTATGTTTTTCTTTAACCAAATGGAGCCACTTTTAGGTACAGCCTTTAATTTGCCATCGAAAGAACTGCTTATTTACCTGAGCTTGCTGTGGATTTCAAGTTCTAATGAGTGTGTTTTCTTGTGTTCATTCCCAAATAACCAATTAAATGCCTAAAGCAAGCTCATGTAAATAAGTTGTGAGAAAGGAAACTTTCAATGCTGTTTGATTACGGGCATGGCTGGAAAGATTCTAAATATGAATTAAAAAAAGCAATTATATTTTCCAATTCTGTCATTTGGAAAAAAAATTCTGGATGTCTCACTTGAATGTCTACCAAAATTGCCCTTAACCTTCTGAAAGAGAAATAGAACTAATGATTTGGTATACCGCCAAACAATTAGACCAGTGAACAGACATTGTTCCACCAGCGTCTATTATAGGAAGTATCTAGATTTCTAAATGTCAGTTAAATAGGTTCACCCCACAAGCTGTCAAAAGCTGACCTTTTGACACCACCTGTTCAGGAATGGGAATTTTTCAAGCAGGCTATTCTACACAGATAAAGGGTTCACAAAATTTGACCTGGAAAGAATGGTTAAAGGAATTAGTTTTGTTTAGTCTAGAAAAGAGCAGACTGAGGGAGGATGTGATTACAATCTTCCAGTACTTAAAAGAATGTTATAAAGATGCTAGTGATTGGTTTTTTGTGTCCAGTTGGGGAAAATACAAGAATAAAGATGTTAAATAGACAGATACTTAGATTGTGTATCGAGAGAAAAATTTCTAATAATAAAAATAGAGAATAAGGTGCAGACTAGATAAGAAAATTCTCATCGCATTAAATGGAATTTTTAAAGATTAATTTGACCTACACTTGTCATTAATAGTCAAGGTTGCTAGTGCTGTTCATGGTGCGAAGTGACAAGGTAGATGCATTACATGATCACTTAAAAGGCTTTTCCCTTGTTTCATTTCCTATAGCTGATACATTTGGCAAGACATTCCAGTCTTGTTACATTGGATATGAAAATAATTGTCTAGTGGGTGGCTATTTATTTTTTTTTAATAATTCTGATTATATGATTAAGGTAATAGTGTTACAAGGATGGAAGAATAATAGGTAAGGAAATTATAAATATTGTTTATTTGCTCTGGGTACAGAATTATATAAACAAGAGCAGTGGGTTTGCTAGTATGAGTATCTTTTTCTCTGTAAATTGACAATTTTGGCATCACACATTGTTTTCTGAGGTTAACAACAAGGATCTGAAAATTGTGATGAATAATCATCCCATATAGATATACACAGGGCTGAAGCATGGCATACCTGCTGAAAAGAGCAGAAAAAACATCAAAATTATTTAATCTTTCCAAAATGTTTGTAAAAGCTATTAAGACAGCATTTCGCAGTATGATCCATAGCAAGCTCAATACTAACTAACAGTGTAAAAACAAACAAGAGAACGTAGTTTATGTGTAGGCCTTTAGTACGTATTGCAGGTTAATATGAAAGGGTGTGGAGGTTTTAATAGTCATTCTGTGTTGGTACCAGTTCTCTGTTGGTGGTTGAAAGTGTAACATGCTTGCAGCTCAGTTTCTTATGTTTGATGATGACTGTAAGAGCTTAAAGATATGTTAGACACGTGCAGTCTTAGTGAAGCATTTATTTAGCTTCATAAATAAAAAGTAGCGTCAAACATCAGAGCTTTCGTTTTACACATTAAGCAAACTACTTGTGTTGTAACTCCTTGTATTTTCAGAGAGTCTGTGAAAGAACATGATAATGTTTATCTCTTTTTTTCCTCTTGAGTTTAGGAACTGATTGTATTTTATATTACATACATGTTTTGTTTTGTTTTGTTTTGTTTTCCTAGGTACTGCACAATGGACTTGTGATGGAAATGAATCATCCAACAGCTGGGAGGATAGCTGTTCCAGGTTAGATGTTTAATCCTTTTTGCTAAATTAAATGCTACATGACATCCTGAGTGGTTCCGGAACTCAGCTGAGGACATGACGCATCTTCACATTTCGCTCGAATAAAAGTTTAACCAGGCCGACATTTGTGCTCATAGTGACTCCAGTAGCAGAAAAATGGGTTAAAGCATGGGTCAGTATAGCTTCTGGTTTCCATCGGTGAGTTGTCATAAAACATGAATGTGGATTTGATAATATTTGCAAACTCCCACTGCTAGAAACATTACTGCTAAATCATCTACATGAGTATGTGAATATGTTTTTGATTTAGTTTGATTTTGCAAGTTACCCAGGCTTCTTTTAGGGACATTTCTGTTTGAAAAACAAAAAATACAAACAAACAAGCAAAAAAACCAACCCATAAAACCCCACACCCCCTCCCCCCCCAAAAAAAAAACAAAAACAAAGAAAAAAAAAGAAGACAAAAGAGGAGGGAAATTTGTACTGAAGACTTAATGAAGCTCTGCAATGATGAAGTCTTAAATAGCTATTTTGTACTTCCAAAGAACACAGAAGTATATATAGAAGTAATAAACTAGTCTCTCCTCTTTAAAGCTCTGAATGGATCAGGAACTGGTGTAGCTTTCCTTCCATCACAGTTAGTTATGTAATTGGGTTAGGTTCAACCAGAGCCATTATGAACATACAGGTCCTTGCAGTTGTCTTGGTTTTGATAATTGATCCTTATCTGATAATCTGTTAGCTATTGAGTCAATTTTTCTACTCTCTTCTTTTCTCTCTCCCAGGCCACATTGAGAATTGTTTCCTCCTTCATTCAAAGCACTTTGTCAGGTCTATTTTTATAAGAATTTCTCCTTACATGGTGTATTTCTTTGCCAATTCCACTGTCTGACACAGCACCCAGTTGTCATCAATTTCAGTTGCATTGAGCACATGTAGTGTTAAGAAGAATTTGACCCATAAAATTTTTCTTAATTTTCACATCCTGGAATCACACTGGGATGAAGAAAGAATTATTTGAAAGAAACCAATCCCATATTAGATCGTGTTTTCTTCATGAATAGAGGGGGTGTTTGCATGTGTGGATATGTATGCTCCGTATTTACTCTTTATCACAGTTTGTGTTCCACATTTGGTCTCACTAAACTTGGATCTTTGGTTGACTGTATTAAAAAATGCATCTCTAATTTAGATGCACATATCTGGAAATAGCAATCTTTTTTTTTAAATTTTCTTGCAGAAAAGTAATCCTGGTTTATATACCCAAAATGAAAAGACAAATAAAAAGTTTTGACTTAATTCTTTTTTAAGAAGTAGAAATAAAAGCCTTACAGATGGTAGAGGAAGTGTGTAAGGTTTTCATGTTGCATACAATTTATAATCTATCTTAGAGAAAGCAAATACTCCTTAAGGGGATAGCTTAAACTGCAAGAAGAGGAAAGAGATGAAAGGAAAGTTCTAATGTCTGTCAGCAGCGATAGAATGTATTGGCAAGAGAGTGAGTTTTTACGTAGGTAAGCCATAGTACTTCCCAAATCCTTAGTTATTTTTTATTTTATTAAACTAGTGACACTGCACTAAACTAAAATAAATCATCTTAGTCTCTCATGGTTTGCCATTTAGATGGACTTCTATGAAGAATTTCTTGTATTGAAACAGATGGTTGAAATGATTATTGGATATTTGAGCAGGAAAAGTAGAATTCCTTCCTTTCCTGGCATGGGAGAATAAGGAGGGGAGAGACAGGGGAGGAAAGGGGGAAGAACACTCATTCAGTGTGAGCAGAATGGACCTATTGATATCGCTGGAAAGACAGTGCATTACTCTGTCCCAAAACTAAAGTGGATTTAGCCACTGTTGATGATAGGTAATAGAAGTACCCTGGATTTGTCCTGCTCAATGATATATCTGAAGAGTAGAGGGAAGAGTATGCAAAGAAAGCCTACAGTAGACAACTTCTCAATGACAGTTAAAAAATAGAAGGGTTTTTTTTCCCCCTATGTGGTTATATTTTAATATCTTGTATTTGGTAGAGGACAAGTTTACTAAGCTCTCAGTTTCTGTCTCAGGATTGCTTATCAAGGAAAATTAAGTTATTAATGTGAATGTTGAAACTGAATAGACTGAAAATGTTTTTCTTTAAAGGGACTGGGGAGACTCTGATTCCAAAATAAAAATAGGTTGCTGTTATTTCTTAACCATATAAGCCAGATTTTAATGTGTCCTTTAGTAATTGAATTGGACATCTCACTTGAGGCTCTTGACAGAGGTCTGACTTTTGCTGCCAAATAAAGTTGTGAGTGCAGTGACATGCACTTATTAAGTGGAGCATGCTGGCAGATTTCAACTCCAAGTATCACAGGTGGCCTCTGTATCTAGTGTATTGATTTGCAGTAGTCCTCCAGGTATGTCCCCAGTTTGAGAGCTGGTTCAAATCTGTGTATGAATCCTCCACTGTAGATCTTGCAGCTTGAAATTCTGAGAGATTGACATTAGTGTAGGCTACATTTTTAATGTTGGACTTGGTAATTCACACTCCTCCTTTGCTTAAATATCCGTTGTTATGGTTATTGAATTTGATTCTTTCCTCACCTAGTCAGTGTTTCCTCCTTGCTGTTTTTGTGATTCCCAGTCTAAGGTATACTGTGTGCTGATAAATGCATTATAGGGTGCCGGTGAAAAGGGAGTGGGAGAAGTACTACAAAAACCGTATTTTTAGTGATTTTTCTTTTCAGAATGTATCTTTATGTAGGAAAGAAAGAAACCTTGCATTTTGATATCTCTTGTTTCAATTATTCATGAAAAATGTCTGTGCACATATACATTGCACTGTTGTTACTAGTATCAAGATACCTCAGATTCAAGAATGGATATGAAAAAGAGAGTTCATTGTTTCTGACTTAGAGTGACTCTATAAAAGATTGTGAGAACATTCTGAAAAAAAAATGTGGTTCTGTGTAGTTCAGTAGTTTCATTAGGATAATGTTGCACCTATATAATTCTGAATATTCATGTCATTATGTTATTTTAGAACTGACATATACATACACTTGACATATCTTGTATAGAATGTGAGACACACTGTGAGAGAGCCCTACTTGAGTCATTCTTGCCAGAACTGGTTCATCTGATTGTAGGGCTGAACTAATGAATCTCTTCTGTTTCTATACCTGAAGACAACTTAATCATCTTTAGTTTGGGGCAGTGCTCCAAAGATGATCAGGAGCTGGAGCACCTTAGCTGGGGAGGTAGAGCCAGGGGAAAAGGCAGCCTTAGAGGGTCCTGTCAGAAGCCCTCCAGCACCTACAGGAAAATTATCACTGTGAAGAGCTGGACTCTTCGCAGCAGTGCATGGTGGGAGGATGACGGACAAGAGAGATTCAGTCTGTATATCACAAAAATCTTTTTCGTTGTGACAACAGCCAGGCCATGGAGCAGGTTTCCCAGAGAGGCTATGCATACTCTGTTCTTAGAAATTTTCAAGGAACAGCTAGATAAAGACAGGGGCAACCTCATCTAACCTAAGACATGACTCTGACCTGACCCAAATAAGAGTGGAGTCCTCCTGAAGTCCTTTCCAACTTGGATTATGTTCTTATTCTGTGATTAACATCAGTATCTCTTCCTCAGCTGTGTCGTGCTTAGCCGTCTCCACAAAGATCTCAAGGAGAAATGACACAGTTTAATCAAATGGGAAATGTAGAGCACAGAAAGTACTCTTGGGGACAAAAAAAATAATGTTTTATACAGTGCCAGATTGCAGATGGCACTGGATGGCACAGAGACACTACAGGTAAGTGAAGGGACAAAATTTTGAGAAGTTTTAGCATCTGGGTTAGTCTTGAACTACTTTTCCAACAAGTAATGGACTTCTACAGAGAGGGGTAGCATGTGGGTTTCTGGAAGTCACTGAGTATTGTGAGTGCAAATATGGAGCACAATGGATGCTCCCAACCCATACTGATTACATAGAAAAAAACTAATGGATGCAATACAATCTTTCACAAACCTTTTCAAACCTTTCAAACTTATATGGTTTAGGGAACTCAGATAATAATACTCCCAACTTCTGCATTATCTAGTCTCCAATGCTGACTTTTAAAGGCTGCTGGTTGTTTTCTAAAGTCAAAATAGTGTTTGCAATATTATTTTTTGAAGAAAAAAGCATGATGTGTTCAGCTGTCCCAAACAAGCTAACCTTTTTAGAATTTATTAACTAGCAGGAACCTTTGTGAACTAAATTTCAGTTCTGACTCCTTCTAAACCTTAGCAAACTGGGGATTTGAATATAAGCCTAGACCTTGGAATCATCTCTGATCAAACAGGAAACAATATAACTGTAGAAATTGTGTAAATCACCTCTTCCAGACAAAACAGCTATTCTCGATAATGTTTATGTTGTAATTCTTCTCATCCCCATTTCCTGAGTTGATAAACACTCTCTCTGTCCTTTGGTCCATGATCTGCATCAAGGATGACTTTATTGCTCAGAAAGGCCAGTTTCATACCTGGCTTCATAATTTCCTTCTGTGCTCTTGAGATAAAGTGTTTGGGGGACTACTCCAAGCTCAATTAGGAAAAATAGTGCAGGATTCCTCCTTGACATAGATTTCTTGGACTGAATTCAGGCAACTTATGTCAATTAATCAACCCACTCAGGAGAAATGTCCCTTTTTCCAGTCTCCTCCTGTCACTGTGCATTACAAATATACTACTGAAACAGGAAAGAATTTTTTTTCAGAGGTAGGCTTTTCCTGTTGTATGATTCATTAAATGGTGTCATGGTTCCATGGAGACTAATTGCCATCGATCTCTTAGAAGAATGTTTTTAAGGAATAAGACAGAGGCAAGAAATCTAATAGGACTTCCTTATTGTGCCACAGATTTCTTCCTTAACCTTGGACAAACCACTCTGTGTCTTACCAAACTAATTTTTTGCAGTTTTTTAGATCTTTGTTAATAGTTGAAGACTACTTTGATTCCTCAGGGAAGGAATTTCTTGGGAAATTTTTTATTTTAAATATTTATTTCTATTTGTCATGTATGTATTTATACCTATTTTTTTCACATATGTGGAAGACTAGTTATAGTTAAGGAAATAATACTGGTGTGTCTATGTATTTGATCAGTGCACTTCACTACAGGGAGCAAATCTGGCTGTTAGTGATAGATGCTATCTTTTATTGACCATTTAATGTAAGTGTAGTAGAGGAGGCTTTAGTAGGACTAGATATAAAGCAGAGAAAAGTGACTTCCACATGGAGGAAGTTTGCAGGAAATTAAGGAAGTCTGCACTCCAATCCATTGTTTCCTGCAGCTAGGAGATCCTTCAATATAAGAACAACAACAACATAAAAAATCCCAACAATTTTTTCAAGATCCTTTGCGTGAACTTCTGATCCTGTCTGCTTCTCATCAGGTGTTTTTTTCATATGTGTGTGTGAGTGTCTGTGTGTGTGCGTGCATGCATGTGCATAACGGATGTTAATTGAAAAATTTTAATTTCACTTCACTATTTATGGTACATTGGAGACAAACAGCTTTACCAGCATTACCATTACCTCATTCGCGTTTTTTAGTTATCAGGGCTGACTATTTATGTCTTTTACATTCACAGAGCAGATTTCAATTTTGAGGAGCCCATGACCATTACACAAATAATGTAGGAACTTACACAAATAATGTATGACAGCACACCTAGCTATCCTCAAAATACTTTAAAATTTTTTTAATAAATATACAAACAAGATATTCATACTGATTGCAAAAGAAGAAAAGAGATGGTGGGAATGGCAAGGAATATGTTATTGGCTTCAGGATTATGTAGAAAGGCTAGTACATCTTTTTAAGGAATGATGCTTTATTGGAATCTTTCTAGATTCCTTTTAAGTAAAACATAAATAAAAATAACTTTTAATATTTTTGCTGTCATATGTTTCCACAGTATTTCTCTACCACATATTTTAAAATTTGTTATACCTCCCAGAATGGTCTTAGTGCCACAGTTAATACTTTTAAAGTTGTTTTTAGGAAGAAAAGGCAGCTGTTTCTTACCTAGTTCTGCGGCTTCACTTGTTGGAGGGAATTAAGAAATAGTGGAAGTCTCAAAGTAAATTAGTAGCAGTACTGACTGGGTCCAGTACTGACTGTGTCACTCAAGCAATGGCTCTCCAGGACTGCTGTTCAAGGTCTCTGAGCCAGACTCTTCTCTCATCAGACCCTAGGTTTCTCTGTCGGTCTTTAGGATCTGGCCATCAAAGTTGTTTTTCTTGCATCATGTATTTTTTTCCAGGATCTGGCACTGCCATATAGGGAGGAAAAAAAAAAATTCAGAGGACAAGTGGGGACATTTTCCTGCTCTGTACATAATAAGTCAAGTAAAGTTGTGGTTGAAGTATTGCTGAATGTTGATTGGTAATTATACTTCTAGTTACAGGAGAATATTTTCTTTATATTTTCCTACATGTGTCCTAAGCTATACTAGGATTTTCTTTAAACTGGACATAATTGTGATGGAAAGTTAACTCAAGAGTATCACCCTGCTGTCATGTGGTAGGGGAGAAGGAGGGAGAGAAAGCTGAACTATTGATTGAATAGCCAAATAAAATAATGAGTTTCCCACCAATGTGATTGTCCTAGAATTCAACTTTGTTTAAAATTATGTGGTTTTTTTCTTCTGTTTGAATGTGTTTCCCACTTCTTTCTTTATAAATAACAATAACTTAGAAAGTAATTTCTTAACCCTCACTCTGTAACAAGCACAGCCAGGTGCTCACACAGTTCAGGGTGTGTGATTATAAAGATATGTCTGCATGCCTCGGGTGTGTTGTAAAACAGCCAAATTACTTCAACACCCATAAATTTTTCATATATCTTTATGATCTTTAATAATTATTGGATAAGAAAACGAATCTACTGTCAGTTAAAAAAGTTTGATTCCATTAAATGTAAAAATATATTTTAAACATTTAGACAATTTTACTTAATCCTTAGGACACTGAGTAGACTAATCAGCATTTGTGTTTCCTCCATATCGTCTTGACCCAAGCCCTGCCTTCCCATCAATGGTAAGAGTGATTGGACTTACGCTGTTTTCTGTGAACCTAGTCCAAACAGTTTTGTGGTCAGCACTGGCCATTAAGTCATGTACTTTGCCTTTTTATCACATTGACCATAGAATGTCATCAATTTAACTCTTTCACGTATGTTTGACTATAGTTTGTCTTTTTCAGAACTCCTCAAGAGATGGAAAATTCACCAAATATCTGCAGCTGTCTTTAAAGGCCTGATCAATTTAATTGTTAAAAAACTCATGATCTCCAATTTAATAGAGAAACTATATTTTTTTGTGTCTTTCATGATGTTTAAGTACTTTTTGTGCCCGTGAAAGTACTTACATGACCAAAATTTCATCTAGATAACTTTTTGACAAACTATGTAGGGTCAATTGCCCAGATCTTTTCAGGTCCTTTGTGTAAGTACTGTGCAGTTACAGTTTTGTAACTCCGTCTTTTTTATTGCAGTCTCTGTACTGTATATATACAGGAAAAACTACAGTTGTACAGAGTGCATCACAAACTTCCTGCCTGACTCTGGGCAAGTCTCTTAGCCCATGAAGTTACATTTCCCACTTCTTCATGCAAAAGATTGAGAAAATAGAACTCACAATTAACTACATTTTTTTCCAAATTATAATAATTATAAAATGTGAAATTTGATGCTATTTTTCCTTGTAGCTTATTAAAAGAATCATTGGATAGAAATAAGGGCCAAAATAATGCTTATACAGTTAACTTAGTTGTTCAATTGTTTAAGAGCCGACCACCAGTAGATACTGTGTACCTGTAATAGGTTAGTAAATTTATCTATTACTCCTGAAGTCAGGAATATTTAAGTTCTTTTAGTCACTGTGAACTTGAATTTATTTTTGTTCCTCTTTCTTGTACTTACTACTCTTTCTAGTACAGTCCAGCCCAGAAATTAAACTAGAATGGTGATTTTGACCCGAGTCTTGAATATTCTAAATGATGCCTTAATAATTTGCACTATCAGAAATAAAGCATTGCTGCCACCTCTTTTGTTGTCTGCCATTTTGCTAACTATTCTAGACCTCTTTTGTGATTCTGAGAGAGAAGGAAATTCCCAAGAATTTTTCCAAATGTTTTGTGACTAGGTGTTCCTTTTATTTTTTTACCGGACTTTTATTTATCTGCTATTGGTCACCAAATTAGATCCCAGTGTTGAAATTTGTTTTGCTAAAGATAAACATCTTTTTAGGAAAATAAAACTAGCTTGTCCATCCTAACACAGTGTGCAAAAGGTTTAAACCAAGACAGGATAGATGTGAACTAGCTTAATCCAGGGTCTATTGAAACATTAGGCATTGGATCAAGACCTGATCAGAAAAATCTTCCTGACACAGAGTCTGTTAAGGTACAGAACAGAATTCCCTAAGAAAACACAGAATCCCTGTTTCTTTGGCTCTCTGAGACTAGACTGAACATAGAAGATAAAAGCAGTTTACCTGTATAAAAAGCAAATAAAGGTTCTATTAAATGGAATTGGTGACTTAATGAATTTCAAAATGTAATGTGAGTTCATTGCTTTAAATTAAAGTTATTTAGAGATTGTGCCTTTGGCGGGACAATAGAAAAAAATTTGATTTGTGTGTAAGTAGAGTGTTTCTCGTGGGTTTTCAAATAGATGCAGAGATCAAATGAGGCAGAAGTTTGCAGATTAGAACAAGCTTTTTAATATTCTTTGCAGGCTGTTTTTAGAAACATCACAAGGAACAGAAAATCAGGCCCATTTGTGAAGCGAGGCAGTACAATTTATAAACATGTGGGGCAAACAAAATTTTAAAGCTGATGATGCACAAATACCCAGTTCCAGTAATCCATTTTGTACATGTTGAAAGCACAACTTCATGCTCACATCTGCTATTTCAAGCCCAGGGACACAGACATATAAGCTTGTACAGACTCACAGCAATTCAATAGTATTCTAAACAAATCACAAGATTAGTGGTAAAAAATTAAGCTGCATTGCTTTGATTTTGAGATTTAGATCCCTATATGAGCGAATCTATGACAAAAACTCTCCTGTAATTTGAAGCATTCTAGTTTTCACAGTTGTTCGTACATAGGGGATAGAAAAGGTAAAAAAGGGCCATAAATCTTTGTGTTGGTAGTATTTACCTTTGGTACCTTCTTAAAAGGCTGGAATAAGGACTTGTGTTGTAGTTCCTGAAAGTTTTACTTTCTGACTTCCTCACTACTCACAAATCAATGTCCCCACTGTATGATTTAGTAGTTGTTTTATCTCAAAACTGAATGTAGAGTTTGATAGCATACTTTTCTACTCCTCATTTTTGCTTGGATTTCCTGAGAAAAAAAAACATCAGAAAATGCTGACCTGTCTTTTTGCTCCTCGTAGATTCAGGTACCATGCTCTAGCTTTTACTGCCTCTAAAAGCGTTGTGAGAATACATGGGTAAAGTGTAGCTTTGACATGGCTGCATGGCAATATTAGATTGCAAGAGGCCTCTTTAACATATCCTTCGAGCACTTTTGTAAGAATGACAATGTAGAGAAACCTACTGGAGGAAAACAAGATAACCTGGGGGAGTAGCTCAGAATTTAAAAGAAAACCCTTGGTGTCTTCCAGTTAAGCTATTTACCTTCTAAGAGTTATTATTCTGACAGATTTTAAGCTTTTCAAAATGTTAGCTAGTGTGGTGATACCTTGGAGTCTTCCTTCCAGTTGACTTTAAGAGAGAAAGCAACACCTTGTTTGCTACTTCAATATGACTTTCAGATTCTCACTGCTAGAAAGCCCACCACTCAAAGCAGCATCATCCACCACCAACGACCATGAGGCAATGTTACCATTTCCATGAATTTACTGTTTTACTTTTACTTTTTTTATGTTTTTTTGTTTTGGTTTTGGGGTTTTTTATAATGTAGGAAGTTTTCACTCAGTTGCTGTATTTTGAGGCATAGCATATACTTCTAATTTTCAGGTATTTTAATCGATTTGTGTTCTTTTTCCCAAGCGTACGCAGACATGAATCAAAATGCTTCATTGATTGTATTTAGAAGCTATAAGTCTAAAGTCTTATCTTACTCTTGGAATTTAATCTTATACTGGACACCAATTACAATAAAATATAATAATATACTTCCGTAACATAATTATTCATTACGCTTGTATATCACATGTGAATATATTATAAACTCTTCTACACTTGACAACCCAAGGAGGTTATTTGGTGTTAAATGGTAGAGAGAGAAGAATTAGATCATTACGGTGCATAATTTATAAGCAGAGGTGATTCATAAAATTAAGAAATCTGAATATTTTTTGTTTAGTATATAAATGTTTTTCTTTTTTTTTTTTACAAAATCTTGTATAAAGAAAATTACTGTAATTGAAAACAAAGTTAATCACTGGTATAATACTGAATTTTTACCTGCTCACCTTTGAACAGTATTTATGTGTAATTTTACTTATCTTTGATATCCAAGAAAAAAAAAATTTAAAATCCAGGAAAAAAAAAAAGATTTATTTATAAACCAGATTTCAAATATTGGGTGCATTCAGGGAACTTACATGCTCTGATGATTTGTTGTGAATACATTATTGATGCCTTAGTAAATTGTGGATAATTTTTAAACTCGGGATGAATGAATTAAACAAGTGTTGTCTTATTTACAGTAAAACATGTCCTCAGTACAAGTGCTCTGCTCTTTTTTGAAGACTCTATTCGCAGCTTTGTCACATAATTTTTTTTAAAATTTACTCTTAGTCAATTAACATGTACTAAAAAATATGGAACCTAATATATGCAAAACAAAATTAAAGCATTCTAATCCACAGTACACTTTGTAATATACTGACTGATAATTACATAGAAATATTAAAAGGATCTGTTTGTAGAGGATCTTTAAAAAGCCAAGAGATAAGGTTGAAAGCTCAATCATAATTTAGGAAATTTCTGTCTTCTAGTGCTTAATGTCTTTACCAGAAGAGTTTTTAGTAGTTCAAGATTTGGTTTTATATTTGAATAATGTAACCATTACCAGAGCTTCTTCTGCCTCATGAATGCCATGAAATCCAGAATATGATATGGACAATGAAACCTACATTTCTTCATGGTTTTCTGAGTTCTAAATTCAAAAGATCTGACCATGAACTTCTCCGTTTCCTACATTTGGTGACAGCAAAGCAAGAAGGGTGGAGCCTGAGAGATGTTTTAATGAGGCTTCTACCGATCAGTAGCTTGCTGGAGTCAGCTCCATGGAGTCACAAACAGCAGATCCATCCCTCCACTATACAGCTAAAGTGGTGAGGTAGTTAGACTAGATGATATCTATACGTCCTTTCCAACTCTACTATCCCATTTTGTTCTATTCTATTTTTAAAACCTCTTCATTTACATCTTCCTTAGATCTTCTGTCCACCTGTGTCTACTCACCTCCCTCAAAACTTATTTTCTAGCAAGAAAGAACTTTTTATTTCATCAATTTAATTCCACCCTTCCCTTCCAGTCTAGCATTAGTATTATGGATATGTTCCACAGGCCATATTAGATGGGCACCTGACAACAAGACAGCCTTTATGAAGTTTCTGTTGTAAATTGGTTCTCTGATGTACACGGGTAATGTCTCCCTGAATTACAGAAGGATCTCTTCCAGGCTTTTTCATAAAGACAAAATGCATTATTCTCTCTCACAGTCACAGTGTGTCCAAGACCATCAGAGGTTAAGAAACTGGGTTCGTTTGGCAGATGTTTCTTGTTATTCTGCCAATTTAGTCAACAATAGGTATTCATAATCCTGGGGAGGCTTGGAGGTCATAGAAATTACAAGGCAGGCAGAATAGCTCATGCACAAATAGCTGAAAAAGAAAGGAATCTTTTGGGGATTCCCCCCACCCCTTTTATTCTGCTTGTCCTAGGGGCTTTCATCAGTCAGTGACATTGTGCATTGGCTTCAACCCTTGGTGCTGGCTGCAGTGTTCAAGGTCCTGAATGGCGCAGTCTCTGTTTTATTGTTTCAAGGGGGATATTCTTCTACACTCAGCTTTCAATGCTTTGTATAAGTATTAAAACATTCTTCTCAGCAACTAGTTTAAAATAACTTGTTGGAATACGGGTCAAGAGAGGATGGGGAGCCGCCACAGAATAAAGATATCAGTTATTGTGAGGCAGCATGTAGTGTAGAGCAATCATCTGTTACTTTACCAGTATGGAGAAACTCATTAGATTCTTATTTTCTGGTCTTCTCAAAAGTTTATCCTTGCTGAGAAAGACATGGAGCTGGCAGAGAGAAGCAGTGACCTTAAGAGGAAAAAGGGATGTGGAGAAGTCATCAAAGAGCTAGTTTGTGTGTGTGTGGCCGGGATGTTAATGGCGATGGAATGATCTCTGCAGGTAGTTTAACAGAGTACACTGGACTTCTCAGATGTGAGGCAATCTCTGTCCACCTTATGCAGTAAAGAACAGTGTGATACAACAGTCAGTCAGGTGAGACTAACAACAAGAATAAAGCATTACTGAAAGGCAAAGCAAGAGCTTTAGAGAGAGAAAAGAAGCAGCCATGAGGCAATGAACAGTCATGAGACTAAGTCCACTAATAAAGCTGAATTCCCGTATAAAACATCCTTACTCAAGCATAACAGTACTAATATATAGTGAATAAAGAATTGGCTGGGTAGTGTAATGATGAGAAAAGTATAGTAAAACGTTTCTACTATCACTGATGGTGAAAAAGAGAAGTGAAGGAGACACGGTACAAATAATACCTAAAACATTATAGTATCAGCTAATAACAGTATTTGATATGCTGTGACCCTAGAAGGGGGTGTTTATCTGAACCCAAGAAACAGAAGGGGCAATATATGCCTGCCTCACAGTCACATAATCTGGCATCTATATGTACTTTTGGAGATATAAAAGATTACTTAATGAGTGACAGAAACATATATGGGGCAAATGATTCCAGCATATAGGAGATGATGCTGAAAGAAACAGAGAAATTTCTTCAAATGGGAAGGGCAGCTGAACTGTCTAGCAAAAGTACCAAAACAGTGTTATCAGTGCAGAACAGGGACAAACTAAAGGAAACTGGGAAGCAGGATAGAGACAGACTGGATGGGAATACAAGTGTTGTATTGCAGGGTATGTACTGAGTGAAACAATACACAAGACAGTAAAACCCTGTCTGGTTCCCAGCAAAAACATGTAAAAAGCAGAGAGCATAGCAAGACTTTCTGTCCAGTATGTTGTAGCTCAGGAAATAGAGAAAGTGGTAATAGGTATGGAGGACATAGAGAATACAGTTAAAAGAAAGATGTCTTCTGGTTGTCTTGCATAAATACAGATAAATCCGTTGCACAGAAGGATGCAGAAGAATGATGTCAGCCTTTTTATTTTCAGAACTGTTCTATCAGGTCTTAATCAGTTGACTCCAGTTACACAGTGGAGCCATCAGCAGCCTAGTCCTAACAAGCTGGTTAGTGATGACTTTAATCTGAAGAACTAGAATTCATGATGCAGGTATTTGAAGCCAAAGAGCAAATGCAGCCTGTGGAGAAGAAGTTTGACAATCAAGAGATGTTACATACACAAGGTATTAATTTCCTGAGCATGGTAGAGGAGAGAGTGATCTCTCTGTGTGTTCTCCTTTTTAGAAAATGTAAGATCATACACCCAAAAATGAAGCAGAAGTCAGAAATAAGCCTTAATACAGTGAGATGACTAAAATTCAGTTTTTCATAATGGCAGAGTAATAACAAATAGTTGATAACTCTACAAGAAATGACACTATTATGTCTATTGAAACTTTCAGAGAATAACTCAGATGCCTAATTCTTCCTGTGGAAAATTTGGAATAAACTGAGGATCTTCATTTAGCCAAACCCCAAAACGTATTTATGTATGTCAGCACTAACAAACAGTAGATTCTATAAGCTATCATATGTTTAACACCTCTGTTTGTCAGGCTAAGACTTTTACCACTCTGTGGTTTGAGCCATGTGACAACACTGACTACACCTTTTGGAAGATAATGGCCTGGTGTAAATGCTTTTGACCTGCGCCCAACTTCTAAGGTGTTGCAATGTAAATTGAAGCTGGGAAGGGTTCCCAGACATGTAGCTTGAAGCTGATGACAGAGCTATTAAATATTAATGGTCTGACAAAAGAGACAGTCAATGTCACTATGTAATAAGCAAAATATGAAGTTGAATGTAGACATGTAGAACTTGAGAAAAACTGCTTTCTCTGTTAGTTGACATCTGGAGAGATGTCAGCAAGACCCTGGAATAGTCAGCACAATTAGGAAAGCACTCAAAATGAAAGCAGTCCAATGTCTATTAGACAGAGTGATTTTTTCTGGAGTTACCCAAGGTTTTTAAAACAATGAGGAGGTACTGCTCCTAAGACTTTATAGGGTAGCTAATACAAAATTATTTTGTTCTGAAGGAGGTTAGGACCAGTGCTAATGCACACCAACCAGCCCAGAATACTTACTTAAAGACAGGAAATAAAAAGGAACCAGAGCCGTGCTTTCTGAATTGCAGTTCCTTCAATTCACCTTTCAGCACTAGCCCAAAATCTGCTTGAAGGAACTTGGACAAAACTGTGGGTTTGTACTCAGGTTTTTTTCTTTGTAAAACTTCAGCAGTATATTATGAAAATAAGGTACTTCCCAAGAAAATCCCTGTATATGGTAGATGCACCCAACAGGACATGCCTTCCAGAATACTAGACATGATTTTATAAGACAAAAACTGCATCTCCAGTGGTGGGCTTCACACAGCCCCCTGAAGAGCAGGCAGTAGTAAATCAGCTTTTGTACCAACCACAGCAGTCTGAAGGTCCACTTATCACAGGAAGTTACTCTGTTTTAGTCTGTGAGGGATGAACTGTACCTGCAAAATACTTTTTTTTGAAGGAGACCTAACAGCAATCCTAGAAGACTTAGAAGGTGCCTACAGTGTGCCTGAAATATACTTCAGACCTACTGATACAGATCTGAATGAAATGTCAACCTAGAATGTATGCCCAGATAAGAGCAAAGAAATAGCAATCTGAGGTGCTCAGACTTCTGACTGACCACAGGAGATTTCACAGCTTCATGAAATATCAGCCCTGGTAAAAATCCAGAGAAGAAAACAAAGAAAAATAAAAGAATAAAACCAATAGACAAGCTTTCTGCTGCAGCTGCTGTAAGGCTTGTTCGAGGACATGTGAACAAAGACATTAACAGGAGGTAGGGCATATCTGAAAGCATATTTTGGAAAATCTGAAGTACTAGAGTGTCTGAAAACTTAAGATGCCTGGCAGTAGTCTTCAAAATTAGCACAGAATAGGTCACATTAGCCTGGATGCTCAAAGGCAACAGGAGAGTCAATCTGACAATGAAGAGCTTGTAAACAAGAACAAAACTGGTGAGCAGTTCTCACTGCATTGTTCAGCTTTTACATTCCTGCATGTTTTTCCCTTCCTTCTACCATCTCCCTTTCTAATTTTTGCCTTGACACAGATAAACCAAGTCTACAGTGCAAAAAGGAAACAATGGACAGTGAAATGAACTAGTAAAAAAATCAGTAAAAAAAGTTGATGATTTGATACCATCATGTAGATGAACAGGTCTGGTTCAGCCATCAAAAATCCACTTGTCACAATAATAGAAACTAAAGGCTGATGCTACTAGCAGAGGGAAATCTGAAGATAGTGCCCGCACAAAATCAAAATCCAAGTCAAAGTAAATATGCAGTATAAAGGGAAATTTAAAAAAAAAAAAAGAATGTATCTTGATGTGTAATCTTGATGCCAACAGAAGCTCAAAATCTAATTTCTTTCAAAAATTTTTACAGTTCGCTTGAAGGAAAAGTAAAATAAAAATACATATGGCCATGGCAAGGGCAATATTGAGTTATAGTCTTGATTCATTGAGTTTCAGCAGAACTGTTCTGCAGGCTATTCTGAAGGTGTTCTGTGGTCATAACTGGTGACTGTACAGCTGTAGGTGCAGGAGAATGCAGCACTGGTGTGGTGTAGATGTTCCCACCATTCCATTACAGTGTACCTGTAAGCTGCTTATAGAGTCTTACATAACACTAGGAAAAAAATCTTTAAAAACACTTCAGATTTGTTTCTGCTTATCCCCTGTACCCTTTGCAACGTCAGGATAAAACCTAAAAATTGAAAAGCATTCCTCCCTTTTGATGTCAAATCCTGGGGTTGAGAGAGGAGATGCAGTCTTCCAGGAAGGTGTCTGACCTGGCAGGTTTGTTCTGTTGCTCCTCAGTGCTCTGAGAGAGTATGTGGTATGTGCTCTACACAGGTTAAGTAAAGTTCTCTGTTTTGAACTTCACTCTGGAGAAAGAAGCTTTTCATTAGGCAGCTGCCTGGAAACAACTCAATACAGAAAAGTGAGAAAGCTTGAGAGATTTTAGTGTCTCTGAGTACATAATTTCCTGCAGTTTCACACAGTTACACTTATGCAGAGACAAACTTTTCTGAAATTTCAGGCTACATTTTAACATGCATATGTTTCTTGGAATGAAAACTTTGCCATGGCTAAAACCCTTCTCCCAGACAAGAGAAACCATCCTTGCAAACCTTGCTAGAGAGTGGTTTTGTCACACTCCTCTCAGGACTGAAACTCCTTGTTGAAAAAAAGCCTCGAAGTGTCATGACTGTTAGTCCACTTTGGATTTAATAGTAGTTTTGGATATCTTTGGATATGTCATGGGGAACTTTTGGTCTAGATCTGTGTGCCAGTGTGTGGGTTCAGCCCCAGAAGTGAGTCTGCACAGCGCTCTCCTGCACTCAGGGTGATTTCCTCAGCTCTCCCGACCCTTTGCTGCCATGTCAAATGGCAGGTAGTGCAACATCTCACTAACAGCACCACAGCTGTGCACTGACAAGCAGAGTGGGGCTCACATCAGACCTCTTGGGAGGCTGTTGGTGCGTATTCTTTTCCTATGAAACTTCACAAGGCTTGTGGGACCTTTTATCTTCATCTGTACTTTATATAGACTGCCTGTGTATTCATATTGTATTAGACGTTGTATTTGGATCTGAGTGTTTAACTACATATATAACATATTGTCAGATGTGAATAACTTGGGAGATGATAAACAAAGAATGTGCAGATTAAATTATATTTAAAATATTCTAAAAATTGGAATAAAAAAAATTTGAACTAGTCAAGCAGACTGCAAGGGAGCGTGGGAAAACTATCATTTGGGACTTGGAAGAATAGATTGGACAAAGCATTAACAATCAAATTTTTTTAGAAAAGGAATAACAATTGGAAGTAATTTGCAGTGGTGGGAGAGCAGAGCATAAGTGATTTCTTAGAACTTTAAAAAAATACTTTATTATCTTAAATTATTTCTTTGAAAGGTTTTCTCCCTGCTTTAATGTAATGAATTCTATAGCAATGATGAGTAAGTATTTAGGGACATTTACCAGGGATTCTTTAGAAGAGATGATGAATGATTATTGGCTACAGTTGCTAATTGACACAATAATCTGTGCCAAGGGATTCCTCTCTAGTTTTGAAACTATATTCTAAAAAGAAAAGAGAATTGATTTTTTAGATAACACACTGATGTTGAGATTAATTGAAGCATGATGAAGACTCATGCCTCTCATTTTTTCTTAAGAAATGGTATAATTCTTGTCTTTATGTGTTTCTTGTAATTTGTGATTTAAAAGATGTGCAATTTTAACATAAAACCTATGACAGTAACTTTAAGTTGGAGCTTCAGTATGCCAAAAAAAGAGGAAGCTATAGAATAGTCCTATAGATAGTTTGAATGTGCTAATTTTTCTTAAAAAGGAGAAAATGCACAAATAGAACAGGTTTGCCCAGCTACCTTTTCTATAGAATCACTAATTTTCACCCTGAAGTGGTCAGGCAGATTTATGGACTAAAACAGGGCCTCAGGCCATGTAACATGATTGTAAGCTAGTCAACCCCTCATTTGTGCCAAGTAAATTTTGGAAATGATTCTCCTTTGCTGACAGTACCCTCATTACTGATTGTGTAGAGTAATTTATCAGGCATTTCTTAAAATAAACCGTTCATTTATGCTAATAGGACTTGGCAGAGAGGAAAAATTGGCAGGACTTGAAGTTCCTAGTGTTTTTCTTTTTTAAAACAAAAACTGTAAAGTCCTCAGTATTTTGAGCAACGGTTATCACAGCCATGCATATAGTTTATTAAAGTGACTGCTAATTGCATAATAAATTTTCACAATGGGAGAAAATTGTTCCTATGTTAAGTTTACAAAAGCAAATAGTTTGGTAGTATTGTAAAAGCACAGTCATTAGTTTCATACTTGTACATTCGTTATTGGCTAAGCTTCTGTTATTAATGAATCACTTAACATCTTTTCCATGACTCGTCTATTCTCAGTGCCGTACCTCATCTTGAAATATCTCTTTGTTCCTTACCCCTCACGTATTTTCTGTTTGGTAGCTCCCTGCAAGGAGATGTTTTCTTTCTGCTTCATAGTGGGGCTTTGATCCTGCAAACAGCCACACACATCAGTAACTCCTCAAGTGAGTAGTCCCATTGAACCTATGGGACTGGTCAATAGGTACAGTTAATAACTTCTACATGTTTGTAGCACCCAACTGCAGCCACTGTACAGAGTTTAGCTGCTACCCTTTGCAGCTGAACTAACTTGTATTTAGTTCAATACATTTCACATTCAGTTGTCTTCAAAAAATAAATAAATGAGTTCCTGAAAAAGCCATGCTTCCTAACCCACAAGAAAACATCCAAAGCTCAAAATAAGACGAAAACATGCACTGAAACACACAAATAAGGTCTGAAACACTGATAAAATGACAGCTGTAGCAAATTGTGACTCACCAAAAAACAATGCTTTAATCCAATGCCTGCTGAAGTGTAAGGGGAAGTATTCTGTTAACTTCACTGGTGGTTAGGTCTGGTCCTCGTTTAATACGACAAAGCTAGATGCATCTCCAATTGTACATAAATTATGTGATAAGGGGTTTTTTTTTGTGTTCAGTTTCTCAAATGGAAAAATCTGTTGCAGCGTCAAGTAAAACTAAAAAGTGATGTTGTTTTTATTACTGCTTTTTAATGAAAGTAAATATGGAAGTGAGTAAGTGCAATCAGTACAGAATATACCGTGCTTCTTATAACTACAAATTAAGCATGACACATTGACCCCAAATTTTCATCACGCCTCAGCCTTTAACTGCAGAAGCCAGAAACTCAGACTGTCTTTTCAAAGACAGACAACATAGAACAGCCAACAGCACCTTAAATTGAAGACTAAACCCTAGATGTTTTTTAATAATCAGACTTTCATGGAAGCTGTGTAATGATACAACTTAGATTATAGCTTTAAATTTTTGCTGTCTCATGCTATTGTACTTTCTAGTTTGCAGAACTGAAGGGACCCATATCTAGTAAAATTAAGAACAAAGGTTCTCTAACATTTTGCAGGTCTTCAGCTTTTCAGACTTAAAACTCAAATTTAAAATGTGAAGCTTATTCCACAAACGCTTACTGAACCTGGCCTTTTCTGCTACATGTCTATTACTCACCATCATAACTAGAATGTCCCTGCAATGGGTCTAAATGTTTCTGCTAATGTTTTCCACTTCTGTCTGCATTCTTTTCATATTGTTTCCTGCCATTAATGCAATAAAAATGTCAGCCACAAATACCAGATTCCTAATGGAAAAGCAAAACAAACTAAAACCACAGCCAGCACCACAGCTGAGAAATATTATTTTCCCCTCATATTCCAAATTTTTACTAGGCAAACAATTAATTGAGGTTGCATATACAATCTGCATTGTTAACTAAGTTACATACATTTTTCATACATGGAAATCAGAATTACTGGCACTCTCTGTTACAGAGTGGTTTCATGCATACATTTGGGTTGTCTGATCATAGAAAGAGGGTATCTTGTTTAAATGAGAGGACCATAATTGGTACTTTTGGCTTCTCCTGCTCTTGGAAAAACACCATAATCTTCAGTTCAAGGTATAATGGGGCAAGCATTACTTCTTTAATGTCCTGCAGCACACAGATGTTTAATGAATTTATACTTTTTATTTGCTATGAGTTCCTAAAAGGTAGAAGGCTCAGAAGAGAAGATCTAAATATCTCTTGTTAATGGAAGATGGATGGTTCTTGTAATGTGTCAGTTTATTTGTACAATGCAATAAGTAGCCTCTCTGATTTTTTTTTTTTTTTTGCTCATTACTTAAACACTTCAAAGTTTCTGGCTGTTCTTAAATACAATTAGATGAAACATTTCTGTTTAATTTATTCACATGAAATTGGTGACGAAGTTGAGGTAGAAATCTGAATTCTGTATAGGACAAATTAGTGGTGGTAGTGAAGTTCCTAATCTATTTATTATAACATATATATGTTTGGAGAACAGATCCCCATATGTACTGTTCCCTCAGCATGCCTAAAATAAAATAAAAAAGTGGCCTCTTTCTCATGAAATCTGTAACCTTAAGTGTAATACAGGAGCAAAAATTGATAAAGATCATGAAGAAGCATTGAAACTGTACAAGTCAGCATAAAGCAAATAGTTGCAGCTCTTATGAACATTTTAGTTACTCACTGAAGATTAGTTTTCTGAGAAACTCTTGAGTTGCTTCTGGTAGTGAAGGTAAGAGGTATACGAGAGATTACCTCTTGGGTGATTTGGCTATATATTTTTCTCCCATAAAACTATCTCTTAAGGAACAGTGCGAAGTGCAAAAGAGCAGGTTCTGTCTGCTAGGAGTTTAACATAGACCTTGGATTATAACTGAGCATTTTCTATCTATTTATTTCACCTTTCATTTTAATACATATATTTTGAGATCTCTAGCCATATTTTTGAGACTCTACTTCTGCCCAGTTCATTAGTGTAAGTTCAGTCTGTAAACTCTTTGGATTAAGGGTAGTTTTCTTCCAATTGTCTGTGCACTTCTTGGTTCAGCTGAACCTCTATCTAGTTTAAAAACAATAGCAATAACTCAAAATAAGTATGTACTCTGAAGATGCCTTCAAATGTTCCATTTTTTAATGAGAAAGTGGTGGAAAATGGCAGGAGGTTCAGAACACAATGGATCCACTATGCTTCCCTTATTTAACTTCTTCCTGAACCCCTTGGTGGTGATGCTGGAAGTTGTGAAGTATAGGAATAGACCACTACTGGGGAGTAGCCCTGTTTGTTCATTAGAAGGGCTCCACTGCCTGTGGGGAAGCTTTGCTGAAACATGCCATGCAGTGGCAAGATTTCATCCAATATAAGTGTCAGGTCAAAATGCAGGATTTGAAAAACAATCATAGTTGTACAAACAGGTAGCTGGAATATCTCTCTGCCTTGTGCTCTCTGAGAAGAGCTATATGTGCAGGACCATGAGGAATGGTCTTTTGCCTAGTCCTAGCTGCCAGTTCCTCTCCACATCTGTGTATTGTCATTATTGCAGCCTCTGAGACTGCGAAATTATTTGGTGCACACAGGAGGACAGCAGTGAGACTGTAGAGGAAAATTTCAGAGTTGCCGATTTATCTTCTTCCCACCAATTCCTGTTAAAAAAACCCCCCACAACCAAACCAAACCAAAACAAAACCACCCCAAAACCTGCAAAGATACTTTCTCAAGAGCCTGCTTAACAAGTTTTTGCGCAGTGGTGTATAATTTGGCACCACATGATTAAAAAAATTAAGTGCCCCTGAATGCTGTTTTAAAAGACTCTGCATAGACATTCCAACTACAGCAATACTTCAGTAGTTCCATCTGGATTCAGTCTTAGCACATCAGCAATAGGACTGAAACTTATTAACACTCCTGAAATTCAGTGTTCAAGATCTTTCATTTGAAAATATAAATGCAATGCCAAGCAAAGTAAAACTTGAAAAGTTTGTCCTTTATCTTCTCAAACTAATGGCAAAAAAAATCCAAATCTAATTTAGTTTGCATGAATTTATCATATTTTTTGACTTCCCTAGAAAATGACTGTTTCTCATTTTTCTCCAGCTGTAAATAATATGACTTAAATAGCTCAGTGAAGCAGCTCTATTATTTACTGGTCAAAAAACATTAGAAATGATTGAAGGGTTTTTATGAAAGAGGTGGCTAAGAATTGTTCCTCTAATTGAAAGTTTAATGTTTGTTGCATATTGCAGGGGCAATATATATCCATAGGCAGAGAGAAAATCTGAAAAATTATCATTTTTTAAGGGTTACCTGTTTCTGTTTTCTCAGGTTTGCAAGTATTTAGTATATTTAAAACACGTGAGTTTTTAAGAAGTGATTTTTGCATGCCATGGTTGACGTGCTTCTAAGAAGTGTATTGATTTTTAGACACTGCTTACTGGCCTGATTGAAACCAAGTCTGTTGGAGCAGGCCTAAACCACACAATGAAGGATGAGACAGGGACATCCAGGAGGTCTTCAGAATCACAGAGTTTACTGCTAACAAGATGCTTCACCCACTCTGATTTCCCCCATGCAAAAGGGAAAGGGCTGCAGGCCATAAGCCTTCTGAGATTCGAGGTAACAGCTTTGCATGACACCTTGGGAAACCTTAAGCCATATTTCACATTTTCCCGCAACGAAAGCAGGAAGAGCCTTATGAGAGATTTGATTGCAAAAATCAATTTGAAGCCTAGTCAGTTAATCTCATACATTGCAGGTTGTTGTGGTTTAGGAATGATGATCTCTAATTTAGTAGTCCCACTAAAACCATGCTCTCTCCCTCCAATTTGAGGCACAAAAGGTAAAGATCACAGGCTGAGATTTAGAACAATTTTACTGGAAACAGCAATGAGGCAAGAAAACAAACACTAACAGCAACAATACTAATGACAGAGGGTATAAGAAAATAAATTATTCACACAGAAAAACCCCCCAGTAATAGACAATACCAGACAGCTCCCTCTGCCACATTCTCTCACCTGGAAGGAACCCCTTCTCCCTGGAATACCGTCCCTTTCCCATGCCCCTGGCAATGGTCTGAGGTGGTATAGAATAACCTCCAGGTCCTAGCCATGCCCTCTCCAGGCTGCTGCAAAAATTAACCCTGTCCTGGCCAGAACCAGGACACAGGTAGAACTGAATCTTATTAAAAGTTATGTAACACCATTTTTAAAATCTTTTATGTGAAAGACAAGTTCAGTACAGAGCAATACAGGAGAAACATTGATGGAAGCTACTTGTGATATTCCTGCTATTTTTTTGTCAGATTTTACCCCATTTCCTTGTGTCAGATACTGAGTTTACCACTCACTCCCTCATCAAATGAAGTTGTTCAAATACCAGGTTTACCTCTGCATGTTGTTTAATCTTATTTTCTCAAGAGAATCACAAACACACTGCTTAACTAGGGGCCTATTACCAAGATGGACTGCCAGGAGATAAATACTGAAATTGTTCATAAATACTGGGATGTTCTGCATCCCAAAATCCTGTTGGACAGAGAAGGCTAAGTGCTGAATTCAGACCAGGTTGCTTGGGGCTTTGCCAGGTTGCTTTGTCTGTTGAGCCTTGAAATCCTTGAGGACGGAGATTCTACAGTCTCATGTGAAAACTTTTGTGAAACCTGCTTTCTGCAGGCAGTCCATGTTGGAGCAGTAGGGAATAAATCCCTTGTTCTCTTTTAGTTATAGAATTGCCAAGTGTTGTCTGACACAACAGTATTGAAAAAAATGAGATTTAGCATTATTTAAATATTAACAGTATCACCTTAAAATGATTATGTTCTACATGTTTTATATGAGTGCTGTAGAACAGTAACATATGCACATACTCTTCCAGCTGGACTGTAAAATTTATGAACCTCATGCTTCTGGCACCATTGGTATCACCGTAAGGACAATAGTTTTACAAGAAGAGTATTTGTATTGTGGTATTTTGTGGTTCTATTATTAGAAGGATAAGAGGACATGGAGTTTGTTTGTTTGTTTGTATGTAACGGTAAAAGCTTTTCTTTTGACTTCATCTTTTTATTTTTAGGCAAATAAGATCATACATACATACATATGCTTTTTAAGTGTTCCTAAAATACATATATTTTTTTTCTGTCTGCATCTTTATCTTTTAGATAAATTCATTGCTAAAAGCACTTCTTGGACAACTACAGAAGTTGAGAATGTATCTTGAAGTTGCTTTCCTTTTCTTTCTGTGTGAAGCCCCTGCAGCTGACTTTTTTCAGACACAATCCATTCAAATTAGCTTTTTTCTTTTTGCTGTCTTCTTTTAAATCATCTGTTGGCCTCTACCACACCATCCCTTAGCTCAGTTATTTCACTCCTGTTCCTAACTGCATTATTCACCAAGTCAACCACAGTTAGCTGAGCACATTATGAAAAATTCTTGTGATCATAAGAACTTCCTCAACTGCAGGTGGTGACTCTGCTTCATATCTCCTATCTTCTTGCTCCAGCATTTTTTCTGAATCTCAATGGTAAGCATCTCAGTTACATTTTCATCACTTTTAACATCAAACTCTCCTCTCTTCCTCCTACTCACTCTACTATTTCGGGCACTAAACATTTCACCCTTTTTCTTTTTTTTTTTTTGTTTGCCTCCGTAGCTGTGTACTCTCTCCACTTTTTGTGATTCCTTCCTCTATTTTATCTTCTTCATTATAAATTTTCTAATCTGTGACTCTTCCAAGATCAATTTTACAAATGGTTCATGCACACTCAAGAACTGGAGTTCTCAGCCTATGGCATATGGAAGGTCTGCATCTTGTCTTGTCTCTGACAATGACCAAAATTTTGGCTACCTTGTCAGAAAAAAAAAAAAAAAAGAAAAAACCCCCTAACAACCTCCAAGCTTCCTTTTCAGATTATTTCTGTCATCAATTAAGTTCAAAACTCCTTCAGCGTGTCTTCAGAGCAACTACCTGAAGCTCCTCTTTTTGCCCCCTCCCCTCTTTTTTTCAGGAAAAAGCATGACAGAATCCTTGATGGTTAAATTTAGGGTTGCACTCTTCTTTCCAGAAGTATCAGAGTCTCCCCCTCCAGAAATGCATCATTTCTTGAGTTGAGATGTGGGAGATACCCTTGATGGTTGCAGGATTTTTTGACCCTGTGATAATAAATGACTTTCAGGTTTACGTTTTGAGAGCAAATATAAATGATGAAGGTCCTCTTAGAAATGACATGAATTGAATTAAATGCCCCCTTTTTAAGGGCTGCAAACTCAAATTCTGCCCTTATGATGCACTATTGCATATTTTTTTCTCTGAGTGACCCAGCTGGAGTTGTGCCTTTTCCTCACTAGTCTGCCAAGGAACCTTTGTGCTGAATCACTGACTATTTCTACTGTAATTGGCTTGGACTTCTAGGGTGAGGGGTGCACTGAATATGTCTCCTTTTTTGCCCACTAATTGTTTTCTATGCCTCATGGGGCATTTTCTTCAGATTTTCAGTGCTCCTGTAATATTTAATTTGGAGCTGGATGTGTAGCAAAATGAAAATTTTTTCAGTTTGATTAGTTCATTAAATGTTGCTTGTCAGTTTAAGGAAATTTTGAGCAGTTTTTCTTCTTGCTGAAGAGGGAGTTTTATACTATCTTAAGACTTCCTGAAAGTAACCAACTGTCATAAAAAATCCTCAACCATTTTTTGTTACAGTTATTCCAGCCAAGATTTGTGTTTATCCCTTTATTGATCCTTTCAGAATAAACAAGAAATAATGGAATAGTTGTTCTTACAGTGCCCTATTCCCCACTTCCCAGGCAAATCAAGGATGTCTCTCAGCAGCAGAAGGATAAGGTAGACTTGTGACTAGAGCCATTATGTGGGGTAGCGGGAAGATGATACAAACTAGTGTGCTTTTTCCTGAAGAGCTGTATTTCAGACTGCTCTTTCTGTAGCAAAAAAATCAGAGTTTTTTAGCAGATGGATCAAAAGCAAAGTATACTTTGATTTCCATTGGGTTGGCATTGTTTCCACAAGATTACTTGACATCACATCACTGTAGGCCTGTGTGTGCACTAACATGCTTGCCAACTAAAATTACAGAAGCCGAAGGATGGGGTCAGAGGCAGAGGTTCAGGCCTAGCTGCAGAAGACAGGCATGTAAGCGTGGTTAAGGCAACACCTGTTAGAGTGTGAATAAAATCCCACATCCCTTTAGAGAAGGAGTGGTGGGCATCACCCACATTTTGGGGAGGACTAGGAACAGAAAATATTAGGAGCCTATGTGACCTCACTGGCTCATCAACACTGAAAAAATCAATCTATGTGTGATTTGTAACAACAAAGAAAGACAACTCTTGTAGAGAGATTAAAGCATAAAAAGTTGCACTGAAATGCTTGCTGTGAGAGGGTTAGAAATACTCCCTTGGTTGTAGGTCCCATCAGTTTGGCTTCAGTTCTCTCACCAGTTGTACTGCCTTTAAAGTGTAGGACACCTCCTTTTTGTCAAGTTTTACCTGTTTCCTTAGGAGTGTATCTTGTGAAAGTCTACCTGAGAACATCCAATTGTTTCAAAGTGTATTTCCTTGAAAAGAACACACATAGGTAAAAAAACCCAAAACAAACAACAAGTGTTGTCTGATAAAGGAAATCCTTCACTATTTATAAAGTATTTGGGTTATTTGGGAAAAGAGGAAATTGCTAAGGATTAGGTTTACAGCACATGAGCATGTCTCAGAAGTGCTACTCTGTAAAGCTTGTCAAGAAAAAAAAAAAGAAAATAAATCCCAGTAGGCTTCCAGAGTTTTGCATCCTGTAGTTTATTATTATTTGTCAGTAAAAGCAGCAAGGATTATGGAAGTAGATTTATTAATTTCATGAAATCCTGGCACGAAGGATTGGTGGCCCTCTGATAGAAAATGAAGTGGAGCTATTTTGTGAAAGACAAACATTGTGTACTTGTAGTGAAAAGTTATTATTGCAGCAAACCTGTTGCAAATAAATCGCTCTAGCAAATCCCTTGGAAGTTACTTGTCTTAAAGTCTGTGGGATTATGTTTTATGTCTCCTTGTGTAAAGGAAGATCCTTGGTTCCAACGGGTGTTCAAATTCCTTGGGGCAGTATACAGAATTAGAACAGATAATCATAACCAGTTTGGAAAAGTTTCCTGTTGCCGTTTTAGCCTTTGTTATTAATGCCTTAAAGGAACACTGCAAAAATGAAGGTTCATTTTCTTTACTTTCAGTATCTCATCCTTTGTATAAGGTGTCCTTTGGAAGACTTTATAATATTTGATCCTTTTCAGAACCTGTCATCTGTATGTTGAGAGGAAACTGAGACAAGGGTGGTAAGTTGTGCTGTAAGAGGTGTTAATTGAAACATGACAAGTAGACCATTTTCATGTATGACAAAAATACAGCTACGGCCATTGAGATCTGAATTGCTAAAAACCTTTTCTCAAAGTTCTTAAATCATATCCGTCTAAAAGCAGTTGTAAGCTACTTGCATAAAATCACTTCAAGGACTCTGTTCTGGTCTAGAAGGCAGGTAGTAGGCAGGTTCCTGACTAGATACCTGCATCAAAAAGATAGCAGTTTCACTTGTCTCTAAATAATGGCGCTTTCAGTCGGTATTGGTAATAAAGTTCTGTTTTTTCTTAGAACAGGTTCTCCACAGGAGAAGGCTAATGCCTGGGCATAAATGCTGAAAGTGACCTTGCTTTTCTCTTTGAAATAAGGAAGGAAGTGTCCATTCTGGTATCGCAGTATGCCCTTAGTAATCATAGCAGTCTATTTCATTTCTGTCACAAGTAGTAATTACTTTAACTCATATGAAATTTAAGAATAAGTTTGGCTTTTCATTTGTACCAATGTCAACCTTTTTTGCATAAACTTATTTGGAAAATACAGCTCCATTTTGCCTAAGATACTTTAATGGATCTATTATCATTGCATCAAAGCAACGGATAAAACCATAAACCTCACCTTGGGAACCACTTAAGAACTGTTATCCCCGTTTCACAGGGGCAAAGAGAAATTTCCCTAGGGTCACAATAAATGAGTTTCTTGTCCTTGAATACCTACTCATCACTGAGCCAATCTTTCCTCACTGCAGAGGAGGAATGACATGTGCCAGGCTCTGGTCTATCGCTGCCTCTTCTCCTGCTCTTTGTGTCTGATCTCTAAGAGTCTGTTCTCTGCAACCCAGGGACATTCACAGCTCACAGATGCAGCTGGCTAAACATCCCCACTCTCTGTGATCTGCGCTCTCATTGTCCCTTGTTCTCACCTGCCCTAGTTTCTTTTGGAAAGAAAAAAGGATATACCAGTACAAATGAGACAATGCCATGCCTAGGCAGACTGTAGACAGTATGGAGATTAGGGCTGAGTGGGACACACACCATGAAGGGAAGGTGCTCACTAAGTGTAATGTTCTCAAGCCTGTTCCAGCCAGGCAGGTTGGCATGGATCATAGAAAAAGTTTATTGTTGTTCTAAGGAAAGTTGTCGGTCATAGTGGTTACAATGCTGTAGCTGCTCTAAAAACTTCCTCTCTCCATGCGAGTGTTACTGAGATATTCACAATAACCCAAGAGTTAAGTCAGCGAATAGCATCATCACTCATTGAAGCTGAGGAGGACAGGTCATTTAAGCGCATGCTGAAATGGTTTGCTGGATCACACAGGGTAACTACTTTATGAAAAGCTGTAGAGCAAGCCAGTGCAAGTGCTAGAATTTTATGTTTCTATCCAATGGTTGCTCCCCATCAGATTTGTACTGGGAATGTCAAAGATGTCATTTGATAAGGATCAGAGTATTTTGAGAAGGAAGCAACCTGAAACTGTTCACTTCCTGTTGTTAATAATATCCTCCATGTGGATGGTAAGCACCTGAGAATCTCAGTGTCTTAGAAATGGAAGCGACTGTATGTCTGCTGTGTAAGTGTATATATATATATATATCCCTATATATATCTTGTAATCATCTTATTGTACCAATGCAAGTGTGGATGCATCTATATGACACCAATACATCTGTGTACATAAGCAGGATGCTTATCTGCATATAACCAGCTGAAATGGAAATCTAGATGTTCTGGTATGGAATTTATTTCTTCTTCAAACTCTTTATACCACTAATTAATGTAAATTACAGTTATACTGGAGTGTAGGATCAAGAAGTTATACTGAATTCATCACATGAGGAACACTGGGTTTTTTACATGTATTCATTCTTATGCACAATGTATTACAACTCTGTAGAGTTTCCCATCCTTTTTTCTCTCTTTTTTTTTTTTAACAGTTCTGAAGAGCTTATTCCTATATCACAGACAGTATTTGATTTGAACTTAAGGGAAAAAGTTTGTAGATCAGTCTGCTAATAAACCTCAGACCTTCACTGTTTCTACCGTGTAACTTAAAATTTCCAAATCTTAGAAAGATGTTGATTTCAATGTATTCCCATTCCTATGGTACAGCGCTATAGTGCAATCAAGGAATTTTTCCACATGGTCATGTTACTGTTATTAACATTGATTTTGACGTATCTGGACAAGGATTCAGATATGGATGAACATAAGCAGTTCTCCTAAATCATAATAGCATTTTCTTCCATTATTTTCCCACAGTCACGGTTGCTTTCTCTTTTCCCGCTTTTTTCATTCCTTTCTTAAGAACTTTCCTTTAACTGTCGTTTCTCCCTGAAAGGTTATTTTCAACTTGGTACTAGTTTCTAATGAAAATAGCATATTATTTGTATGTCTTCATTATCATTTTTATCCAGAAATAACAAAATAAAGGATTTTAAGTCATCAGTGATTTACTTTCCCAACATTATCAGTTTGTGGCCTCTCAGAAAGGGACCGTATTTCTGTGCTCAGAAAATCTGAAAGATAGCCCAGATTTTCCAAAATATATTGGTTCCTAAGTTATTTTTTATAATACTTTAAACTAATTTTCCACTATGCTTAAAAGACTAAATATTTCTTGAATCTGGTTCTAAATCGTTTATTTCAAAGCATCACTATTTGTGGTCTTTAAATGTGGTAGATAGTGAGAGTCAAAGTTTAATTTAAAAACTCAGATCTGAACCCCGTTAAAAACTGTTCAAGTTGTAAAATATAATTTAGTATGAGTGGGATTAAGGAAATCATCACTGCTTTCATTAAAAATAATGAAAAAAATATCAGGATATTCCTTTATGTCTTTCTCAGTCTAAAAACATCCACTGTGAGCAACTTCTGTGAAACTTGTTGGTTTGCTTCTATTCAGATATAAGGATTATTTGCATGCTGTTATTTGCCATAGATTTCAACAGCAGTTTCCACATGTCATGGGAAGTACGCCATATAAATCAGATGTGTTCTCCATGTGTGTACAACATTCATGTCTGCGTCTATAAACCAAGCAGAACATAGTTATTTTAATCAAATTTGGACTGATATTTGGCCTGTATAATATTTTCAAAAGGATTCATAAGTCTTTACAAAAGACGACAGCTAGAGCACAAAAATACTAATTGAGACAAACTTTTCAAAGTTGATAAGCGATTTGGTTTTTTGATTTTGGTTACCCAGCTGAAGCTATATTAAGGACTGAGCTTCAGAGAGTGCACTTTCTTTTTATTAGGGCTACCACAAGCAGCTCATATCTAATAGTAAAAGCATCCTTAGCTCTTACACAGTCATTTACAAAAACTGTGGTCTTATTTCTCTCTAGTCATATTATGAATCAAAGCTGGTTAAGAATAAAGATGGAGAGGAAGCATTTGTTCTCCTGGATTAGCCTGTTGCAGTGCCATGCGTATGAAGCTGAGTAGACTTTTTACATAAAAGAGTCCACTCCTGTTGGTTGACCTTGGAGAGTGAATGAAGATGCAATGGCCATGTCCTTCCTTTGAGTCACTCAAGAAAACAGCATTTGGATTTCCCTGACAAGAAGGGCTGTTTCTCATATCTGATATAGAAGTTTGTGGTATCCTAAGATTGCTGTTTCATGTAAATAAATGATATAGTTTCCCTGAAAGTTCTAAATAATATAAAATGAAACAAGTCCACCCTATCTGATTTCTTGATCTGATTCTGGTTTAGTTTGGTTTGTGGTCGGCCTCTAAAGAAGACAGGATGACCCAGACAGAAATTACAAAAATTCTCTCTATGTATTAAATTGGCATTACATCTTTCAGCATGAATTGAGGTTCTGTTAGCACTTTTAGGAGTCATTTGTGCTTTGCTGAATTTTCCCACACCTGCTTAAAACATGTTGGTGCAGTGCATGCTGCAAAGTGGGGTTACTTGGCTTATCATTGAGGATAAATCCCAGCTGCAGAGATCTACCAAATCCAGAAGAAGAATTCAACAAATACGGTCAATTTAGTCAGAAACACTTGCTAATCTTTCTGTATTAAGCATTGCTTTCCCTGTACGATGTGCAACTGGTCAGCTTTATGGAAGAAATAGTTGAGGGAGTACATTGATTAGTGAAGAAACTGGAAAAATGTAAATAGTGAGGAATATCAAGCATTCAGAGTATTTTATATTTAAGGTCAGTAGAAGGTTTTGGAGAAGGAGTGGGAAAAGGAGCGAGTGAGAATAAGGTTTAAGCTTCAGTGGAAAATGCCATGGGGAGCTGCGGGCTTTGGGAACAAAAAAGAGCATTAAAAGTTGAGGAGTAATTGAGCTATATGGGATAGATTATCTCATGGTTTATTAAGTTCCTTGTGTTGATTAACCTCAGGATGTTTAAGTAGGCATTGGTTAATAGGAGGCTAGGGAGAGGGATTTGGGAAGAACAGGGCAGTATGCATAAGAAGAGGGTGGGATACTGGAGCTAAATGCTAGAGGCTGTAAAAATATCATGGATGTTCCTCCTGTATTCTCATACGCATTTAAGAGCATCTACTTTTAACCATTGTCAGGGAGTGCTCTCATGTACTGAGCCACTATGAATGTTTTTCTGCTTTTATGTTAGCTTTTATGGTCTGTGAAAAGGGTGAAGGTTTGTCCACATGTCGTTATAGCTGGAAAGTGAGGCCAAAGAGTAGTGCCAAGAAGAGAAATACAGAAATGGCTTAGCTGGAAAGGCAGACCTCTCTGTGGTAACAGGTGATTGGTTAGGCCACCTTAGGATAAGGGCAGAGAGGAGTTAAAAGGTGCTGGGATTAGAAGCTAAGGATGGGAGTCATCACCTTCTCCTCTAGAATCCTTAATCCTATTCTCTAGAAGAATTGTGTTTTGGGGATCTCCTCAGCATAAAGAACATTTCTTGCCACAACCCACTGCATACCTTATCCTACTCCATTCACCCCCTTCACCCAGCTAACTTTGCTCTTAAGTTTACTAATGCTTTCTGGCATGAGCATTTGCTTCAGTATTGCAAAATAGAGTAGAGAACTCTTGACTGAGTGGTACTGCTTGTGTTGGCACAGCAACCACAACCATAAAAATTAGATTGAAACAAGTAACTTCATTAAGCAGTCTAGCTTTCTTGAAAAGTGTGGTGGCCTCCAGAATTTTCAGTACATTTTAACAATATGGGAATTTTGGTATGTTGTTAGAAAGATGTCTTTTGACTGGAGAGCCCTAAGAAGATGAGATGTATGCAGAGTAATTTCTGAAATATTTCCTCCACATTTGTGTTTGGCAGTCTGGTATCCGCCTGCTCTACGTACCCATGGGAAGAAAAGATGTTGGGGGCCAGCTGTTTCTAGAAGCTTGCCAATGAGGTCTGTGTCATATCAGCAGTGTCAGTCATTCACCTTTGGGAATAGGATATAGTGTGTCCATCCACAGAAATGAGAAATATTACAGGAAAATATTATATGGAAGGATACACTTTAGATTTAAAAATTTTCTAATCTCTGTGTCTTTCTAAAGTTCAAATGATCATAAGATGCTTAGCAGAAATCACTGTTAATTTTTCAGCTCTAAGTTTGTGTGCTACTTATTTGAAGGATGTGCAGAATTCATTTCATTCAGCACAATTGTCTCTGCCTTCAAAGAGTAACTAAATCAGGCTAAGCAGTACTGGAGCCACTAAAATCTCAATAATACTTTTTGATAGCTAGATATTATTTAATTTTAATTGCATTATATCGCACAGACATAGTTCAATAGAGTACCTAAATATCCCGGTCAAGATCAGGGTTGTGGTATTCAAGAGTTTGCAGACAGAGGCCAACATGTGTTTTCTACCACGTTATGGGAAACTGTTTCCACCCAAGAGTTAGCTAAGAGTTTAATCCTGCAATTAGTATGCTCTCTGCCCAGAAACTATCACTTGCAGCACGGCAAGACAGATGTATTTTGGATTAGAAAGAAATCTTTCCCACCACAGAGTAATGCACAATTTATCAGATATAACTTGGGATATAACTTTATACTCCTCTGAAGCATCTCTGGGAGACAGAATACCAGAAAACTGTTATTTGTATTTCATTCAAATACAAAGTGGGGCCCATTCTGTCAGTCACTGTATAAACAAATAGTAAGCAGTGACTGGAGTTCCTAACATTTCATAATCTAAATAGACAAGTCTAACACAACTGTACAGGAAATACAAAGATATGGCAATGGAATATGATTTGCCTGTGATCACAGTGTTGATTGGTTAAAATCCAATTGTTTGAATTCCCAGCTCAACAGTCTGTACTATGGTTGACCTTACTGTTAGATGATAATTAGTTTCTTCTGATGAGTTTCATATATTTTCATTTGTATTTGGTGTTGTTTCTTTATCAAAATTGCTCTATGGAGAATGAGCTCTGAGAGGAGCAGGAAGCTAGTTGCACTACTTATGCAAAAAAGAACCAAGCTGTAATAGATCTATAATCAAGGTAGATTTAAATCTTTGTATCTCACAGCAAGCAGTTCTTGTTACTGGAATGTAATACATATATAGTATATATGTTTAAAAAGTGTACCATCAAGGATTTCTTTAAACAAAAATAGCATCTGGCTTTGAAATTAATGAATATAATCTGTAACAGGTACATATATAAAGCATGAAGTAATTCCTGGCATTCTTCTGTTGATATAGTATCTGAAAGTTGGGAAGAAAATACTAGAATCCAAGAAAGCTACACAAATTATTTGATTTTACGATTTTTTTTTCCCTGCAAGTAGATGAACAAGCATTACAAACATGCCCTACACCTGTAAGATCTAGTTATATGGCAGGTAACTAGGGAATTACTCTGGTTTAAAATGAAATCTGCACATTGAATCAGTCTGAGAACACCTGGCTTAGAAATCAGCCTGAGAATCAGAATAATCTATGAAAGGTATTTGTGTTAGCATTAAACATTTTTGCATGCTCAGTGCAGAAGATAGCCTCTGAGCTTTGTGGATTAAGGAAGTGGCTGGTATGGCTTTCTGAAATTGGGCTGCCTTGTTGAGAATGGAAAGCTCAGTTAAAATTTAGTAATGAGAAAGCTATGTAAGCCCTTGTGATCTACTGCTGAACAATGCAAATTCATATTTTAAAAGGCAGAGTTTTCCGTCAAATTCATGTCAAAGTTGTTAGTAAATAAGGTTCTTATCATTTCTGCAGCATATAATTTCTTTTTGGGCAAGAGCTATATACTGATATAGAAGTATATCTGATAAGCAATAGAAAGGCAAATGAGAAAAATAAACTGTTCTTTAATAGTCAAATACAAATACAACTGGAAGACTAACTAAAACACAAACTTTGGAAAGGTATTTCTGGATAAAAGGAATCAGTTCCTTATACTGGAGTTGTAATCTGATGATTAGACTGATGATTAGACTTTGTTGAATTGTTCTGTGTTCAGGAGCAATCTACCAGCACCATGGCAGAGCCGGCATTTACTTACTTTAGCATCTCTAGTTCTCATGTTAGGATGTGAATCCCATTTTTTCAACAAACTGCCATCAACACAGCTACTTTTAATTCATGCTTTTATGTATGCTATTGCAACCTGAGTATGGATGCTTTTTCCTTGAATTTTCCTTGAGTTTAGCCTGTAAAAAATCATTTACATTACCTCAAAAACAGGAAATTATAAGAGAAAATTGACTAAAGGAAAATCAACTAAAAAGCTAAAATTAAATGGAAACAAAACCTGTTAGTATGGAACAAATGTGCTCACACACAGATTTGCTCAAAATAATTGTATGAACTAAACCCAACTGTTATTTTGGTGCATGTTGATTTTTTTGTTGTTGTTCTTTTTTTTTCTTAGTTTGCTGGTTTGTTGGGTTGATTTGTTGTTTGGGTTTTTTTTTGTTTGTGGGTCTTGTGTGTGTGTGTCTGTGTGTGTGTGTGTGTGTGTGTGCAGAGAAGCCATAGGATCTCTGGCAATTAAAATGTAATTGTTCCTGTGGCATAAATATTTACAACCAGTCTAAGACCCTTTCAAATTGCCAATGCAATGTAAAGGAGACACAGCATTGCTGAAAATGAAGTCAGAGATAGCAAGACCAGAGGCAGCAAGGCCCTTCATATTTTATATGCATTTTTAGGAGAAAACACTTGCCAATCGTATGAGGTAAAATAAAGAAGAGTGGTTGAAGGGTTTTCAGTGAAAAAACAGATTTCTGAAAGCAGAAGAAATACATTAAATGAAAATCCACAAAAACAAATGGCAAAGGATAAAAGGTGAGGGGCTGTGTAGGAGGGAGGTGCAACTGATGATCCCAGACATTTGGGGATGGAAAAATTCCATTAAAACTAAGCACCTGCTGCTTAAGATTTGGGCTTCAAAATTACAAACCATATCAGTAAAAGCATTTTTCTTTGCAGTTTAAAGGGCAACTGAAGGAAATAGTCAAAGTATAAAAAGAAGAAAAAAGAGAGAATGGGGAAATACTTTATGAAACGATCATTTAAGGTGGGGTATTGGTCAGGCATGGCTGGTTTCAATTTGATTTTAATTTTTATTCCCCAGCTTTTCAGTTGTCTTCTTGAGCAAAAAGAGCCTTTAGTTCAATTTAGTTTGGTAAGCGGGTAGGCAACCATTCTTTGGATGGCTTCCTAACCTTGTGCCTCATTCCTCTTCATGGGTGTGTCTGACTTAAATTTCTGGTTGTTAATCCTACTCTTGTCTTTGCGGGGGAGGAGAGATGATTTCTGACTCTTTTGCCCGCTGTAGGGTAGAACACAAAACTGAAATCCTTCTGATGGAGTAAAGGCTGGCAAATGCTAGAAACCACAAGAACTTTGATGGAGAACCAGCCTATACTTAAGTGACATTCACACGCTCGCAACTGGCACGCCCGCAGAACCAAAAACCATACTGAAGGCTGTTTGGTTTGACATGGTTGTTTCTCCTGCCCATACTGCTTTGATATTTGCAAGAAGATGAGTTGAATATCACATGTCAGGGATTGGCAGCAGACAATGGAAAGCAAAAAAAACTGTTCCAAGCCCTCCGCACTGAGACAGAATTGATCGTCACTTACAAATTACAAATCAATGGAAAAACCCAGCCTAATCTGCAGTGTGCTCTCTCTCTAGCCCCACTTACAGACTCCAATTTAAGCACACTGCTTCCTTTTAAAGAACTAAAGATTAACCTGATGATTTCTTTTAAATATGAAATTGGAAAAAAAATGAAACAGCTGAAAGGAGTTCTATGTCTAGAATTTTACTTTCCTCTTGAAGGAATGAAGGATATTCTCTCTTCTTGTCTTCTTTGTAAATATGAGATGTCTCTGCACAGTCAAATTGAGGCATCCTGAAAGGGAAAGATTTTCAAATGTCCTCAGCTTTAACTGGAAACTGGGCCCCTTTAAAGACGTCTTGAGTATGACACTCAAAGAGTCATCCCAGATTACACAGAGCTTTTCAAAACTCAGCCAGCGTTTTTAGTAGCTTATGCCTCAAGGAGTCTGGGCACCTTACCCAAAAAGAGCTAAAAATGTAATTTGCAGTTCCTCAAGTAATCCAAAACAAAGTATCAAATCCCTTCCCATCTTCCTTTGCCAGAGAAAGTCCCTGTGCACTAGAACTGGCCTCATTCTGCTGCACAGGGGACAGCAGAAATAAATGGAGGGTGGAGTGGGAGAGCTTTTGGAAGAATGATCAGGCTGTGCATAGTGCTCAGCCCTACTTAACCACAGATGCCTTGCTTGAAAATCGAGTTCCAAATATTTCTGTGGCGCTCAAACACAGAGTTACCTGGCTGTTGTCTGTGATGAAGAATTTCAACCAACAGAATTTCCTTGGCTGTGCTGCAGCTGATGGCTTTTCCCAGTGTTTTAATACTCACTCTGAAGATACTTATTCTGTGTCGTTCACCAAGCAGTCAAGAAAGTATAAACCAACTGTTGAATTTTCCACATGTGGAGGTTTATATGCCTGTGTATTGTGGCCACAGAGAAACAATCTGAAGACATATAGAGTAAAGGAGCGTGGCAATAGCCATACAACACATAGCAGACACATGATTTGTCATCTAACTAAATGCCTAATCTTTGCCCTTTTAAAATAATATACTCCTTCTGAGAGTTAATCCTTTGGCTAAAACAAGGGATTGTTGAGGGAAAATTAATCAATGTAAAAGTTTTAAGAAGTGAATGAAAGTAGTTCTGCTACAGGTGGACTAAAGAAGGCTTTCATTTCTCAGTTTCTTTCTCTTGACGGGCTAAGATGGATGTTGTAAGACATTAATCATCCTATATTACTGAATAAGTAGTCTGCACTAATATACAAGTAGGTTGTGGTGAGGTTAGGGAACTTAAGCAAAGCAATTTGGTCGACTGCTCATGCCACAAACCATTTGCCAGCCAGTTCTCTTTCTGTTCTGGCTACCAACCATTGCTATCAAAGGAGCTGTTACAGTGGAGTTTAATACTAGATGCCAGAATAGACCTGTGGAACAAACACCTCTGGTTTTGAAAAGAGACTTAAAGAAGCATGATTGGAGCCATCAAAAATAATCATCTTAACATAGATTCCCATTACAAAGTGTACTGAAAAGACCTGGTCTGCTCTTAAGCGGCATAAAAAGAAGACATAGGAAAATGGTTTATCTTTGGCACAATAATCTGTGCTGTGTTCTGATGTCCAGGCTTACAGAAGGATACAGAAATAACTAGAGAAATACTTAAAGGACAGGCCACAGAAAAATGTTCCCTCGGAGCTGTAAGATCAGGCTTGTGACCCCTGTCAGGATGTTTGGGAGCAATAAATACATTTTCAAAAGTTCCTTAGGAGAGCTTTTTGAGTATTCTTTTGAATTTGTGTTAATGAAAGACCCAAATGTTTTTAATTTTTAGTTATTTTCACCACTTGTTTGAAGAAAGCTTAAAGCTTCCTATCCTGAAAAAGTGCCCCTTGAGTAAGCAAGACAAATTATACCCAGACTTTGGATTAGTCTGTGCATGTCCTTCAGTGTGCATTGTCTTGCATCCCTGAATTATCAACTTCATGTATCTGGGCTTCAGCTGGTTGCCTAAAGAGTACGGAAAAGCTCATCTGCAAGGAAGAGCTCATCTGCTCCCACTCTGATGATGCACAGCTGGCCAAGAGGATTACTTTTTGGGTCTCTGAAGAGCCAAAGAATCTAGCTTATAGCTGGAGACAGGACACAGGAAAGGACAAATTGGTGTACTGAGGAGATACAGACACTTTCTGGGTTGGCTGAGTGTCTTATTCCAATGTGCAGGCTCACACTAACCACAAGGCATGGGACTTGGAAATAGTTTTTTTACCAGGCTCAGTAGGAGAGCCTCCAGGAGCTGCTTGCCTTCCTGTTCAGCTGAGGGTATGATTCACCTTCCAGATCATGTGAGTGTGTTGCAACTAGGCAATGCTCTGTCCTTACAAGAGGCTCATTTCAGGTAGCATTTTGATTTTTCTTGTTCCATGCTGTAAGCATACTTCTCACTAATTACTCTCCATAAGATACAGTAGTTAAAGCCTTTGGGCTTACAGTAAAGATGCAACACAAAACAATATGTGGCTTGACCTTCTAAGTGTCACAGGGGATTCAGATAGGCCATATTAACCCCAACCCTGTTGTGCAGAAACAATTTTGCTTATGGGGATTTCAGAAATTCATATGTTTTTTGCTCATAAGTAACCATTGTGAACATATTATGATCTGACCTCCTGTGTAGTACAAGTTCAGCCTCACTCTGTAATTTCTGCATTAGGTACAAAACCTGTGGTTAACCAGCATCTTGTGGTGGGATTATGTATTGAGTTTTGTATTGATTAGGTTATGACTTGAGACAAATTAATTTTTTAGCTTGGATTTTCAGTAGTTTAGGCTTGCGCCTCCTTTTAGAGTTTTGCAGGGATCCTCCCAGCAACTTGTCTTTACCATGTAGTTCTTCAGCGCCTTCCTGCAAGAACAATAAAAAACCTCTAGAACACATCTTCCACAGAACTGTAGAAAAGATACTTAGAAGAAGTTCTGGAACTAAATATTGTTTTCCTTCAGACTTATATCCTTGATAAACTCTATGTGTAAGTCTTGTGATGACCTGAACTATCCTCATGTCCTTTAAGCCTTGTGTCCCCAGAGGAGCACAGTAGGTGCTAGACGCATCTGACAGAGCTGTATCTGTACTTACTGGTAAGCCATTTTCAGCCAAACAGAATATTTAACAGCTGCAGTCTTTGGGTTTTTTTTTTTTAATGTCATCAGGGCAATAATTTGGGCACCTGTCCTTCAGCAGTTGCCATTTTTCACAACACTGTTAAGAACTTTATTTTCCCTGGGATTTCTACAGTTTTGTCAAGATTGACAGATTCAGAAGTTACTGTGTGTGGTGGGGACAAGGCGGACAAACATGATTAGAAAGACAGCACAGACACATAAACTTGTTTCCTTAGGAAATGGAGCTACAGATTATTACCTAGGGAATTTATGATTCTTTAAAATTGCTACCTCTGGGTATTCTTACTAGTCATCTTCCTTCCTGTCTTTCTTTGAATCTTCTCTTAAGGTCTTTGGGGGTTTCAGGAAGGAGTGGGACCATGTGAATCTATACAAAAAATTAGGCCAAATTTTCAGCATTGCGAGGCGATACACGTGGGAAGAAGTAGACACCACCGTACTGCAACTTTTTTTAAAGCTTTTTGGTGCCAAGAATCCTCTCACAAAATTGTGTTACTCAGATAGCACAATTATGTGGGATTACTCTCAAATATGCAAGAAAAGTGACTGATAAATGATTTCCTTTACTCCAGCAGTCATGCAATATTAATTAGGTACAGTTAGTATTGTGACTCCTTGAAAATGTAAATAGTTATATAAATGTTGAGTGATAATGACACTGATTATATCCAGGATGTTGGTTGATAGGAAATATATAAAATGTTTTATAAGGCATTTCTTTACATGTTAGCCTCAGGTGAGAAACTACTTTTATAAATGTACTTGGCAAAGGGTTTTCAGAATTGTGTAGGGGATGCTTTGGATTGGTTTAGTTTTAAGGGGATGCTAAAAGTTGGTTTAAAAGTACTCTCATTTTTAAACATCCATCATAGCTATCGCAGATAATACACGTTTACGCTCTGCCTGTCAAGTAATTCTTCTCACAATGCTTCTGGTCAAATTCTTGACTTTTGTGAAGTTGGACTGTCCTCACAGCTCTCCCACAGAAGTCAGAATTGTCCAAAGAAGAAAATGTGGCTTGCAGATATTTCTAGTATTGACGCTATTTACTGCCCTATCAATTTAACTGTTTAGTATTTACTGATTATTTATGTGTGTTTGTGTGGCACCTAGAACAAGGTTTACTTTTTTTTACCACTTGTAAAAGTTTGTTCATCCTCTCCACTCTCAGTTACTGATTCCTACTAATCCTGGCAAAGTTTTCCACCCTCTCAGTTGTGCTGGGTGCCAGATGAACACTTTTTGTGGCTGTGCTCTAAGTAGGGGAGGAAGTGGAAGCAGCAGTAAGGAAGGAGGAGCAAGATTTTGAATATTATTTCCTTAATTGCTTTTTTTCCAATCTATTATGAGTTGTTCTTAAAAGGTTGATCACCTGCTCTAATGTAATGCAAAAAAAAAAAAAAAAAATTCCCAGCAATTAGATTCCCAAAAAGTCTCCCAAGCTCCTAAACTTTCAGATATATGGTAAGAAAAATAAAAACATGCGAATTTCCCAGTTAAGATGGAGCAGGTCATTAATTCTTGAGATTACTTTAAAGCCTGTGTGCACTACTCGTACTAGCAAGTACTTTTTAATGAGATTTTTTGTCTTGTGTACATTTCTGCTTTGAGTTTCATCAAGGGGAAGAAGCCTGGTGTAAAGTGGTGTAGCCAAGCTGTGCTGTGCTGTGTGCTTGGGCGCACCATCTTCTCAGCTGGGAATAACAGATTGACAGAAGTCATGGCTGCGACAAACGGGAAGAAATCATACAAGCAAAATGCAGTTTCCCAGGTCTACTCCTCATATCATATCCCTGCATACATAATTTCCAACACCCATATATTCTTCATAGTAGCCATGAAGCCCCTCTCATAGACTTATTTTGTCTTGCTTTCCTTTTCATTGCCTTAAAAGTCACTGCTTCTTTCCTGCTGATCTCCTTCAGGCTGGTTTCATAACCAGCTGATTGCATGCTCCAAACACTTGACCTGTAGCATATAAGGGATCTGCGTGCAAATGTATTGGCTCTGGGCCATCATTCTTAACTGTTGATGATATTTCATTGGAATTGCAAAACTGTTGTGTAGCAACACCGTGTTATTGAAAGAGGCATACATATTTGGTTTGTGTGGTGGGTTGACCCTGGCTGCACACCAGCTGCCCACCAAAGCTTCTCTAGCATTCACCTACTCTGCTGGTCAGGGGAAGGGGTTGAGACAAGGACACAGAAAAATCAGTGTCATGAGCAAAATAAACTCAGCTTGGGGAATAATTCAGCTATTTTATTTCCAATCAAGTCACAGTAGGATAATGAGAAATAAAACTATATCTTAAGAACACCTTCTCCCTACCCTTCCCTTCTTCCTGGCCTTAACTTTACTCCTGATTCTCTACCCTCTCTCCCACAGTGGTGCAGGGGGTGGTGAATGGGGGGTTGTGAACAGTTTATCACAAATTTCTGCTGCTCCTTCCTCCTTAGGGGGAGGACTCCTCACACTCTTCCCTGCTCGAGTTTGGGGTTCTTCTCACGGGATACAGTCCTCTACAAACTTCTCCAACATGAGTCCTTCCCATAGGCTGTAGTTCTTCATGAACTGCTCCAGGGTGGGTCCCTTCCACGGTCTACAGTCCTTCAGTCTGCAACAGTATGGACGTCCGCAGGGTCACAGGTCCTGCCAGCAAACCTGCTCCAGTGTGGGCTCTTCTCCCCACTAGTCCACAGGTCCCACTGGGAGCCTGCTCCGGTGTGGGTTTCTGTAGGAAATAAGAAATCCTGTTCAGTTCTGTTCACACTTGCTCAACAGAAAGCACTCTGAGAAAGGTTAGACTAACAGCGAGGTAAAAAACAGGTCATATGACCAGAGATTGCGCTGTATGGCTGCCGTGTGCTCGCCTCGTGTGTGAGGCAGTGACTGGTTGGGGAGACGCGCGGTCACCACATGATCAGAGAGCTGATTGTGTCAGCGACACCGCAGTGGCAGGCAGCCAATGTGTGCTTGTTTTGCTTAAGTTTAGAGCATAAAAAGGCTCGGTTCGTTACAATAAATAATCTTCTTCTGAGCAAGCAAGGAGGTCTGTGTGTCTTTGTTCCCCATTGCTACGGGTTTCCAAACAGCCTCCTTCAGGCATCCACATGTTCTGGCTTAGGGTCCTCCAGAGGCTGCAGTTTGGTCTTTGCTCCACTGTGGACCCCCATTGGCTGCAGGGGCACAGTTGCCTCACCATGGTCTTCACTATGGGCTGCAGGGGAATCTCTGCTTTGACACCTGGAGCATCTCTTCCCCCTCCTTCCTCAGTGACCTTGGCATCTGCAGAGCTATTTCTCTCACACATTATCACTTCTATCTTCTGGTTACTGTTCTGCAGGCTTTTTCCCTTTCTTAAATATGTAGCCCCAGAGCTGCTACCACTGCCCTTGATTGGCTTGTTCAGTAGTGAGTCTGTCTTGGAGCCGGCCGGCGCTGGCTTCATTGGACATAGGGAAAATTTCTGGCAGCTGCCAGAAATTTTTGGCCCCTGTAGCCAAAACCTTGCAATGCAAACCAAGTACAGTTTGTTTTCCTGTGATTCCTACATCTGTATAAAGTACACTGTAAGGTAGGGCAGAAATAACTAGCAAGTGGTGCTGGGTTTCTCATTGCTCTTTTTTTGCAAAGGTAGATGATATGTTTCAAGCAGAACGTATACACATCCATTAGCTCAAATTTTCCCTTCCTTTCTCTTGTCCCACTTGAATAATAACAAATAATCATTACTTTTCTCCTGAGCTTGGCTGTCCCCAGGCCTGATTCCATCTACAAAGTTTGAGAGTTAGATTGCTTCAATATGCTCTAACCTGTGCTGCAGAAAATGTGTTATCTGGTGGCTGCTGCACAATGCTGCAGGACTGCTATTTGTCAGGACAAAGCAAAGATTATTACCTTCATCCACTTTTATATACTATTCTTTGCACATTTAATATCGTTCAAATTCAACTTTAATTTCTGCTACTTGTAGAGTGAAACTGACTTTGCTTCTGCAGCCACAAATCTCAGCAATGCCCAGAGACACATTCCAAAGACTGCTGTGTGTTTCACCTGTTTAGGGTGGATGTTCAAAGGCATCTCATTCTTGAAGGATCCTTCCTCTGGACCAGTTTCAGTGGTTTTATCTCATTTTTCTCTTTTGCTTTATGTGTTTGGCATGTCTTAAACTAATGGCTCAGTATGATGCTTAGCAGTGCCGTGGTAGATAGGCCCCAAAGAAAAAGAATTTGTTATGATGAGGCTCAGTTCAAGTATTCAAGATGTCTTGGTACAATTGTCATTGTGGTTGCAACTGCTAAAAATTTTGATTTATTGTTGCACTATTAACTCTTGTAGGTTACGTGGTGTGCACAGCATGTATTTTAGCAGTGTGTCAAAATCAAAATGATGACAATAATAACAAAAGATTAGCCTAGAATTTAAATGTGGTGAAACAGCTCTTAATTTTACTGGCAGTGATAATCATAGCAAAGGGAAAAAGAGACTCCTTTTAATTTAACAGGACAAAGGTAAATTACAGCTACCACTCATTCTTTCATTGCTTTTTTCAGGTGACAATATGTGCTCCCTTTAACTTCATGCCTTAATGGAGTATAGTGTCCTGCTGACAGCCAGGATGCACAGGTGACCACCACCTTATACCCTCTCACCAGTCTCCCTGCTTCTACCCCAGCAAAGGCCTGTTTTCATCTGCAAGACTCCCTGTAACTCACCCACATGCAAATGCTTTTGACCTTAATTAAAGCAGTTCACCTCTCTCTGCCTCTGGGGATGGTTTCCTCATAAGGCAGTTGTGTTTAATTAGCATTTGCATAGCATTCTGCTGGTTGCTTTCCTGGAGCGTTGTTCAGTAGGAGCGTGGGATTGCTGAAGCCTGACTGGCAAGCTTTGCACCCTCCTAATTGACACAGAAGCCAAGTAAAAGTTACACAAGGAAAGAGCAGAGAATCGTTAATGATGGATCATTAGCAAGTAGCTCCTTTGAATGAATGTAGATAACTTTATAACTCTATCAAAGTGGAAAGTAGCGTGATGAATTATGCATCAAACAATAAAAGCTCAAGGAAGACACTGGTTTTATAATTGCTGTGCAATTTTCTAGCATGCTCTAGTTTGTAAGATTAATTTTCTTTGGGAAGCATGAAGCATTCTGTCTGTTGCACACAATGTCAATTTTGGTTTTCTCTCTTTAGAGGTTTTATTCTGCGTCTTTCAATATCACTGAAAAAACTCCCCGGGTTTGAGATCCAAAATTTTTATGCTAGCAAAAATTTGCACAACCATATGAAAAGTCTATAGCTACTAAACCAGTTTCTTTGAGGGTTTGCTATTTCTCAATGTAAAGAGTTCTCAGATACACACACCTGAAATAAGATTGCTTTGTATCTTTTTTTTAAAATAGAAATTGCATAATAGTTTTGTGTCTGTGTTGAATTTCTAGACTAATAAATCTCTAAAGGGCATTTTTACTTTGAAATTATCATCACAAGCATTTCAGTTGGCACAGAGATCATTCCTGTGGCTTGCACTAGTGCCAGTTCTGCCCTCCTAGGGCTCCTAGTCACTCCTAAGAAAATGAATTAATACAAATATTGCCTAGTGATGTCACCTTTCCCTTTAAAATGTACTGATCTCTCACTTAAGGTTTCCTCTGAAAATTGAACTCTGTGTTTGAAGCGAGTAGAGTTAGAGAAGTAAGTTAATAGAAAACTTATCCCTGATGTGAACTGTTTCTTAGCTTTCATGTTATAGTGGGTAAAAGGGTCTGTGAGAGACCTAATCCACCAGCAAGCCCCAGGGATCAGCTCTGGGATCAACTATTCTGGAATAAATCTCCTTCCTAAAGACTGGATTGATACAATCTCCACAGCCTCCTTCCATGGCTTGTTTCAGCATTTTGCTACCCCTACCATTAAAAAAGTTCATTTTTTTTTTCCTACAGTTTCCTTTGTTGCAATTTAAGTCAAGTATTTCTCATAATGGACATGAAAAAGGATTTCTTTCCTCCTTCCAGGAAGTTTGCATGGATTTGGGGGGGTTAGGGTTTATTTTAGTGGTGGTGACGGTTATTTTTTGCATTTTTTGAAAACAGTTTTGAAGGTTTTTTTTCTCTTTAGGTCAACGATCCCACTTGGTTCAATCTGTCATGTTTCCTGTGAAAATTTCAGTTGCTGTCTTGTGGAAGCGCTCAGGTGTTCCAGATGGCTGTGCAGTGGAGGCCCCATACCAGACACTGCTCCAGCTGTGACTTGCCAGCTCTAACTAGAGCAAAAAGATTATTTCATGTGTCCTGCAGGCATCTCTCATTTGTACATCCTTGTATGATGCTTGCCTTTTTCGCAACAGCATGATGTTGTTGACTCATCTTCACTTCGTGATCTAGAATAACCCCTAACTATCCCTACTTTCCTGTTTGTCCCCTGCCCTGTATTTATGTAATGAAATGTAGTTCCTTCCCCTTGACAGTATTGAATTTCACCCTCTTTTTTCAGACCATTTCTCCAATGTAGGCAGGTCATTGTAAAATGTGCTTGACAGGAAGTTTTAGCTTTTGAAGTCCTCAGAAAGCTGAGCAGGTAAGATCTGAGTTCTATCAGCCATGCAGGTAAAAATAAACTTAGAAGTTCTTCATGCTGAACAGATTCCTCTGAAGCTCACTTGAAATGTTCTGTTTTAGAAGATCCCAAGAAGCAATTCTCTGATATGATGTCCCTCTCAGTATTGCACCTGTCTTTAGGTTTATCTAGACCTTGTTTCTTTACTCAGTTTATGGAAAATAGCAGAGAATTTTCTTTTTGAAAGTCAAATCTTGATTTGGCATCCTACTGGTTGAAGGGTGTGCTGGTCTTGTCTGAGGTAGAGGCAATTTTTTTTACAGTAGCTGTGTTTCAGATTTGTGCTGAACACGGGGTTGATATTATAGATTTTTTTTTATTGTTGAGCAGGGCTTTCACAAAGCCTTCCCCGCTTCTCATATTGCATCACTGGTAAGACTGGGGGCACATGGGAAATTGAGAGGAGACACAACCAGGACAGGTGACCCCAATTGACCAAAGGGACATTCCAGATTGTATGACATCAGGCTCAGTATATAAAGTGGGGTAAAGAGGGAGGAAGTGGGTAACTTTTGGAGTATTGGCATTTGTCTTCCCAAGTCACTGTTACGCAGCCCTGCTCCAGTGGAGGTGGCTGAACACCTGCCTGCCTATAGGAAGTAGTGAATTCCTGTTGTTTGTGTGCAAGGCTTTTGCTTTCCCTATTAAACTATCTTTGTCTTAATCTGAGAGTTTTCTACCTTTACCTATTCTGATTGTCCCTTTGATCCCACTGCTGGGGGAGTGAGCAAGTGGCTGTGTGGGGTTTGGCTGCTGGCTGGAGTTAAACCATGAAAGAGGGTCATCTCACCTGACTTGATGTTTGGGTGGTAAAGCTCCCCATCCCAGGCACTTGTCTACCCTTCCCTTTATGGAGGAACGCAGGTGATCACAATTTGTCTGACCAAGTTTACACATTTACCAGGGTCTTAGAAGACACTGTAAGTGTGTACTTTCATCTTCAGTGTCTCCAAAGAGTGTCTAAGGACCTAAACTTCTATATCTAGATTTTCGATATCTAAATTTAGATGGGATGTATCTCACCTTCAGTCCGTTTCCTGGTGGAAAGACAAGAGATCACATACACTGTTGGTTCTTAAGAGGTACGTGCTGGCTGTTACTCATCTGAGTATTTTCATCGTGATTTTTTTTTCCAATATTGAATGGAACTTGAAGTTAGATGATTTGGTCTGCAATTCCCCAATTCTAACTCCTTTCCTTTTTAAACTCAGAAACCATACATAGAATCCTAGAATCACCTGGGTTGGAAAAGACCTTTAAGATCATCAAGTCCAACTGTTACTTCTTCTAGGAGCATACTTGTCAGAAATGTACCAAATCAGCTTGAAGATAAATGTTTATCTAGGCACCTTTTTTCTTATTTTGTCCTTCTTGGAGGTGGATACTTTACCGTATTAAAAATTTGATTACAGTTCATGAAGACTGGCAAAAAATGAAAAAATGGCATGTTTTGGCATCCTGACTGACCTTTGTCAGCATCTCTCCTCAAATAAGTAGTACCTTCATGTAGTAAATTTACCAATTCATGCTATGGTTCACCTCCCTTGCTGGTCAATATTCTATTTCTTCAGAAATAAAACAAACACTGTCCTGGCTATTGAAATGCACTTTATATTTCTTTGCATTTCAAAGTAAAGCTGTAGTTTGATAGACAAACATATAATGAAATATAACCTTTTCTGTAAATTCTTTTTAATGATGTAGTAAAAGCCATTACTAGGAATAGAGGAATCATTTTGCCAATTGCATCAAAAGCTTTTCAGTTTTGTATTAAAGAAGAGTTTTCAATACAGTTAAGGAAACTATTGTCGTCTCTTTCTCCATGAGGCAGGTAATCTTTCTATGCATGTACTGAGTGCATACCTCACTTCTGATCCCAGAGTAAATTTGTGGCTCATTCTCCTTTCTGAGTCTGGTAGTAAGGGTGGAGCTACTTCTCTGCAGGGAACTACACTGAAATCTGTTCATTTCACTGCAGAGCATCACTAAAACATGAGATCTGACTACCTGCAACAGAAGAAGACAGAGAAGTCTTCATATCATTGCCAGATTTTCACCATTGAAATTATTTCTGCGAGAGCAAATAAATCATTGTTAATTTTCTTATGGCTTCTGCTACCTGTATTTTTAATAAAAAACGTAAACCAAGCTGGGGAATATGATGTCTGTGCATGCTGTCAGTTCTCTGTCACTGCAGGATAATGGAGCACACTGCAGAGGTACTTGAGCTGCTGCCAGCTGGAGATGGTGCTTCCCATTGTCCGTGCGCTGCTCTGACATCAGTAAAAGTGTGTTAACATGACATTTCTTTGTGTCCTTATGCTTGTGCTGCCTCCTGTTGTAGAAATGTGGGGATTCCTGCACCACATCCTGAGTGGGCTGGGCATTGCTGTTCAGGTAGCAGAGAGTGGCAGACCTGTGACATAATATGACTCAAAGCACCCTGATATACATATCACTGGGAAAAATGGGAAGATTTGACTTTGGGTGAATATCCAGCAATTCTGCATTTGAGCGAACTATTTAAAACTAACTTATTGGTATATTATTGCAAACTGGAATTTTTTTTAGTCTGTAATTTCAGAATATAACATTTCTATGATAAGGACTATGATTAGAACTGGTGTGAAAATGAGGTACTTTCCTTTAAACTAACAGACACACTTCAATATAAATATGGGTAGTAACACTGGAAAATAATTTCCCTCCTATTTGCTTTTTTTTTTTTTAACAGGACCAGGTGTCAGATACAGTGAATTTGCTGTGTCACATCCAAAACCACCTCCACTTGTTGGGCAGCACACAGTGGAGATACTGAAGAGCATGCTGGGGTATGAGGATGATGCTATAGAAGAACTGCTTCGCACTGGTGCTGTGGCTCAGCATGAGGTCAGATAAGGAACATTAGCTACATTCCTTCACACTGAGTTCACATTACTTTGTCCTCTCTTTGCTCCCTTCAGTTTCCCTAATGGGACTCAAAGAGAAGACATAATTTAATTCCTAATTTTCTTCCACGTGTGCTTGTATGATTTTAACACTGATGTATCAAATAAACAATCTCATGCTGTCTGAGTGAAAGATTTTCTTGGGGGGGTTGGGAATAAATGTAATTATACAGTCCTATGTGACTACTCATTTTCTGTACTTCACATGGAAAATGGAGCTCTTATCATAATTACGGTAATTGCCTAAACATTTGTTCCCAGAAAGACATGATGTTAGTGAAAAGAACCAGAACGTTTAAAATCAGTATACTAGACTCTTCACTCACAGAAAGCTGCTTTGTATTTTAATAGAAAGTAATTTGTTTACAAATTGGTGGTTGATCTGATTGATTTTGAACAGAATTATCCATCCTGAACACTTTGTTCATCTCTGTCATAGATCAAGAGTAGAGTAACCATTACAAAATTTACTTCTATTCCCTGGTATTCCAAATTACTAATATATTTTTGTATTACATTGCATAGTCATGACAATCCCAACATATTAGCAAAAAGAAGCTGAAATTGGCACAGTTCTTCAGTTATCAAAAAAAAAAACTATTTCAAGACCAGTTGAGAATGTCACTGAATAGCCTTCTGTAATGTTATTCAGAAAGGCCCAGGGTACTATTCATTAAACACTGGTCCACAGAAAACCATATGCTGAATGTCAAATACCAAAACTTGACGATGTCTCAATCTGGTTCTATGGGTAGGTACTGATCCCTATCTCTGACTCTAGTTGCCATCCAAACCACCTTCACCATGGAGAAAACACAGGTTGAAATCTGTACCAAACTTTTGACTCAGTCCCACCCCCGTGATTAAAACACGGTGAGAGTTGACAGATCTTCCTCAAATTTCCTAATACCATATCATTCAGTCGGGTCGCTCTTGAGAGTAAGGCACCATGCAGTGGAAGGAGGTGGAAGAATTTGATCCATGAGAAACAGTGAGGAAAAGATTAAAGGAGAACCATTTCATCTCTGCAAACCAATTTGGCAGTTCTTCACCCACAGAAGACATCCCAGGCTCTTCTGTGACAGTATATAATTTACAGGTAAAGTAAACTCAGTGTATAGGAAGGGTTTAACCTTTGTTGTGTGCGCACTGAGAGGGAGGCAAAGCCTTTCCATTTCTAGAACTGAATTAAACTAAGTCAAATCGACGCTCAACATACAACGTCCATGTTTCTTTCTCTCAAAGTATCAGAAGCAGGCCTGGCATTATAACTAACTTGTCACTTTGTTTCCACTCTAACAAAAAAGATCCTCTGTATTAGATTTGAACTTCACAACTCTGCATTACCTTCTGGGGGAAGAAAAGAGGTTATTACATAATCAAATTGCAGTGGAACCCCACTGTGGTTGCTCATTTTTGAAGCACAGTGTTTTGGTTCATTTGTTTGCTTGTTTTCTCTGGTTTTTGTGTTCTTCTAATTTTTTTTTTCCTGCACTGCATTCCTGGCACCAAACACCATACTCTATCCATGTGCTAAAGACATCATGAGATCCTGGAAGAGTGACTTCTAAAATAAATACAGAAATAAGTCTGAGCTGAGAATTGGGACACTATAGGGGAAGAATTGAAACTGGATTGGAAGAGGTTTTGATATAGTCCACCTTCCTTTTAATCTAAGGGGAACATCCCTTTTTTAATGAGAAAAGCAGAAATTTGAATTCAGCTTCATATAAAATGGATAATCTGATATTGAACTAAACTTTGTTTACTAATAATAAACACGGTCAGATAACATTCAGAAATAAATTTTCTGGGTTTACTTTCTCAAGGGTTCTTTTCTTCACATTTCTAAGAATCACGTACATAAGGTATAGTAAAATACTGCTCAGTTTTGTTCAAGGATTTCTAAAAAAAATCAGGGTTTTTTTCCTGTGCTTTTCCAAGCAACGGAAATAGCTAATCACCACATCCTTAGCTACAGTAAATTGGCAGAGCTGCTTTGACTTTAACATAGTAATGCTGATTTAAATAAGCTGAATATTGGGCTTTAAACTCTATAAAGTATTTTGTGCAGAGTTCACACGCAAACAGTGTTTCCCTTTCTTTTTCTTTTTTTCCTTAGTGTTTTTCCTTTTCAGTTTGCTCTGTTGACAGTCAAATGCCTAAAGGGATAGTCGGAGACATTATTTTGTCACACCTCCAGCAGTTACTGCAACAGGAGAAATCCAGATACCATTTCTCAGTGTTTAAGTCAAACAGTCACACGCAGACTGATGCTTACTCTTCAAGTCAGAAATAAATGGAAGCTTTTAAATAGGTGGGCATCTGGAAGCTAAAAAGTCCTTTAGCTTCCAACATCTGATCGTGAAGTTTTACCCTTTCATAAGGTTTGGTCTTGTGGTTTTGGATGATTTGGAAGACATTTAAATAATTACCATGATAATATTTAAGCTGTTATAATACCCCTTTCCTTTAAAAATGAACAAATAAATGCAGAAAAAGAATATTTTAAAAATTTACAGCACTCTTCCCAGGAATCTTCAGGAATAGGTGTCTCTAGAGCTTGATTGCATTTTGACAATATTGTAATTTCAAAATGGTTTTCTCTTGTACCTCAAAACTTGGAATCAACCATCACATGGGATTCTGGAACTCATAAACTGAGATCCCTCCACTTGCAAGGAAGAAATGTAGTTTGTGAGGACTATATACAGCTGCCTCTGGCAATGAATGTTTGTTTTTCTCTGCTTACATTGGAAAAGAATCTTCTGGTGCTGCCATGATGTGAAAGTGTGTGTGGTATTTGCTTAAATTTGACTTGATTTACACATCACTGTATTAAAAAAACACACGGAAAAAAACCCAAAAAGCAGAGTGATACTAGACACACCTGTTGTCTAGTTCCAAACTGAAACCACTTATAGCTGTTTGCCAGGAAGCTTTAGCTACCATTGGAAAAGGAGATTTCCATTTTGGCATCTGATCTTGATGCCATGGTCCATGGCCCCTTTGGCTCCATTGTCTGCACTGGGGGATCTCATTGTTCTTGTATTATCTTCACTATTAAAAATGTTTCCTCAGCCCTCCTCATATAACTGTTTTCCTTACTTTTCCATGCAAGCTAGTAAAGCTCTACACCAAGTATAAATCACTCAGAAAACTGCAAAGCTGGTCAGATAGAGTCAGGAGGATTTTGTGTAGCCTGAGGATCTCACTGAGGGATATTTTAATGCAAGAAAAGAAAATTCCAATCAAACAACAGTCGAATGGACAGTAATGGATTTTTCTTGCTCCTGCATGGATCTTGTTCCTGGCAACTCTTCCCCAGAATCTTCCCATGAACTTGGGAAGTCTTGCCCTGGAACTGACATACAAAAGTAGGTCTTTTTTGATTAGTGGCCAGGAGGAACAGGTTGCTAACTCTCAAAAGCTCACCAGCCTTAGTAGTGATCCAGCTGATGGGCAAAGGCCAGGGAAGTCATATTGATGTGAAGAATGGTCTGTTTAAGGGGATCACTTACTTGTGATGAAGGGAAATGCTCTTTTTCTTCTCAGGTCTATAAAATCAAAATAAAAATGTTATTTTGTCATTTTTATATCTTTTAATATTAAAAAAACCAAAACAGAGAAAGAGAAAATATCACTATTCTTGACTTGCATACAAAATATAAAAATCCTCTTTTTTAAGTTCATTGAAATAGATTGATGCCTGATGATATTAATCAGAGTTTTGGTCTTGCTTCTTCAGAGATTAAAGCTTGTCCCAAACATGTCTAGTGACAATATGTTGAGGTTAAAATAGCAGTCAGAAATAGTTCTTCCAGGGAGTATGCATGTGTACTCAAAATCTGGGGAGAGGATTTTCATTAAATTGCCATATAGCTCTGCCACTCACAGAGAACTGTAAAGCCTCAGCCCTGGTGAACCTGGAGATAAAAGGCTGCTAGGCATCTTTGTGATTAAAATGGTCTTGATTTCTTTTACTATCTAGATGACAAGACACAGTTAATCCTTTGACCTTCCTAACATTATAGCACTGTACTAAAATGTATTTATTTCCCCAAAACATATTAAAATGTATTTAATTTCCAAAAGACAGAGGAAAGGTAAAGTACTTTCAGAGTTCAGGAATGCTGGCACAGCTGCTCACATTTCATGTCAGTGACATTAAACAGTGCCAGATACAGTACTTTCCCTAACTGCTTGTACATTGAGTTTAATGGGGCCTGATGAAATGCTAAACACTCTTAGCTGGTGAAAAAAACCCAACCAACCTTAGAGCAGTTCCTGTAGGATCAAGTAACTTCCTTACATGGAGGCCTCCGTGATACTGGCCAATGTGATAAAAACACACTGATAAACAGTGATACAGTCACTTTTTTAAAGCTGACAACCAATCAATTCAATTACTGTATGTTTCTGTTGTGACTGGAATTTGGAAGAGACATGAGAAAAATGCCTGGGATCCCATATGCCAATGGCCCATGAAACTTTTGCAAGATCTCTCTTTTGGCTCAGACTGTGTCAAACAATCAAGGGGGACCAGGTAAGGGTTGAGGTGGAGACAAGATGTTGATTTTCAGGTTTTTTTCTGTTCCCTAGAGCTACAGATAAAAGTGAATTAGTAAGTACCAATTAGTCCTTAGTTAGCAAAAAATTCTTAAGAAATCATAGAGTGAAGAGGATACTAAACTGCCTGCCTTAAAAAACCTTAATATGATTTAATTTATAGTGAGCAGTGTCACACTGCTTACTTGCCAGGTACTCAGGGAAGCAGACTGGGGAGGACCTCACTTCACTGCAATTGCTTCTGTGTTTCAGCTATTTCAATATTTGTCTAATAACTACCCCACACTAGCCAGAAGACCTTTAAAGTACAAAAAGAGATTTGAAGATGTGTAACCTGGTAGAGGAATGCATATGTAGCTCCCATCTCTTGGAGATCCATATTAGGAGAAGGTAACGTTTCACATTAAAAAAGTTGTGTATAAAAATGCAGAGCAGTGTGTACATTTCCCACTGGGACTCTCTTCTCCTGGTGGATTGAGCCTTGACTAAAGCAAACATGTGAGAAAAGTGACAGTTCCCTGGTAAATTTTTTTTTGGTCTTTTCATGAAAACCTTCTCTCTCCTGAAGCCGACAGTAAGGACTTTTAGCAGAAAGACAGAAGCACTGATTCAAGAAAGCCACTGCAGAGTTTTCTACAAGTCACAGTTTAAGTGTCTCGTGCCCCTTTCATCTTCAGGCCAGGTGGCCCTGGGACACCAGTGACTTGTGTTCATCCTGTGAGGATATTGTGCTGCTTTTACAGTTTAGTCAGAGAAAAAACAGGGAAATACAGTTTAGTCAGAGAAAAATGGCATAATGAAGCAGTCACCCTACAAACCTCTATAGGTGTTGCTAGGGTACCATTTTTCTGAATTCTTCAGGAACAAACCCCATTGTCCAACTGCCGGTACTCTGAGGCAGTTCTGCCCACTCATTGTATCATGTCCACTCTACTAAACTCTCCATGCGTATTTCATGGGGAGCAGGTTGAGACAGAGAAAGAACCTTAAGAATAATGAGGATCAGAGGGAGAAAACACTGCTTGAGACTTAGCTGCGTCCACGTTGACAGAAAACTCCAGATTCTGCAGTATGTTAGTAGGGGTGATGCCCTTGAGTGCAGCCCAAGTCTCTCTGTACCTCTGTAGGACAGTTCTCGTTATAACAGATCTGACAAAAGTTTACATGACCAAACTGAATGGACACTGGTTGCAAAACAATATGAACTACCTGTAGTTCATCTGAAGACCTGGTGAGGTCTGTTACTTTTAGTCAATGATGTTAAATTGGTAGAAGTATTAATTTGTTAACAAATTTGCAATTGTTAATACTTTTGAAGAGTCTGTCCTGCTTGCTGACTCATTTTGTGTGATTTTATGGACTTGCTTTCCTCAAATTGCCTGCTAATGCACTGTTTGTCCCCTCTCCTTTGCATTTATAGCTGTTTTTGTGAAGTTTTAGAGCACAGATTTCAAAGCATTGTACCTCTGACCATTGAATTCATTCTCCTTAAGCATGAAAACTGTTAGAATACATTACAGAACTATTTTGTGCCATAAATATTGGACAATTAAAAAACCTAATCCACTGTCCTTTAAAGGCAATGAAGGGACATTCACATTGATTTCAGTAGGGTTGGAGCTGGAACATGTACCATGAATTTGTGCATTCCAGGTACACAAAGCCTCATTGCTTTATGTCCTTATGGGAAAAGCTCTCAGCATTTTCTGTGCTCTCGTCCAGAAGACTTAAATCATTAAGGTTTTTATTCCTTTGATAGGGTCATTGGACTTTCACTTTAAATTATGATACAAAAATTGAGGTGTTTCTTACCTCAAATGCCACACAAGGCTTTATATGGTATTTTTACTCGCCTTAATGACCATGCTATTAGCAATGTTAGTGACATCAGTAGAAAACTCATTTACTGAACTGTGTTTGGAGAAGAGAGGAATTCTGACCTTTTTTGTGTAGCTTTTTGTGAGAACTGTTGACTATTGGCAACCTTAAATACTCAAAAAACTCTAGAATCAAGCCCTAAAACAGTCAAGAACATTTTAAAAATTCAGGAGAGAATATTATGATAGAACAATATAACTAGATGAGATTTGAAAAGAAGCTAGAGCAAGGTTTTTGATAAAGAGCTGGCAACATCTCTTGTACTTATTTGTCCGTGGAACAAAATGCAGGTCATTGCTGGCTTCCTTGCAGGCCTGGAATTTGTCCAGCTTGGTTCTCTTAGCTTTAGGGAGCTGATATTTTTAGAAGTTATTTCTAGGAAAACATTGGAAGTGAATTCTAATGATGATTTTGAAATATCTGGTTGTTGATATCAGCAGCTGGATGCTGGGATCAGGCTGGTGTTATTTGCTAAATTGAAACAGGTTCTCTTTCATGTTATGCGGCATGTATTTGAATAGGTTGGTTGTGAACATTTGCAGTGTTATGAATTAGGCATTGTTTGACTGAAAACAGTTTTAATTGAAATGGTCCAGTGCATTCCCCACCTCTTTCTACAAGTAAAATCAAAGGCAGTTCTTCAAATTCTTCACAGAAAAAGGAGAGAGAAACAAAACTCTTAAGGGGGGATGAAGATTAGTAGTAGCAGATATAGGAGTACATCTTGAAAGGATGGAGCTCTTTTGGCTCCCACAGCTTTTAAGAATTTATTCTCACATGAAGAGGACTGGTCCAGTGGTTTTTGGGCAAACTGAGGGCTATCAGAAAATCTGCATGCCACAGATTTCCTGTTTGATGCTGGGCAAGTCCCATTCCCTTCCTTTAAGTTGTCTGTATGTAGTTTGGTACTTTCCATTCAGAAGGACAAAGTAAAGATTACAAGCTGACCTGATAGCAGAGGCCATCTCTGTTTAGACAGATGGAATCCATTGTCTGTCTTGCAGAGCCATTGTGTTCATTTAAAAATGCATGTGTTGCAGCATAGCAGAGAAGTTAAATTCTTTTGCAAAGTGAGGACATTCTATTTTTCCCGTAAAACCAATATGAACAACCGCAGTTTCCCAATCTTCCATTACTAAAACAGAGAGAAGCCTCCCCAAAGGGCTTGTGAAAGACCTCCACAGATCATTTGGGTATAAACAGATAGTATCTTTGTACCTAGTGGTTGCTTACGTATAAAAACGAGATCACAAGCTTTTAGACTTTGGCCTTTCTGGCAGCAACTGCAAAAAGTTCAGGAAGTTAATCTCATTTTCTGACTGGGATAGTGAATTTAAGGTTAAGGAGGTTAGGTAGAATGTATATTCCCAGGAAGAACTACTGACAGCTCTAGTAATAAAGCTGAAAAGAAGGGGGTTTTACATCTAAGGCAGAGAAAATATAGAAGAAAGGCAAGGCAAAAAAAAAAAAATAAATAAAGAGGGAAAAGAGAAAGGAAAAAGGAAAGGAAAAGGAAGAATCAAGAAAATAAGGAAAAGAGAAGAGTAGAGAGAAGAAAGGGAAAATAGATGATAAAATAAAACATATGCGAAATTTTAAGAGAAGAAATTAAAGTGGGAAAGGGATAGAATAGGAAGGAAGGGAATGGCCTTGGTATACTGAGGAAAACCTGTCATATACATGTTGCTGCAGCTGATCGTTGTGGTAGCTCGAATAGTGATATATAGCTTTAAAAGTGTGGTGAATGATCCTAGCCATAAAAAGGGAGAGAGCACTAGCAGTGACTTGGGCTAGCCTAGTGGAGAAATTTTAGTAGGGTTGCAGGAAGGCCTTAGGCACTGCATGGTTTGGTTACTGGAGTGTGCCTGGTGGTTACCAAGCAGAGGGGTGAAATTACATGGGGGAGGAGAGATACATGGGCAGATCACCAAGCATAGCTACCTCTACAACCAGGGCAGGGAGGAACCCAGGGACGACTAACTGTAAATGAAGCTCTTTGAATCTTGGAAAATGTGCTCAAATTACCTAGGCAATTATTCCGGCTCAGTTCCCTGATCTGGAGATATCTGCTGACTGCTTTCTTGGTTAGAGAACTTCCTAGAAGGGTGGACGAGAGACTTTGCCATTTAAAAAGAAGAAGGTAACACTGTGTTCTTTTCCATATTCCTCACTCTGCAAAATTTTAAATGAAGGGCCTGATCCCATGCCAAGTGGAGCACATGGAATTACTTCCTTTGCCTTTGATACATTCTGGCTCAGCATTTAATTAATAGTCCTGATTTTATAAAGTTTTTGTTTTTGAACTTTTCACTCCACCTTTCCCAGATAGAAAGATGGGACCCACACTTACCTCATTAATTTCAGATGGTTTGTTTCTGCTTTCAAGGTGTGTGTGTGCAGCCCTCTGAACTTCCTGGACACAAATGAACATTAAATCTGCCTACACTTAAAAGTAGGTCTCAATAATGCCAAACTTTTTGAAAGTGAGTTTCAATCTGATTGTATTTGTAATGCTCATATGCAGTCCAGGAAATACTGACATATTTGAACTCCAGAAGAACAGATAGCAGTGAAAAGTGGATGGAAATCTCGCACGTTCAAATACAGAAGAAATTTAAAACTGCCGAAAATGTGCTAAGCCTGTCATTTGAGCCTTGCTGATTAATTACTGAAATCAGCCATCCAGAGCAAAACAAAAGTCCATTTGATTTCAGCAAATATCCAGTTTTGCAATCTGCACTCAGAATGAAAAATGAAGAGAAATTAAATGACCTACACTGTCATGTCAAACCATACAGTTTAAATGTTCAGCTTCCATTCAAGTCAGGGTGGAAGTGCAACAGCTTCCAAAGAAAGAAAAATCAGGAACTCAGGGTGTTGTTCAAATTTGTAAGTAACTTAACTTTAAGCCTGCCATGCTCAAGTCTTAATTTTTCCCACCTAAAGTCCTAAAGAGACTGAAAGTATGTAAAAATGTATTTGGGCTCAAAAGGCACTTATTTTAGACATCACCATCTGAAAAATGTCCTTGCTTTTACATCTCCAGACTACTCTACCAATGCAAAGGAGAAGAGCAGCTGGCTGTGGGTGCACCAGCAATGGACTTGCAGAGGGGTATCTGTGGTGTCCTCCCCTCTCCTGCAAGGAAGGTGATGGTGGGCACTGCGGGGGGGAGGGGCACACAGCCGGGTGTGTTGGGAGCCAGCTGGGGCACAGAGCTTACCCCTGGTGAGAAGCAGGTCTGCAGGGAGGATTCAGTGCAGGCCTGGGGTGGAGGAACAGCAATTTCAAGGACCCAGTGGAGGGAGGCCTTGTAGGGTATTTGGAAATTGAAATTTGGGATTCTCCCTCCCTTGGAAAGGAGATGACTCCGATGCAGCTGTGATGCCTTTTAAAGCCAGGCAGGATTCCTTCCTAGAAGGAAGGCTTCTAGGCTGTGGAGCAGGGTAGGTCCTGCTGGCTGTTAGCTGTATGATTTGAATCACTCTATCATGCCAAATCTGTGAGTGCCTGCCTATGGGAAAGAAAGCCAGCAAAACTGCCAGAGCATTAACAGCACTGCAGGTCTGTAAGTATAAAAAGACCAGGGCCCAATGATATGTCTCACCTGACACTAATGCTCAGAAATTTATGGCAGGTAATCTGAGGGCATAAAAGGGCATCCCCTGAGCTCTTTGCTGACTGGCTTCACCCGGAATTTCTCTTTATTACACTTCCTTCCCTTGTTCTCTGGTTTATCCAATGTCTCTGGACTGCCCTTGAACAGGCGTTCCTGTTTGTTTGATCAGAATAACGAGGTACTGGTTTTGCTTGGTTGTTACAGTCATGAATAACTAGTCTTTTCTCATAGCTATACATTCTGAGGAAAGTAGCTGTCTTTCTTGTTGTGCTTTTGGAATTTGTTACCAAGAACATATCTGATTTCTTCTATCACTATGGGTTTGGGCTGCACTCAAAAGGCCTGGCTTTTCTTTTTTTTTCTTTTTTTTTTTCTTTTTTTTTCCTATTTCAGATCATCAGCTATTAAAACCCCCTTTCACTTATCCCTTAGATTTCAGACTTTTCCCCCACCCCATGAATGTTTTCAGTTGTCAAAAGAAGAAATGTGATAATTTGGAAGGTTCACAGAAAGCATGTTTTGTGATTATTGTTCTTGTGATCTGTCCAATATAAACTGCTTTAGAAAAGCTCTGTTCCAGCCACTCTAATTCACTTTTGCAGAATACTGGATTTGAAGTTGGCTAAAGAGAAGGGCTTTTCTTTTAATGGATACTCAGAGAGGAATGCAGCTTAACTGTTTGGTTTCTGTCCTGACTTTTAGCTCTGCCTCATAGTGCTCAGAGGGAGTCCTTTCTGGTTAACTGAAAACTAACCTTCCTTTGACACTTTTTTATTGTTGAGAAGGAGCATATATGCCCCTTCTAGTGCTTCGAGTGTTGTGGTAGGGCAGTTTGGGGGTGCCCTATCTAAGTCTAGTTCCTCATCCCTAGTGCGGTCTAAAATAGTGACAAAGAATTGTATGTCCTCCAGCTACTGCAGCTGGGGAACAAATGCCTATGCAGGCTTGAGAGGGAGATTCCCGCAGATCCTCTGACCGTAGTTGTGTTGTAAAGCCCTGGAAGCACTCGTGGTACATGGGAGCACTGTCCTAAGAGGAGAGCTGAACCGTGCAGCTCAGCTTTCTGTGGGTGGAATGATACCAGTACACACCAGCTGGGAACATAGCCCTATTTCATGTTCCGGCTCACTTCGGAGCCCTTACACTCAGGGTTTACAAGGCTAGGTTCCCACAGCTGACTTTTTCTCACTGATCCTGGAGAATTGCTGAACAATCTCTGGGGTGTATGCCAACTTGATAGGAAAGAATTGCCCTGACTCTCTCTCTCTTTGTTTGCTCTGTTGCTGTGGCCCCCTGGAAGCAATCATTCCAGGAATTAACTTTTCTAAAATAACAGGACATTTGTTTTCTCTAATCCTCTAATTTCTTTAGTTCTTGCCAAATCAGAGCATAGGTGGTGGGGAACTTAACTAAGTCTAGTTCTTCAAACTGATCACTGCAGTAGCTAGACTTGTGCTTTCCATTTTCTCCCCCTGGAAACTGCAGAGATCATGCTAACTTTGCACTTCCACTGTGTGTGAGGAACGAGGCTCGCAGAGGGCCTGTACATGGTACTGATGGGAATGTGCAGCAGGGCATTTCTGTGCAGACAAGTGTTGACTAGAGGGCTACAAGTCATAGTTTGGTACCTGTCATGGCAGCACTCACCACTAGACAGTAATGTCCCATCTTTCAATATTGCCTCTTAGGTGTTGAAGAATGTAAACTTAACCTCCATGTGAAACACAGCCAAAGCCATGTTGTTTAAGAGCACATTTAGTTCCAAATGCAGTGGAGCTGTGGAGTATGGTCTCAACCACCATTCTTTCCGCTCTGGTGTCATTTCTAGACAAGTATCCATCCACGTCAGCGGGACGCGGCTGGTGTAACAGTGATGCTACAGTGAAGTCGTGCTGTTTCTCTTACTATAGGACATACATTTCTGCTTTGAAAACAGATTCCTGGAAGATATCTAAAGAGAAGCTGCTGTAACCTGTAGTGAACTTAAATCATGACACTTTGCTCTTCTGAGTTTGATGTAGATGGCAGAAGTTTTCCTCAAAAGGAGCACTGGTTTTGTTTGGTTGCATAGCAGCTAACAGCGGTATAACAAAGCAATCAAACCTTGAAAACCTTTCTGATTCAGTTCAGTTTCTTGTTACTCTCTCTGATGCATCTGTTAACCTTCAGAAAGCTACGTGGGTGTTTAGAAGAATAAGGTGCTCTACATTAAACACATTCTTTATCTGCCTCAGATAAAGAATGGATTTTGGCAAGAGTTACAGAGGCAGGAAAAATAATTGCATGCTAAAATAGGGGGATGGTGTTTCCTGACCTCCCTTTGTAAAAAGCAGGAGAGTTGGGGGTTTTGTGTCAGTTTTTTTTCTTTTCTTTCTTGTTTGTATTTTTTTTTTTTTTAGTACTACTCAATGCATGTTGTGTAGTTTCCTTTTCAACGAAAAAAGATTTTTTTGAAGAAAATCAGCTAATGCTTGAAGAAACTAAATTTGTGTTTGTGGATTTTGGTGACACAAAAAATTCCTCAAACTTAATTTCCTGTGGAAAAATCAAGAGTTATCTTTTAAATCCATTTCTAAACATGACATTTTTCTTCCTCTTGTTTTTACTTAGAAATTGGATATAGATTTGGATTATGTGACTTGATTAATTTTTTCATCTTTTTTTTTCTTGTCATATACTGTTATTAAAACATGTTGGTGCATGCAATTAATCTAATTCTTCAAGATGAATAGTGGACTCTTGCTGACTTGAAAATTCTGGAGCTCAGGTTGACATTTAAGCTCTCTTCATTGATTGTATAGTGCTCTATGAGTAATTAACCCTAAATTTTTACTTACACATGTGGATTCCATATGTCCATTCATTTTAACTCGTTCTTTTTTGTGGTATGTGATACACCAGGTATTCCTTTTATATAGTGAATGCTTTAGTATTTCCATCAGTAAAAAGCTCTGGTCAAAGTTCTGCTCCGGTTTTGCAGGTAACTGGGCCTCACAGCTCTGTTTGGGACTCAAATATATTTTATGCCGATCTGCATTTAACTAATGTGTCTCTTTGTTCCACTGAAGCATTCAGAGTATCAACTCAATTTGTGATGCCTTCTGCCATTAGTGTCCTTGGTGAGATATTGTTGAGACCAAAGGTCACTTTTGTGGAGCAAGTGTCCTATGTGCTGTGATGCTCTGGGCTACAGAATGTAAGAGGAAGGCATGGGGTGTATCTAAACAATAGGTACCTGACCTAAAAAGGCTAGACAAATCAACAGCTTTTTTTGTTTGAATGCAGAGACGAGGCATTTTTGCCAATAAAAAGCCATTAGGTAAAAACTTGGAGTGCTTAAAGCGTAAGTTATGTTCTTGCTGTGAGTGTATAAAATCCTTCTGAATTAATGAATTAACACATGAATGCTATTTCTCTTGTAATTTAATTAAGTAGCACTTAAGCATCATTGGTACTTGACATTTAGGTCCCAGTTTGTAGCAGCATCTGCTGTTAGGTTTGGGAAGCTCAGAATTTATGAGTAGCTTATGGCCTGATTTTTATATTTATCTTTAAATTAAAAAAAATATATAGAAGTGTACATGTGCACACATATAGAACATATGTGTATGTATGTGTATATATATATATATATGTGTGTGTGTATATATATGTGTGTATATATATATGGTCTCAGATATTTGTTTCCCTATCTGTAAATATCAGCCTTACCCTAACTGGCCATCCAGAATTATCAGTCACTTTTAGAGAAACACAGATTTGGGTCTTTGGCTCTGTTGCTCCCTGTCTGTGTGCACTGGAGAACCGCCCTGTAAGCTGGCCCCGCAGTTGCTTCTTCTGTCTCCATTTATGCCAGGTATGTAAGCACAAGCCTCATGTTAAGCATGTTTAAGAGATCTTGTTGATTACAACGGGAGTGCTCCCACAGCTTATAGCTGTGCAAATGTTTACATACCTGGCCTGCTCTGGTCCTATATAAAGATCTGTCTCCTTTTCCCTGCAAAGCCTTTTCTGTCTGCTGCTTTGAAATTTCCCATGCTTTATGCTTTCCCCTAGTTGGAAGGAGGCTGCCCAGATCCTTACTAGGAGAAGTCCTTGTGTCAGAGGTTTGAAGACTGCAGCTCGCTGAGAATTTAAAGGCCGGTTGAAACAACAATCCATGCCTCAGTAAACAAGCACATGCTGGTAATGAGCTTCATGTTACTGGACAGGCTTTTGCCAGTGTCATGTCTGTGAGGGTTCCCCGAGCTTCTTTTTTTGGTTTGTCCCTTATTTCCTTGCTGTCCCAGAGAACAGCCTCAAGTATGGATCTGTTCCAGCTCCTGAATATTCTGGAATTATTTAATCACAGTAACTACATACTTAAAAAGACAAAATAGACTTTGCGTGCATCACTGTGGTTCACAAAGAAGGTTGAATGTTGGGGCCATATGCATAAACACCTCTACTTGCAATGGACATTCATATATGTGAATAGGAATATGTGTGTATAGTATATATATAAAATGAATGTACGCATACAAAGGTATCATCCTTTCAAATAGGTTTTCTTTCCAGAAGCTACAATAACAGGAAGACCATGGAGAGGAATAACTTGCTGTTTGTTCCAGGGTGTGAGCGCTTTTGCATTGGTGAAAAACAGGCCTGGCCTTCAGTCAGTCATTCCTTCACTTGTTCTGTTTGCTTGACGATTACATTGTTGTTCCATAGAAGGAAAAATAACCTCTGAAAAGAGTCTTTTTTGGGCTCAAAAGATTTATGCTCTGCTTTGTTGATGTTTTGCACTAGCACTTATGTCAGTCCCGCTCTTAAACTGAATGTGGTAATGATCCTTTGATACATCTTAAAGTGACTATTGCTAGCTCAGACTTTAAAAAAAAGAAGTACATGAGTAATAGCTGTACGGGCTTAAAAAAAGTACCTTGCTGTATATGTGCTGTAATAGAATATGCAGTCAATGTTTACTTTCTATCAAGCAAATTTGGGGTGCAATAGACTTTTATGAACCCAACAGTCATTTTAATGCCTGTGATACTGCCCCGTGTCTATGATGAAGGCCCTGATTCTGCTAAGCAGCTGGATAGGAGCTCACTTTGGCTCTTTTGTGCTTGTCAGAGTACTGAAATGCCAAGAACTGGCACTCAGTGATTTTATGTCCCAGAGTTAATGGCACGTGGAAGTGGCAGGCATATCCTTATTTCCAGAGTTCCCCTTGAAATACAGTGTTGGGACCATATCTGTTCTGGAAGTGTCAGTGATAGTGGCTGCAAGCAGTGGTATGATGGTAAGAAGACCTTGAGGAAGATGCCAGGTGAGACCACGCATCCACAATGGGTAATCAGGCCTTCCAGAGTGCCACAATTACTGTTAAAGATGTTTAGAGCTTGTGCTTAATTGATGTTCATGTGGTGTTTGTTGTATTCTCCAAACCCACAGTGCGCTACTGAGAATGGTGGATTCAGTAGCATGGGAGTTTCTTAAAGGTTTTGTATCACTTCAGCCATGTCAGCAGCCCTGGTGGATAGTTTTCCCTTCTATTGTACACAGTAACTAGTCTGTACTGGGAATTGAGCTGTCTCTCAATTTATTTTTAAAATTACGGTGTGTTCACGGTTAAAGGAATATCCAGAGGCATTCCTTTAGAGCAATTCTTATGCTTGCAATGGAAAACTGGCACCCTGAGTTTTGTGGTGGGAGATTGCTATGGAGGAGCTGTCTTTTGAAGTGTTACAAATGCTTCCAGCATACAAGTGCAACTCAGCTTCACTGGGACCTAATGCTTTGGAATAAGCCTGCACATGGGGCTGCACGTGGATAGGGCCAACAGGGAAACATTACATGAACATTACATGAACATGTAGTGACAGCTTCAATCTCTTTCAAGGGACAACACCCATCCTGTTGGTAGACAGCTACAGCAACATCTGACAGGTCAGAGCTAAAAAAAAAAAATATACTGCAGCTGTACTACAGGTATCCTATATGACCTTGAGCAAGCTTAAGTCACTACCTGATTTGGGTCTGTATTACTAGAAGCAAGAAAAATATCTCCTGTATCTCCTATGTTTATACGGTGAGTGATTCGGGATGGAACGCTCTCACTATACCACTGTGCAGCACATAACACAGGGGAGTTTTAAGCAACTAATATAAATAATAGAAGTTCTTCTTTCAGCTCAAGGGATAACAAAACCTTTAGAAATCTAGCTTGTTTAAATGAAGATAAACAGATTTGATTTGGTATGATAACTATTGGTGTGGCAACTATCTGTCACTACTGCTGCAAAGCAGAGTCTTTCATCTGTGTGGAAAAACATAAAAATAAAGGGTTATTAAGACTATTATTCGAGCCTTAGACTGCTTTTTTGGTATACTTCTTTTAAACCAGCATCCATACCCCTGACACGCTATTCAACCTTCTTGCCCCTTGCAAGACAAAGAACACTAGGAAACTGAGCCCACTTACAGTAAATTGGACATCCCAAGAATCCCTGGTGCCTCCCTTCCCTTCCTGCTTTGGTCTTGTTCTATTGAGAAAAGGAAAACCAATATTGTTTTATGCACTGTTATCAGATATGTACACTTACTTAAAAGGTATGGTCAATTTTTACTGAGCCTGTATTTATCATCTGACCACGTTTAGGTTCTTTATCGCAATGCCTTTTAAAACAAAATACATCCTCATAACAAACCACAACTTGGAAGCTTTCAATGCAAAACCCGATTATGGTAGAATGGTTTGGGTTGGAAGAGACCTTTAAAGGTCATCTAGTGCAACCCTCTCACAATGAGCAGAGACATCCTTAACTTGGTGAGGTTGCTCTGTCCAACCTGACCTTTGGTGTTTCCAGGGATGGGGTATCTGCCACCTCTCTGGGCAACCTATCTCAGTCTTTCACCATCCTCATTATAAAAAATTTTTTCAGTACATCTAGTCTGAATCTACCCTAGTTTAGTCTAAAACAGTAGTCCCTTGTCTCTCTAAAATGGTTGTCCCTTGTCCCTTTGAAACATGCCCTAATAAAAGGTCAGTCGTCTTTCTTAAAAGCCTTTAAGTATTGAAAGGCTGAAATAAGGTCTCCCTGGGGCCTTCTCTGCTCCAGGCTGGGCAACCACAACTCACAGCCTTTCCTTGCAGGAGAGGTGCTCCAGCCCTCTGATAGTCTTCACTGGGAAGAGGTGAGTCAGGTCCGCTGTCTTTCCTATACTGAGGACCTCAGAGTTGGATGCAGCACTCCAGGTGGGATCTCATAAGAGCAGAGTAGAATGGCAGAAGCACCTCTCTCACCCTGCTGGCCAAAATGATTTTGATGTAGCCCAGGACACGGCTGGATTTCTGGGCTGCAAGCCCACATTGCCAGGTCATGTACAGGTGTTCTTCCCCCAGCAAGTCCTCAAGTCCTTCTCCTCAGAACTGCTCTCAATCTCTTTATCCCCCAGCCTACAACAATGCCGGGGGTTGCCCTGACCCAAGTTGAGGACCTTGCACTGGGCCTTGTTGAGCATTGAGGTTCATGTGATCGCGCTTCTTGAGCTTATCCAGGGTGCCATAAGTGGCATCCTGTCCCTCAGCCATGTCAACTGCACCATTCAGCATGGTGTCATCATTTCAAAGGAGAGGTTTTACCCAATAGGTGGCCATAATTTAAAGTAGCCATAATACAAAGTACCTAGTACCTGGATTCAGATTCTGCTCTTTTCAGTGGAGATGCCCATAAGCTGAGTGATAGATGATGTAGTTGAACGCATTTCTAACCTTCTAGGAAGTTTGGCTCTTGTAAGTGCTGCTTAACCAACTATAACCTTGGTGCTGCAAAAACTCCACACTTCGTGGCAGTGATCTGTGCCATAGCTATAGTTTTTGAGTTGCAAATGTGGTTTGGTAGAGGAGGAAGAGGTTGGCAAAGCTGTTTGGTGAATCACAATAAGATAGAGTGGAACAAGTCCCAGAGATCAGATTAGCTCAGAATCTGAACCTTCTTCAGCAAGCACATTAAAATACTTCAATAGCATTTTTATCTCTTAACAAAATTTTTATAAAACTTGGCTGAATATCAGTAACAACTGCTTAGTGTGATTTAGAATCAGGACTTTTTGGTGTTTGTAGTTGTTGTTTGGTATAGGTTTTTTATTATTTTATTTGTTTGTTTTTGAGGGGAGGATGGTGTCCCCCTAAGATGAGAGAGGAAAGTTGAAGGACACTATAAATCTCACACAAGACTTTCACTGTCTAATCCATGGAGGGTAAAGCATATATTCTCAGCCACCTGACAATAAAAGCCCCAAAAAACTTTGATTTTATTGGCTCTAAGGAGATGAAAAAGCAAATGCCTATTTTTCCCAGATGGAAATTTACACTTCAAGCCATGATGGTAGGCATGTTGAGGGGTTTTGGGGTTTCTTTTGTAAGGTTTTGTTTTCGGGAATAAAGACTGTACAAGAGATTCTGAGACTTTATCTATGTGTTTAAGAAGGATGAATGAAAACAAGGATGAATAAAAAAAAGATACCAATGTATACATTTTGAATTCTTGCATCTCATTACTTTAATCTTTTGTCAGGATTTTGTGGAAATTTCTCATGTTGGAATGTTGAGTTTCCAAATTTTTATTAGTATTTTTTCAGAGGTTCTTTACAGGGGAACTGAGCATCCAGATTTGAAAGTATCTTTGAAATATCCATTCCTTCGGGATTTCTGTAGTGTTTCAACTTTCGGTGTAGATGACTGCCAAGTATTTATGTTGTGTTAGAGAGTATCTTCAAAGAAATATCAGCTGCTGCTGGGACAATATAAAGTGAAATTCATATGACTCAACTAACATTTCCCCAAATTTACTGAAACCAATAAAACAAGCAAGCAAGCAAGCAAACAAAAAATCAAACCCTGAAACAACATCCATACAAACCCTCCAAAAAGTTACAGGGCATTTTAAATAAAAAGGAGAATCTGTAAGTTTGATGTGCTGACTGTTTCTGGGAGAAGTTCTTATAGTGAAGATCATCTCTGGTTCAAGATTACGAGTTCTGATTTCATCCAAATCTGGGATGTTAAACTTCTTATTTTACTGAAAGGTAAGTGTGGAAACCCACCAAATTTTTATTTTATTTAGTAACAGGATAAATACTCTCAGAACTAGTGAGGAGGTTGAGTTATTTGACCTAAAAGGACCCAAACAGGATTTCTTACATAAAGGTATCATTTTTTATCACTACAAACTATTGGTCATTAAATTTAATTGTAAGGTTTCTGTTCACTACATATAAAAAAGTACATGTAGATGAACAGTTGTGTGTAATCACTAAAAGCATATCAAACAGTAATATTTTAGTGTACAGATTGTATTTATAAGACGGGGAAGCTGGTTGCTACCCTCAACATCGAACCTGTGTGCAAAAGTTCTGCTTGCTGTGTTCTTATGACAGCTACCAGATTAATCTTTTCATTAATAATTTGTTCCTGCTGTTCTGTTGGTCACTGCTCTCTTAGGTGCTCTGTTCATGTGTATTTGTAGGATATTGAACCGCCTTCTAGTGCTGTGGCAGTGCAAAGTTCCTGTTAAGCTGCACTTACCATCCTACTTGATTGGATGGGTGAATCTAGGACCTGAACTTCAAGATGAACTGTATCTGACATATATTGTCAGTGATTTGGTGATGCAGCAACAAATTCTGTATTTCTTGTGTGATGGTTTCAAGTGTACTTTTCTTTTAAGAATAAAAAATGAGAAAGTTAAATATTTGTGCTACTCAGTGATGTGTGGGTAAAATATTAAAGGAATGTTGTAATTGAAAGTTAGATTTTCTTTAAAGACTTTTGGACTTTAAAGAAGTCCAAGCATGTGAAGGTAACAAGGCAACCAAGGCCCAGATGATGTTTTTATTTCTACCTTAACCTGATATATTAATTTTTCTGCCATTATAATAGCTATAAATATCTGTTCTGCAGGCCGCTGACAGTTCTTCTGGTATTGCAAATTTGGCAATGTGAGCAAGTGAGTGGGAATCTATGGGTTTGGGTTATTAAAATGTGCGAATGCTTTCTGAACCTTAAGGACAAAGAGATGTGTTACACTTTGAGGAAGTGACCTGTATATGTGAGTGAGGATGGTGGCATATTTGTACAGGAAATTCAATGGGAAGGACAAGGAAGGATTTTTAACTTGTGACCCAATCTAGCTCCAGCTGGTAGTACAGTATCCCTTTTTTAGGGTAATATGAGTATTGCACCCTTCATGAAAGGGAAAGGAAGGTGCTTCAGTACTTCTACAGCTCTTTCTCCTAAATCTGTGCCTAGCAAAAAGCAAGGATAATGATGGATGGGCATGTGCATCTATGGAAAAGTAAGAGCACAAATGTGGCAGGAGCCACAACTGCTCTCGGGGTGGTCAAGGCAATATATGCGAGTTGAAATAGAGAGAAGAGAAAATGGACCACAGATAGTTAGATCACATCAAGTAATGCTGATAACTTTTAACTTACAGTGCCTTACTACTGCTTGTTGTTGTGTTATCTCGTCTACTCTTAGCTGTTTAATTTATCTATTCTCTTAGTACCGTAGGCTGATGTCATCTTGTTGCCTAATGCATCCCCTGGTGAGCTCCCTAAGAAGCATCCTTGGTTGGCACCACAGGAAAAAAACAACATTAAGAAGAAACATTTTGAGGATGCTATTAATACATTTTTATTCTTAAAACATGTTCTGTAAAGGTTAGTGGCTGAGGATTCTTGAACAAATACTAATTCAGGGTAAATGCTCATCAGAGCTGTAGTATGTGGGCAGCTACGCATTGTCACCAAGAGATTACCTCTTTGGGTACTGGCTTCAGGACCACTTCTGGAGAGGGGAAAGATAAAATTAAGAGCAAGACCAAATGCTTCAGGGCCTTGAGGAGCAGTGGGGTGCAGAGAGGAGAGAGGGATGCACCCATCAATAACACTCAGGTTTATCCTGCTGCCATAGCACCACCGTGTATGTGCGCATGTTACCTGCTGCTCCACTCCTACTGCATGGCTGTCACAGCTGGTGAGAGCAACACAAACAGCACACTGCCTACTGCTCTGGGATTTCTGTTCTGTTTGACTGATTTTTATTTTGGCACAGACTGGTTGAGAGTGGAAGAGAATGGCTGTAACTTAGCTGTGGCTTGAAGAGAAGCATGCTGGAAGGCTGGGCAGCACTAGTGCAGCCTTGGAAATGTTGGTGTGACAGCAAAAGGTTCACCAGCCTCCAGCACATCCGTCGTGCTCTGCTGTGCAGGGGCAGCAGTGGTAGGAAGAGACAGTGGGCCAAACTATCCCTGTCTAAATCTGTGGATGTGGATGGATACATCAAGACTAATATCTGAGGCAACTTCATATTTCTCTGGTTTCAAAATATAAGCAGATGCCTGGACAGAGAGCCTCTTCCTGTTAGGGCTGGGGGAGGCTGGGGGAGGAGAAAAGATCAACCTTGGTGGAGCATCTCACTTTCTTGTTTCTTAATGGTCAGCATTCACCTTAAAAATGAGATGTTGCACACATGCCAGTGAAAATTCCCTCTTCAACCTATTAGGAAATTGGAGTGCTGAGGACTGGAAAGACCCCCTTAACTTAATGCTTACCTAACTGTGCTGCTGCTGCTGTGTGGCTGAGTTTTGGGCTAAAACTTCATGGTTAACTCTGTCCATCTTATTCTACCTAGTGACATGATGATGTGACAGAGGTGAAACTGCAGAGAAGTCAAATATGTCAAGCAAGGCACTGGTACCATTGTACAGGACACTGGAAAGCATTTCTTGAATATTACATACTTTAAAATAACTGTGTAAAAGTTGAAATAAAACTGGAACATATGGAAAGTCTAGTGTGGATATTAAAAGATTGAAAAGCCTATCTTATGGGAAGGAACTAGAAGAGATTGGCTTGTTTAGTTTAGCAAAATAGAGTTGAGAGACTATTTGACAGCACTCTATAAATACATCCAGGGCTAAATGCCAGAGAGGGGAAAAAGCTATTTAAACCCAAGAGCAATATTTGCATAAGAACAAGTGGGCATAAACTTGGCCCTGAATAGGATTAAAATGGAAATCAGATGATTTCTACCCTTCAGTATAGTGAGGTCATAAAACCGCCTCCCAGTAGGAGCAACAAGGGCACGCAGTACGTTTTGTAGACAAAGAGAGGGACTATGTTCTACAGTGCCCACAGTGACCCAAATTTCATGGCTACACAGTTTCATTCTGGTCCTGTGTGTTCCTAAGCACTTGCACTGGTGCAGCAGTGACAGACACGTTCTGCTGTTGCTGGTCGTCCCCTGACATGAGAAGAACCTTCTCCTGCCAAAAATGCAGCACTGGTGATAAATTACATAAAGAGTGTCTTTTTTAATGGTCTGGGGAAGTTTCCTGCACCTCTTGCACCTGTGCTTGTAACTCCGTTGATGCCAAAATGCCTGTTTATATCTTAGGAACTTCCATATCAGTAAGATTCCTCCTGTAAGGAAGGGATGCAGGATTAGGCTTTTAATTGTGTAACCTCAAGGAGGAAAAGTAGCTTCCCTGACTGAAAATGGCAGAAGTATCTCAAAAGTAACACTACAGAGAAGAATTTTTTTTTTTTATAATTAAAATGACTTTTTTAATTGTTGCTAAAAAATCATATGACCTTTAAAGCTGATGCTCACAATTAAGCATTTCTTTCTACACTGCAGTTAGACTAACACTGTAGTGCACACTTAACAGATGAAGAAACCAGAGCAATTTTGGGATTTGGAGGTTGGCATGATGATGTCAAGATGCCGGGCTTTTGGTTTTCAATTGCAGGGTCTGCCTCTTGCACCGTTCATCCTCTTGAATGACAGCACCCATAAAACCTAACTTTCTGTTTTTACCCACTATTTCCTGTCACTAATTTAATTTGGAATCCTTGGCTTTTGAGCTGAAATTTTACAGGCTTGTTCCTTTATTTGTCAGTGATATTTTAGGCACTTCTCTCTTTCCTAAAACTCAAAAAGTAAATGCCTGCAAACTTGGTGGTGGACCTCTCTATTGCAGAAAGAGCTGAGGAAAAAAAGCTGAAGCAGGCACAGAAATAGCCTCCTGGGAAGCAGATTGACACGTAGTACTTTGGTAGCTTTGATTTGAGTTAGATGTAACTTGCTGAAATTTGTACTCTGTGCACAAAGGTACTTTCTGTACTGGGAGTTAATCTGGCAAAATGCATAGCTAAAGACAACCTTAAAAAAGATTGCAGTGGTACTCAGTCAGCGGTATGTCAATTATAGTAATTTTCCCTGGGTTTTGATTGCTTTTCCTTGCACATCATACATTCCTTCAATGTAGGATAGGCAATGTATCTTGTCTTCACGTTGTCCATGGTGTGCTACTGTGTTGTGCCATCGATGGACCTCCGTAAGGAAAAGGTACAACATTTCTGCTGGAGAACATTGCCCTGACCAAGTGAAAAAAACATTTCTGGTGCTGACCTTCATCGTTAACCTTGCTTTTCATGCATTTCCCCCACAGCATGGTGTTAAGAAAAAGGGAAGCTCTTGAATGCTCCTTAGGGGTCTGTGATGAAGGCTTTTCTATGTATATAAGGTTCTCCCAAAAATTAGTTTTGGAAGTCTTCAAGACTTCACATATTGGGCTGAATGCCAGTTGGGTTTTAATTAAAGAAAGAGAATTGAGTAAGCCTCTTTCAACATGTTTTAAATAAAAAGTGTTACTTGGGAAATGCAGAATTCCTTCAACATTTTTGAAAAATATTTTCTTATGCTTTGTTTAAAACAAGACTGTTAAAAAAAGAAACAACAAACAAAACTCTGACAGACACATCTTAAATAACCAAAATGGTTTAAAAAGAAAAATAAATCCAAGTAAAATGGAATTACATTTGGAGGAGAGGTATCAAACTAGTTTGAGAGCTCGTATTAACTTTTTTTTTTAGTTAAGAAAGTCTGTTTGTCCAGCACTACTGCTTGGTGATTCAACTTCCATCATTCAGAGCAAGCCTTTTTCCTTCTTAGGACTTTAAATGATATAAAATTACATACATCCACGCATTTACATTACAGCTGTCACCATGCTTTCTTGTCAGCATCACATTGTCATTTAACATATTTGGAGGAGGAAAGGGAGTTTGTTTATGATTTCAGCAGAAAAGTATTTTGTCTTATGCTTTCTTTCTTTCCAGGAAAGAAAAAAAGCCACAAAACCTTTAAATTCTTTCTGATGTTTAAAGAATCAAAAAGCTGTATCTTGGGAGAGTACAAACATACCTAATTACCATTTTCCATAGGGCCCATGTCTGATTCACAGCACCTAAATTCTTACAGTAATCCAACTTCCAAGTGGTTTTTTTCCTACATAAGAACAGAAAATGAAATGAGATAAATTTCAGATTAGCAGATGGCAAATACTTAGCAGCCTATGTGAAATAATTTTTTTGGTATTAGTCCAGTTGCAGGCGGATGGATGTCCTCATCCCCAAACCTGCCATAACAAATTGCTAAGAAAGCTGAATACTGACTCATTTACCACCTACTTTGGAGAGTTGTTCCCAAAGTCAAAGATAAGATAAATTTTGGAGGGGTAGTCTGGGGATGTCCACAGACATCTTCATTACCCATGTTTTCCCTTTCTGTAAATAAACAGAAGCCTTCAGTCTCTATGGCTGTCAGCGTAGCACCCCTCACAAGCCTTAAAATTCATCTTAAATAAAAAGAAAAAGCTACTATGTAGGCACAACAAAATTTACTATAAACGGGTCTTAAGTACATAATTACATGATAGACCCAAATGGCTCCAGAAGAGTTGCTCCAGGCTATTGTGTAAGCAATATTCCTTTGAGAAATATATAAATACATGTAATTCAGTATATAATACACACGTTAAAAAACTACCTAATTACATATTTTCCCAGGAGAATGAAAAGGCTCCGAAAGAGCTACTCTAGCCTCTCCAGTACACAATGTGTGTTTTATAACCTTTCATGAATCTCTTCCATTCTTTTTCCGTTAGGAGGGGAAAAAAACAGTAAGGAAATTAAATACAAAACACCTACTGTACATTTAATTTAGAGGACAAAATGCAATGTTGAAATATCATTAAGGGTGTGACGCAAAGCAGGGAAAGCCAGGAAATTGAGTGTAAAGGCTGTTACTCCATCCTTAACTCACGTCATTTATATAATGTTTCAGGCCACTGTTCTGTAATGGCAGATTTTAAATTTCATCACTTAGACCAGGGTTGTGGCCTATCTACACTTAGAGGTAATTAGGTGGTTTATACTGCTGGAATACCTGCCTACTCCTAATGTATTTATTTATGTGCAGGCATGTACGCATATGTTTTTAGGACCTTTTTATTTAAACCATCTTCTTTCTTTCCTTGTGCTGAAATTGCTCTGGCACTTTCATTTGCCTGAGAATATGTTAATGTGTGCCAATGTGATGAAGAGAAAGAAAGAAATGAGTTTTGCCTTTGACTGGTGGTGGTGAGATCTGTGGTTACTCTGGGGATATGCGCTGAAGTCTGAATCCAGCTTTGGAGGGAATCCTGCTGCCCAGATTTACAAGCCCCCTTTACTGGCTGGCAGTTTTGTTAGTGCAGGGGAGTGGATGTCCTAGAGAGAGAGACCACATCACAAGTGCAGTGCTGGGATCCCTATGGGGATGGTGAGACCCTGCTGTGCAGGCTCTGAGCTGCATGCTCCCTCTGCAAAGAGGCAGCCTGGAGAGGGTAGTGATGGTCTGATATGTTCATAGCAACCTGGGTTACTAAGTAGATTGTCATAAACACTGTTTTCCTTTAGAGTAAAAATATAATTTGTTCCCTCTCTTTTGCATCATTCCTGGAAAACAAACAAAATAGTACATACACATTTTATCATTAGAAGGACATGCTACATGCAAGTGTATTTCATAGTACTGTATATTAATTTCACCACAGAACCCATTAGAATATGCTGCCATTTGCTTCATCTGTTCTGGATTTGTGAATACTGTTCGTAAAAATCATACTGTGGGGTATCTATGTTTATCCCAAGTGCTGGCCCAGGCAGAACAACAGGATTACAGAAGACAGATCAGTTTTCCATTCTTATTAAAATGTTCAGAGTTTTCTTTTTTTTTCTTATTTTTTTTATTTTATTGTATTAAATAGATGTGTTCTCTTCATGGGAGTGAATCCAAGGCCTTTCCAAACAACATTTATTTATTTATTTATTTATTTATTTATTTATTTATTTTTCCTCACAACGAGCAAGACAGTAGTCTCCTACTATAGATGTGGGGCTTTCACCTGAGTTGCAGGACACCCAGTGAGTGTTTTTGATTTGCAAAGCTGCAGAGTTCCCATAGGACTAAGACAGAGAGTCTTGCCTGAGTATAGACAGGTGTCCAGACAAAGTGCTTGGTGTATGAAGTCTGTCAATGTGTCTGTGGCCTGAAGGAGGCAAACAAGGCTTAGGCCAGGTCCCTGGTGTCCTCATGAAGGGCTGTTTGGGGAGTCTGTAAAATTAGCGTCTGATCAAAACCAGGAAGACTTCTGCTTAATCCAAAGCTGCCATTTGTCCGTGTATCCTTGCTGATTCAGGAAATCAGTGCAGTTTCTTGAAAACCTTTTACCAAATGCTCCCAATTAGCTCTAAAGTTTCCTCAGATTTTTGACAAGTGTCATACATAAAAAGTAGTTACAGAAAACTTGATCTTTCAGGTTCATGGGGATTTTTTTAGGAGAAACTTTGAAAACTTTCTTAGGTATGTTTTTTTCTAGCAGATCTGACAGTGGGACTGCCTTTGTGTTCACGAATCCTGTTCCTTTGGATGGCAAGAAAAGGTGATTTAAAAAAAAAAAGGAATTTTAGCCTTCAGGGGTCATAAAACTGGATGGGCTCAGAGGAAGCTGCTGTACTATGCAAAACAGGAGGTGAGGTGAAAGAACATAATAAAAGCACCTACAGAGTATAGTCTTTACACTACTGTGGCAATCTGTGTCTGAAACTGGATTTAACAGTGTTTTCCAGCTGAGTGGTGCAGTTGGCCATCAGGAGCCTTTAGACTTGGATGTGCTTCTTATATATCAACAGACCCAGAGAATTAACTAGTTGGTATTTGCTTAATAGCTGTACAGGTGTCAGAGGGAAATGACAGATAATGTCTCTTTCTTCCACTTTCCCTGATGGATATCCAGTGTTTGCACATTGGGTGTTTTTGTTTGGTTTGGCAACAGGCTTTTGCGTTAGAGAAGCACTGGCTTGCTGTTAGCACTGGGACTGCTGGTCTTGTTTGCAGCCACCTGAAAATGTTTACATCTCAGGCAGGAAGCTGGAGCACAGTGATGGGGTCTGCTTAATGCAGTGTAGAACACCAGCAGCCTGCGCTAGCAGGGAACTTGCATGCTGGAGTGCGAGAGAGAGAGAGAGGGAGAGAGCACTGTGGGAAAACCTAGTAACCTGGCACAAGCAGCAGGTATCTGGGTGAATTACTGGGTGCTGGCCACCCTGCAGTATCCTCCTGCCCATGGTCTCCTACCCTGCAAACCCCTTAAATGTTAGGTACCAAGTAGCCCCTTGAGCTGCCTTTCCTCTTCTATTCCAAATGGCAGGGTGAAAGCATCCAGCATGGCCTTTCCAGTTCAGGTCTTTCTCTGAGTGTGAGGTTTCCTGGCTTGGCGTTGAAATGGAGCTGGCATCAGGTTCTAAGTACGCATACTTTTAAATCTGGATCTAAGCACTGGAATAGAGTGGATCCTTATTCCTATCCTTATTCCTATCCTTATTCATATTGCACTTGCACCAGCAAGGGAACGATAAAGTCGATAACCACCTATAGCACACACAGTGGATGATTTCTTAGCTCTGGGCTTTGCCTGGCTCTAATTTTAATAACAAATGTATGTGCAAGTGAAAACTAGACGCTATGCTGGCACCAGGCAATTTAGAACTAGAGAGGCAGAGAGTAATAGGACTAAAGTGGTTTTAAACTAAAAGATGAGAGATTTAGATTAGATGTTAGGAAGAAATACTTTTTGCTGAGGATGGCAAGGCACTGGAACAGGGAGCCTAGAGAAGCTGTGGGTGCCCCATCCCTGGAAAAGTTCAAGGCCAGGCTGAATGGGGCACAGAGCAACCTGACCAAGTGGGAAGTGTCCCTGCCCATGGCAAGGCATGTTGGAACTAGATGATCTTTAAAGCCACTTCCAACCCAAACCATTCTGTGATTCTATGATTTTATGATAATTACTGAATTTTACCTTCGTTTCCATAACAACATCTTAGGATGCAGCAAACAAGATTATGAAGTGGATTCTGGTTCCAGTTCTGCTTATAGAGCCCCAAAATATCTCCATTCATTTGTGCCAGCCTCATTATTCAATTCATAGAGTGGCTAACTGAAGCTTTCATCTGGCTTTCCTGACTTCTTTTAAGAGGCAATAAGAGAAAAAGACCATGGAAAGGAAAAAACAATTGGAATTCTGACCTAAAATTCTAACTAGGCGAATAAAAAATTAATTATTTAAGAAGATGAGATATCCACAGGTTGCTGTTAAGTGAGTTAGTGTCTGAATTTATAGCACACTGGTTAATCCTTGATAATTGTTTGTGTACCTACTGTTTTAGCGCAGAAAATATAAAGTGTGTTCCTATTCAGTAAAAAGTGCAGACAGCCTTACAAGGCTGACAGAATGGATGAATTTAATAAATGAACATGCAGAAATAGTATCTACTTTGCCCTGTTTGAATTTATTCTGCCTTTTAGGGTTAGACCAGAAACCTCTGGCCTCATGATTCATAAGAGAGACCACAGTACTCTATATGCAGTCAGAAATGTGTGTGTTGAACACCAGAGTGCTCTTTGTTGCACTCAGAATAAAGCTCCACTTTGATGGATCATGTTCTGCTCATAGGGCTGGTAAGCAAATCTGGTGGGACTGTCTCCTGAAGGAAATGCTTGAGTTTCATTGAACTTGAGGAGATGAAGAAGGTTCAATTGACAGGACACTGGCCTTGGACAGGAGTAACAGAGGTTCAGGCTTCCAAATGACCACCTGAGCAGTGATCCTTGCATTGCTCCAACTACCTCACTCTGAAATAGGGTTAAAAGCATAGAAAATTAATGCATCCAAACTGTTAAGCCTGTGAGAGGAGACACATGAGTACTGCAGATAAGCTGGAGCACTGTGGGCTGAAAAATGCCTGTGAATATGACCTTGGAGACAGGATCGGTCCTGAGCAAAGAGAACAAGACCAAGAACATGCAGAAGAGAAGTCTCTCCTGGCGTGGCGCTTGTTAAAGTTGGAGTCATGGCAGGCACATTGCCAGTGCATGCAGTTGTCACCATGCTAGGGAAGTAAATAAGATGGCTTGCTCCAGATCTTATTACAGACTGGTAGTTTCTGCTGCCCCTCTTGTCAAATGACTTGCTTTCTTTGAGAGAAAAACCTCATTCATCCCCATGTGACTCGAGTCACTTAGGGAGAACAACATGGAAAGTCACTTGTGCATGTTCACCTGTATGTAAATAGTCATGGCTGCAAAATTGTTACCAAGAGTTATTTGGGACCACCAGGTTTCTTTGATGTCTCTGTGTGTTACAGGCACAAGCAAATATGTTCATTTTATAAAAATAGGGTGCTGTCTGCATTTTTAGGTTTTCGTTTTATTTTGCATTTTGCCCTCAAACTGTCTTCACAGTTCTTCAGCATCCTACTTCCTGGCGTATTTTCACATCACTGTTTAGTTAACAAGGCTAGGAGCTAGAGCATTCACCATACAAACTCATCCATTTTAAAGATGCTGGCTAGTAGCTCTAAAAGGTCAGGATACTTAGATTTTTCCTGTCTGATAGCGGTCTAGCTGGGCTTTTTCCTGTCTGATAGTGGTCTAACTGGGCTGAGCCACCTCTGAAACAACAACTGTGTCCTGTGCAAACATTTCTTCTTTGAAAGCCCCTGCAAATGTCCTCTTCCCAATTTTATCTTTTTTCTGGATTATCACCGCCCTCTAACTTTGGCTCCAAGAGCTAGAGATTAAAAGAAAAGAGAAGGGTTGCATCCACCTAAGTTGTGTTTGCCCTGTTCCTTCTCATCTGCCATGCCTGGGTCCCTGAAAAGGACTCATCTTCAGGCTCTCCTCACTTGGAATAGGGTAGCAGCGCTGCATTGGTGTAGTGAAGCAGCAGCACTTTATTTCAATTAAAGATTGAGTTCTCTCCAGCACAGCAGAATTCATGCAAGTCCTTGAATTCAACTGGTTTTAGCCTTGCTGAATGCATTTTGCTTTGTAAAGTGAATTCACTAATCCTTGCTGTGATAAGAGGAATTTTGGAACCATCCTACCCTGCACACACTCCTGAGTGAATGTGATATTGTATACGAGATCACACCAAATCTCAGAAGTACACCATGAATGTTTACTGTGACTTAATTCCCCATTAGTTCCAGCTATGCAATGACTATTTTTTCATCCCTTTAAAAACCCTCTTCCTCCTGACTGCATTTCAAGGTAGGTGTGAGATAATTGACCATACCACCATTTAATTTATAACTTCGTCAGTCATTCAGTGAGTCATGACTTCATTATTGCAGGAATGCAACCCACAAACAGATTTCCCCCTCTGTGTCCCTGNTCCCAAAGAAAGCCTTGGTGCCACATTGCCCAATAGACAATTATAGACCATGTTTCCACCCAGGGCTTCTGTTGCTGCACTCTCTGCCTGACGGGTTTTTTGTCCGGGGTTCCACACACCCTCCCCCCNGTATTTTTTTGTATTCTGGTGCTTGCAGCCTGAGCATGCAGAGGCACCTTGGAATTAAGTGTCCCAAATCTACCCTTGTGTTTTTGCTTTCAACCATTGTTTATGCAGTAGTCAAAAGAGACAAATGGTGTGAGCACAATCAGCAAGATCACACTGGAAATTGCTGCCTCCTCCTCTCTTCTTCCAGTCAAAAACAACAGTATTTGTAACCAGAGAAAGCCTTATGCAACACAGAAGCATCTCAAGTATGGTAAATGACTTCCAATTGTTCCATGTGTCTAAGTAATTCCTGGTCCCTCACTTCTGATATATTTGGTAATTATTATTAAAACGATCACTTATTCTTATTCTATTAGTGTCTGGATGTTTTGTGTGGACAGTGTTTAGCACACTGCAGACATATTCTCTATCCTGAAAACTTTGGAGCCTCTTTCAGTATTTAAAAATAAGAACACATGATGAAATTAGGGATGGGATAGATGAAAAGTCCCAAAGGGGAAATAAATGTATTTTTTCTATATGTTTCCAATCAGCAAAATTGAGTGGGTTGCAACAGGTTTCTGATCTTCAGTGTCTCCTGACTAATTAAAATCTTTCAAAAGGAAGCTCCTCTTCCCTTTCGAGCTTTGTTGAGAAAGTACAAATCGTGCCATTGGAATGACTTTTTTCAAGAAGTGGGATGAACCTTCTGGTCTGTCTGGAAGACCTCAAAGCACCTCTGGATGGACAGCCCACTTTACAGGCTAGGATCTGGAGCCAGGTTTTACAAGAATTGACAGGTAATTTTGAAGTCCTTATTTAGGTCCTAAATTGGACACACTTGGATTTTGAGAGAAAAATATTATTTAAGCATGTATTTTGGGATAAGTCTTCTCACCTCCCTGTTTAGAATTTAAAAAACCCAACCAAACAATTCTAAAATCTTAGACTTGAATGCTCCTATTCTTAATGAAATTAGATGTATATTAAAGCACTGTCTGTCTCCTTATTTTTCATCATGTCCCCCGAATTTGCCCTTTCCCCCCCTCACTTTTGTCTAGAAAAGACCTCTAGAAAAACTAATAAGGATAGACTTTTAAAATCTCCACCATAAGACAGTTTCTTGGAGATTTGTTTATTTACTCATTCAGGTGATTGCGTTCCTAGGACTTCTCTTCTGCTAAAACCTGAATTGGTTTTAAATAAATCCTGATGCTTTACACCACAGATGTGATGGCAGTATCACTGGGATATGTTTCAGATCATGTGCTAGGATCTGTATTTTACTGCTTGTGATTAATCCCGTTGTTGCATGTGCAGTGCAGTCACGTCATCAGTTTGCTGTCATAAACATGTCTGTCAAAGCTTGGACTTCATGTATGTTATTTAGGATACAGGAAGGAAAATGGTCATGGGTCACTGTGGAAAGGCAGGAAAAATAAAAGGATGAGCACCAAAGTATCTGGAGTTGGCACATGGAATCGAGGGAACAAAACTGGGACGTGGGACCTAGGGTTATATTAGAAGCATAAGAAGACTTTCAGCCTATACTTACAAGGAGAACAAAATAGATTACATATAAATCTATAGAAGAAAGCTGTCTGACTGTTGAGAAGTCTCATTTTGCAAACCATTGACTGTCATTCAAGAAAGAACTACTTATGACCTTATTCTGTCAAAAAATTCTTGAAGCAAAAGTTTGCATGGGAGAGTCTGTAGAGCAGAGGAAGGAAAATCTTCAGGACCAGGATTATGCTTTATGGCTGAAATAGGTGACACTGTTGGACTCATCAGGTTGCTCCTTTGATAAGATACTGAAAAGTCAGAGAATTTTCTGCAGTAATAGCAGCACAAAGAGTAAAAAACATCACCAAGCCTGCAGATCCTGAAATGAGAAAATGCCAAAAGAAACAGAGATTTTATTTCTTCAGCTGTTATCATGAGATCACAATCCTGTTGAGCAGTAAAGCAATGCTGTTTTCTAAAATGAGCCACAAATTAAGTGATCAGAGGCAAAAGTTTTTCTGGTTTTTTATTTTCTTAGTTTTTTTAAAGTGACTAGTTCACCCTTGGTGTCAAATCCCTGTTTTGGGGTTTCTAGTGAGATGCACATCCACTGGGTCTGATTTTTTTTCAGAATGTGTTTAACACTTCCACTCCTTCCACCAAAGCCATATTTCGGGTTGTGTAACAGCATCAGAAGTTCTATAGGGATTTCTTCTGGAGCTAATATACAAACAGCAGTCTGAGGGCTCCAGCTCTTAAAAGTACAGAGGACCTTAAATGGATGGACTGGGATAACTGGGATGGAAAGAGAGAGACATCTGTTGAGTCGTTGAAAAGACATATGCTCCCAGCACTTCCTTTGTCATACATTTTGGAATTTTTTTTGCTCTGAGTTTACCATTAATATTTAATTTAAAACCAAATTTGGATTGTTGACAGAATTATAACTTGCAAATGGACACTTCTCCCCTCCTCCTTCCCAGTTTTGTCTGGGCAGTGCTTGCTCCCCCATTTCCTCCTCCTGCTATGTACCAGCCTATGTACCCTGGTTGTGCTGGAGAAAGGGGGACCTCACCTTGGCTTCGGCCTTATGTGAGAGGACAAGGCTGGCAGGAGAGTGGGAAGGGGTGGTTTGCAAGTTGGTAACATCTTGCTCCTCCTGTTCTCCTTCAGGATTGTAATCACGTTTATATTGGATGGAAAACGTGACTTTATTTGTGTGTGTGTGTTTGTGCATGAACACTTAATGACATTTCAAGGCATCCGACAAAAGCTTAATTCCTTGGACTGGTTTAGTCAAATAATAAAATGACTTGACATAAGTACAATTGAAAGCAGATGTGGAAATATGGACTTTTAGCAGTCATTCTGCCCCCCCTCCCTGCCTTTTTTCTCTTTACTCTCTGTTAATGCCAGAAATATTTTCATTTTTGTTTCCTACTTCCTATCTGCAGAACAAAGCCTGGGGAGGATGAGTTCTGAGGCAAAGAACTAAAGGGTATTCATTTCGCATTTCAATATCTCCTTGTAAAATTTCCACCTTTTCTGAGTTCATTTTCCATTATGAAGGAAAGTTCCTCTCCCCTCATCCCGGACTCATCTGCTCTGTTATATAATCATTCCTGTCCACAATGGCTGTTTGCTGCTCTTGCTTGAATCTGAAATTGTACGTTACGTGTTGGGCTCAGCTGAGCAAGCAGCCTACAATATGTTTTCACCCCTCCCCTCTGGCTGGGCTAAGTGTTGGATTGAAGAAATTGTAAAGATGCAGAAATGAAATTGTAAAATTTGCACATGGGCAAAAGGTGGAAGGGTTCCTTCCCTGATTTTTACACTATAAAATACATAGTCTTTATGGCTGCTCCTTAGCCTGAAAGGAAGCGGATGAAAGCATCAATGGTGATCATAGAATCATTGAATAATTTGGGTTGGAAGTGACCTTAAAGACCATCTAGTTCAAATCCCCTATGCTGCAGGGACACCATCGAGGTTGTTCAAAGCCCCATCCAACCTGGCATTAAACACTTCCAGGACTGAGGCATGCACAACTTTTCTGGGCAACCTGTTGCAGTGCCTCACAGTAAAGAATTCCTTCCTAGTATCTAATCTGAATTTATCCTCCTTCATCTTAAAGCCATTACCCTTTTCCTATCACTATATGCCTTTGTAGAAAAGGTCCCTGTCCAGCCTTCTTGTAAGCCCCCTCTGGGTACTGAAAGGCTGCTGTAAGGTCGCCCCAGAGCCTGCTCAACAACCATCCCAATTCTCTCAGCCTGTCAGAAGCAAAAGTATTATAAGTATTATTACAAGAGCAAAAGTATTATCAGCTGCTTAAATGTCAGCAGTGGCTTTGTTAGTGGAACAGCTCTTCCCAATGTGTAAAACCAGTGTGACTGGAAAAATTTAGGGCTTGGAGTAACAACAATGGCAGTTTAAAGTTAACATTGATTTTCTTGAATCTTCAGCCATGCCAGCATCATGGTATCATTGTTCACACTGTTTTGGGAAGAAGTGAGACTTATAAAAACTATTATCATCTTTGATTTCGTCATCTTTTAAAAAAAGGGGCTTGTGTACTTTAGGAGAGTAAGATACTCTGTTCCCATTTCAGTGGGATTCAAGCACAATATCCTGTCAAAATCCCAGCCTGGAGCTTTAACTGAGGTCTTTTAGTATCAAGATATTTGTGTCTGTCTATCTTTCCTCTGATTTTTGAGCTTTTTGACCATTGGGGAAAAAGACAAATATAACCAAGAGGGCTGAAAGTCTCTAAGTTGTTTATGGTGCCGTAAGTTACATGAAAATGGGTGGTCAGTTAATGGAAAAGCTAAGAGTGCTTGCAGTGCTAACATAGAGGCTGCAGCACACAAAATGTTGCCATCTGAACTTGTCCTATCCTAGAATCCAAAGTCAGCCCCATGTCCACCAGAACTGAGGGCCAGTGCTTTCAGCTGCCCATGAGATTGAGATTTGGTGATTCCTTCCTTCAAAGCTGAGGTGAGTGGTCTATGTATGAAGAGGACTCAAGTCTGATTTTTGAATTCTGAGCATTAGTTTTACTTCTTCATCTGGGGCAGAGTGGGCCTGGTTTCCAAGAGCACTGAGACTACAGAGCTCCAACTGCAGGCATCAGTAGTCATTGTTTTTAGAAAGTGTCCATTAATAAGCTGTGTTAGTAATACAATGCCAAGTTTAAAAGCAGCAGATAGTATCTGAGGTGAGATCCTCATTTGAATTATGGAAAGTGAAATACATGGGCTGAAGTGCTCAAAAATTAATCTGAGTACAGGAAAGCATCTGAATGTATTCAGAGTTTAGAAAAAAGTGATGGGGAAGGATGGTTGGTGAAGCCAAAAGACCAACTGCCAGAAATATGTCAGGAGGATAATCTGACAAAGAGAGTTCAGCAGAGGTGTTAGTCCTGCAGAAAAGTGATGAAGAGAAGAGTGTAAGTTAAACAGCCTACTTCTTTAGTGTACAACTGCATGTGATAGGCACATCTAACACTCCCAAAAGACACCCGTCTGTTTCAAGCAGGACTGCAGCATGGAAAGAAAGTCTAGTATTAGACCAAACATATGGAAAGCATTCTTCTAGCCCATCTTTTCTTGCCCCGTGGATCTTATAGCTCCTCCAGGCTGCTGGCCAACCTGAAAACAGTGTTGAGGAGGCATCAGAGTTTGTGTTGGGTATCTGTTGTGTCAGGTGTCTTGAGTTTACCCAGGTTAGCATGCACCTCCTTGCAATGCACTGCACAGCTGGAATTATCAGTTTGAGCCATGGAGACAGTACAAGCTCCAGAGAGCGGAAGTCAAGAGTGTACTTGGTAAGTGTAACCCCATGCTCAGTTTAGAATACTCATTTCAAGAAATGAGATCTTCTCATGAATGTTTGTAGTACCTTGGAAGAGGTTAATGCTTTATTAAACAATCCCTTATGTTCTTTAAATTAGCAATAGTAATTTGTTAAATGGTAGGAATCAAAATTTCTGAGCTACTGACTTTATTGTTGCTTTTTTCAGGTAAGATTCATACCATCCTTTTCAATACCAGTAGTGCTAAAGAGACAGATCTTACATTCCTTCAGGATACTGCAACAGGATGTGAGTATTTATAAAGTTAATAATTATGCTTACCTGTGTAACCACAAAGCATCTTGGGATTGGCCTAGAGAGACAAAAGTTTAAATCCCATCTCTCAAATTTATCTTCCAAACATGTCAGTAAAACTATCCACTTGTGAAACTCTGCATGATTCAGCTTGCAGCATTGCAATTTCTACACTGTGCACAAACTTATCAGATTTGTGTGGACAAAACAGAGGTTTGCACAGTATTTATGGAAAGTTCATCTGTATGTTTTCTTTTTTGCCATATCAAAATGTCAAGAATGTCCATCAGCTTTTCACATGTACACACTGTTCTAAGGTTTGAAAACATAATCAGTGGAGGCACGTAGTCATCAGGTCCATCAGTTTGTTTCGTCTTCTGTGGGCTTCTGTGTAGTGTAGACCTTAGGTAAGTTTTCTTCAGAGCATTTGTTAAACATGTAAAAGTCAAGTATGTGGCTCTGTTTCCTACACTGGGCTAATTTGGTATTGTAGACTAAATGTGTAATGACAAACTGAATGTTGTCTCCTGCTAGGGGGTAAAACAATGTTGGCCATAAATATTCTTGGTTCTTTGCTGAAGGTGGTAAGCTTATGGCTGAGAAGAAATTTATCCCACTGTTGAAAGAATCCTACAAAGTCAAAACTCTCTGGATCAGGACTCAAGGCTAAGTGTGTTTTAGCTGGAGTGGCAGTGGGAAAAAAACCGCCATGAACTGAAATGCTAGGTAGGTCTTCATATGATGCTTACTCTTTTTTATTCTTTGCAAATAACATGGAAGTATAATTGTGTCCCTAAACTATTAATACTGGCCCTTGCTTGCAACATTTGACCATCAAGTCCTCTAAGAAGTCAGTTTTGACCTGACTTTTGAAGGAAGATTTCAGAACTCCTTACAATATGTGTTTGTCTTATTTCCATTTGTACCTCCAGGTCCGGAGACTTTCATCCCAGAGTTACTTTTCTCTCCTAATCATCCCCCACACTTCCCTTTTCCAGGCCTTTCCATCTCCGTTACACTACTAATCATGCTTCCATAGAGAGGTACGTACAGTGGGTGCTCATTCTACTACTTGTCTCCCACAGCCTCTCCCTGTGAAGGCCTTCATTTGTGTCTGTTCCCTTCCACATCCTTCCTCCCATTATTCGGGAAAGTATTTGTTGGTGGATAGTAATAAGCTCCATTGGAAAGATGGGATGGAAAGAAAGGAGGGAGTGATACTGTTTTTTCAGAAAGCATTAATGAATGTTGTCAGCCAAACCTTTGACCTGAGAGGGAGTGGTGGAAGCACAAAGCAGATGACGAAGGTTCCTTGTGTTCCCCATTACGGTTGTGCTGGTTTTCCTTGGCTGGGAGCATCTGGAATAGTCTCTAACATTTTTAATTGAACAAATGCAGCATTCTCAAGCTGTCGTGTGACAGACAAACAGGCAGACAAACCTACAAAGAAATGCCATAAATTTGAGTGTGTGGGTTCACAAGATTGGTCAATTATTCACAACTAGAAAAATAAGGTTACATAAATGGTCAAGATTTTTTGGGAGTGACTAATTGTTTTAGCTGTCTTATGCTTTGGATGATCCATTAAAAATACCTTAAAAGGGCTTGTGCTTTGGCAAACAAGTTTCCATAATTTAAAAATTGAAGGTCCTTACAGATATGATGAACAACAAGAAAACCCAGAGGTTATCAAAATCAGTTATCATCTAAAAGTGCTGACAGCAAAGTTATGCATAGGGGCATTGTTTTCTGGTTTATATCAGTCTGTGAATCCTCTTCACATGTTTGTATACAGACTTTACAAGTAAATGTTAACAGTATGTTTTATAAGTGATGTTGTATGTGAAAGCACTTTACTAGAAGCAGACACAGTTGTAATGGTCTGAAAGCTTGGGAAAGGAGGCTTAGAAAGAGCTCATCTGTTAGGTCTTGAATGCAGAGCTGTTTACTCCCCAGACATAAAGTATTTTAAGAGGGAATGGGGCATTGCTGGTGTCTGAAGCATGGGAAAAGCTGGGTGCAGGCCTTAGTAGGCCTTTTTTAGGGTCCCTATAGAACAGGGGTTGCCTGGGGGAGGCAGGATTTCTGTGGACACAGCCACAAACTGGTCACTTGCAGCACCCTGGGAAGAGGCTGAAGAAAAGCAGCCAAAAGGTCACACAATCCATCCAGCTAAACAGTCCTGGTGGGTGGCAGTCTGAAATAACTCCTGAGCTATTAATTAGGAAGATGCTCTTCCAGGTTCCGGCTGAAGTCATAAGACATGCCGAGGCAAGGAGCCAGAAGATCAAAAGGACACTAAATATTTTTTTAAAAAACCATTCTGTGGAGAGAGAGAGGAGAGAACTGTCCGGGTATGGTTCACACAGGATGTGCTAATGGGGCTGGGCTTTGCTCTAGGATGTGAGGAAGCATAGTCTGCCTGGCCCTGCTCTCCTTGGTTTTCACCTAAGTATTCTTTTTTTTTTTGACTTTATCTTTTGTCCTAGCTTCTCTTATAAAACTTTCATGCTGATAGTATTTTTTTCTCTCAGTGTTAGGGTAGACCAGTATCTTGATTTGAAAACGCTGTGTGATTACCTGTATTAGCCATTTGTTACAAGCCCTCAAGAAGGAGTATTGCAAGTGTTGATTCCAAACAAATTCCTAGTTAAGCATACATAAGCCCAACACATTTTTACTTGAGACTCACCTTTAATAGCACATGAAATATTGAGTTAATCCAAGAAAAGACAAAGCAGTGATGCCCAACTCTAAACAACAGGGAAGGATCTACATTGCTTATATGGAAACAAGGGCCAGCTCAAACCCATGTTTCATAAAACAAGTAGTTAATGAATAGCACTACCCAGAGAGTCTTGCTTACCACACACTTCTCTCTAAAGGACTTCTTCTCATACTCTTCTCACTGCCATGAGTCTACTCTTTGTATCCTCTAATGGATGGTAAAGGTATGTGCTGCAACCTTTCTCACATGGACTCCACACGCCAGTTTTCACTCATCCCAACCCCATCATTCTGTCATCCCTGGCTGAAAACAAACATGGAAGTTGAAATTCATTGGGAGGAAACTGATATGAAAAAATGACTGTTTGACAATCTTGAATCCTTATTACCAAGGGAACTTGGCTAAACAGGGTAAGTTTGGGAAACTGAAAGCAGCATGGAATTGATTTTTGCAGCAGCAGACTGGTAGGAAGGACACCAAAGCATCTAAACTTGCTCTGTGTACCATGGATTTGTTTCTTTATTTTCCCCACTTCAAAATGCAAGGTAGGTCGCTAATATGGAAGTAGAAGTTGGTCACTTTTTGCAGAAAAACAGAAAGCCAAAATTTGGTGACCCAAACAGGAAACATGATGGTAGGCCCTGATTGTACAAAATCTTTCTTCTTCTGCCATTCCTCTTTTGGTTGCACAAGGGAAACCCCCTTTTAGTGGAATGTTTTTGTAGGGTCCAAACTGAGATTCCAATGGGGACTCTGTTGCAATTTTAAACTTGGAGCAGCTGCCATCCCTCCTTAATGACATGAGTGACATTTTGGTAGAACAGAGCAAGTTCTCACAACTTTGGTGGAACTCACGCAGTCATGAAATGTGAGACTAACCTTTTCTTTAAATGTCATAATTTTTTTTAAAATACCATCACATTTTTTTTTCAAATAGCATTGCAGAAAGGAGAGGTCAGAACAATAGACTGCAGTACGCCTCACCTGAAATTTTTGTGCCTCTTTCTGATTGTACATGCATTTATACAAATATTGAAGAAAATAACCCTTTATAGTAAAATATTATTGAAATGTTCATTCACTCATTTTTTTTCCCATGCACTTTAAGAGGGAAACACAGAAAAAGGCAAACCTGCCAATTATTTAATGACATTTCTGCTAGTGAAAATGCACTTTTTTAAGATCTGGAAGCAACTAGTCTGTTTACACTTTTCAAAACCACCTGAAGGCCTTAGGAGTGCATGACTTCTTGTAAATGTGATTCAGATAAATGAAATTTGAGCTTCTAAATGACTCAGATTTGGACAATACCACTGGTTATGTTTTATGATGGGTAATGATATTAGATTCCTGTAATGAACCAAATCATCTAGGATGGTATTAACTTTCAGTAAATGTAAACTTTTATTCAGATTCAGAGGAGTGACAAGAGTCTTTCCCTTACAGTAGTCAAACATTGTTTACATTGCCACTGAGCTTGCTGGAATTGTACGTGTAAGTGAAGCCGATTATATGTCTAACGCAGGATCTGTAGAACGCCAGAAAGGACAGGTTACAGTATCAAGCCATTTATTCTTCTCAGTAATTGAAAGATGTGAAAATAGCCCTCTTAACATGAAATCTCATTTTGGTAATTTATTTACCCACAGCCCTATCAGAACTATCCTAAAACTAATTTTTTTAAGATTTGATAGAACCATCCTTTTCTTCACATGACTAAAACCACCTTTTGTGTTTGGTGTTTGAATATTATGCTCTATTTCTCTAAGTAAGAAGTCTAAGTTCTGCTCCAGCAATTTTCTTCTACCTATGATGCTTAGCTGATAATATTTCCTTTATTCCATATTCACCTATTGTTTCAGTTCTTATAAAAATGAAATTTGTCAAAATCAAAGACAGGTGTACACCCTTTATTGAGCGAAGGGAGAGCTTGTTATTAATTTCCCATTCTCCATACAAATGCTGCCTTATAAGATGGCTGAGTGTGAGAAATTTATAGCATCGGTCTGCAAAATGATAAAATTTGGCACAATAGACTGTGTAGTTCCTGAGATAGCAAAGAGGAGCAGCCCTTCCTTTTCCACTACTCAAACTCCTGATAGCTGTGCATTTATAACATATTAAAAAAAACATTTCCCTCCCACAGCAATAACAAATTGCAGAGTGTCTACCAAAGCATAAAGGACAGCACTCAAAAAGTGACAAGGAAAAGAAAGCATGTTTGGAGTCACTTTCACAGGTGTGGACTTGAGCGCTGCCTGTAGTTTCCAGGCATATGTGCAGTAGCTTGTTATAAAGATTAAACTTGATCCTCATTGACAGTTATAAGACTGAAAAATACATTGGGGCAGGATATAAATCTGTACAAGTGTTGGAGATACAGCAATGGAAAAAAATAAATCTTTCCACAGCACCAGTGAGGAGGAAATACATATTTTGAACTAAAAGGTTAACCTTGAGGATAAGCTCTTCATGGTGCTGTCACATGAGGCATTGACAGAAATAAGTGTCAACCTGGAATTGCTTGGGGAGAGATACTCTACGGCCTTCATGGAAACTGCAAGTCTAGATCACAGAGTGAATGAAACGTTGTCAAATATGGGCTGGATGGTGATAACCACGCAGTGCAAATCCCACACGAAGCCCACCCTTGTGACCCAAGGTGAGATTGCCATTCAGAGTTTCAATGCAACCTGGAGAGCACAGATGACTCCTGAAAATTTGTATTCCTATGTGCTGGAGCAGACTGGGAGCTTCCAATCTTTAATTTGTCTTGAGTTGCAATGTGTCCAAAGCACAGCTGTGCAGACTGAGTATCAGTGTAGTGCAGGGATTCTCTAGTGATTGTTTCTTTGCCAATTGAAGACCTTCATGAAGGTCTTGGGCTGGATAACGGGTTACAAGGCCAGATCTCTGTCACTGGCATTGATAATATAAGGCCTGCCCTGCCTTGGATTCCTTGCCTGCTTGGGGTTTAGAAGGGAAAAATGACTCCATGGGGGGGTTACTTCTACAGCTAAAAGCTGCTATTTCATTGTTCTGTGGGCTGTCTTCCTCTGGCTGGCAGTGACTTGGCAATATTCTTGATGCTGGGGAAGATCAAGTCACATTAATGTGTGATTTTTAGCGGAGTGGCCAATGCAGGTGTATCTGAGAGCAGATTTTGGTATTCTGTGTGCCAGGTTTGTTGATGAAGCAGTCGCAGCTCCTTAGAGTCTGGGCTCTCAGTGCAAGCTAGGCTGCCCTCTCCCACTGACGGGGAAGGGTAGCCATTGTGTGATAAAGGTCAAGTGACAGGAATACCTCTCCCACTTATTTATAGCTTTTTGCACTGTAATCTCCCAGATATAGGAAGGAGAATTTTATCTCCCTGAATATTTATGAAAAGGAAAAAAAATTATTTCCTTGGCACCACTTCTGTCTTTTCCTCTGAACTTTAGTTTCTCATATGCCTTTATACCCAACATCTGTTTGCTGGATCTCATTATGAGCACACACTGGATGCCTCGTTATGGATAGATTGTAATCTCTCTGTACATAAATTAATCATTTTACCAGTCTGGCTTTGCTGTCAACTTGTTATGTTGGTGGCCTTTGAGATTTTATTGCATACTCTGTTGATGAAAGAGAGAAAGATTTGCATTAGAAATTGTAAACTCCAGAGCTGAGGGGAGGGACAAAGTATGTTTAAAGGGGCTATTTCAGAGTCTTACAGGAGAGAGGACAAGAAGAGCAGGTGACCAGAGCCTCTTCTGTCCCGGAGTCTGGTGGCAGTGAGCAGAGAGTATTTTGAAGAAGAGATAAGGGGAGTGAAGTATTTCCTTACATCCCTCTTGCTTCTGGCAAATTTTAGGAATGAGCTGAAGAATGTCCCCGAACCATTGTATTTAATAGCTAATGACTTTTGGTTAAGGAAATGTGATCCTCCCTTTGGTTAGTAATATGTGCTGAATAGTGTCTTCAGATCTGTGCCAGCCACGTCTTCCATGAACCTTTGAAGATCTGTGGAAATTTGTTGGGCTTAATTTTCAGTTTCTCGTTTTTCAGATCCACAGAGCTGCTCCAGCTGAGGCCATCTAAGGATGTGACCTTTGGATTCATGTCTGCATTAGTGTGCTCTCTGCCATGGCTGTGGTAGCATTTTGCCACTCTCCTCGCTGTGAGTAATTGAGTAACATGAAGAGTCTGTCTGTCTGACTGGCAAAATAAAAAGAAGCAGGAAGGGAAGGCTGTTTCTTCTTTCTGCATGGCCTTTGGGACTGAAAAGGCTTTTCATTAGTTGTTAGGTGTGTATATATATATGTCTGTATATTTGAGGAATAATTTTACAAAATTTTATGGTCTCATAAACATGCTGGGTTTCATCTTTTAAAAGCATGGCCCTGGTACATGATAGGAAAAAAGAGCTTTTGTTCTGAAAGAGTTTTCTCAGTCATAAACCATGCATTTAGCTACTGAACTTGCCCACATTTTGTTACTGTTTTCCCTCCAAGTATACAATACAGTGTCAAATTAGACATTCTACAGTGTATTACAAGTCTTCCTTTTAGTTTCACATAAACAAAACTGATAAATATTGTCAATCAGAGTTACTATTTTTTAACTGCATATGGTGAAACTGTGGTCATGAGCAGTGTAAGCCCAGGCAGTTATTGTAGCTCCCTTTGCTGACACTAAAGGTTTTGTAATTTTCTTATTAACTTCTTTGAACTATAGAGGGAATGTCCTCCACTGCTTTATTCCCGATTAGAGAATAGACAAGTCCATATGCCTGAGTTTTGGCCCAGAATTGTCCAGATAGATGTTTGTAGTTTTTTCATGAGCTATTGATGATTCAAGGGTTAGATAAATTTACTGTAGTGGGAGGTATTGGCAGAAGTAATACTTGTATAAACATGATCCTTTTAGTTATAAAATAAAAACCACCACTAAATCACTTTGCTCCCAGTTGCACACACCCAGAAGTTCTTTCTCATCCCCTGGGACAAGATTTGGTAAGTCCTTTCTGGTCATGATTTGCTTTCAGAGGATAATTTAAAGTGTAGATAACTGTTGTATTCTGTTAGGAAATGGGTTAGCAAACCAAATTAAACAGTATATTTTCATCCTGCTTCTTGGTATCAAGGAGTTTAATGGAGATATACAACGATGTGTGCTTTGGTTTATATGTTAAGGTGGTCAATAGGTCACTTGTAAGTAGCTGGTATGTGGTGTATGTCCATGTGCATCCTTGCAAAGTTGGCAAACCCATTTGTAATAGTTGTCTGTTATTGACACTAAGGCTGCTTATTCATTCCCAGATGTAGTTCTCCGCCTGGGAGGTTTTATGCAGTACAGCACAAAAACCTTAATTGGAGTATTTTTTTGTTGCTTGTTTTCAATCTAGTTGCCCACTGATTTGGAAACTTCTTTGAATTTTGCTTAACTGTGCTACTATAGCATCAAGTTTTTATGCCAGAGACAGAATTGCTGCTTAATGCAGCATTTGTTAGTGCCCCCCAAATTCAGATCCGTAAAATGAAAGATAATAATGCCTTTTTCTAACTGGGACCTTGTAGGTCATTTGCTGGATTTTTTGATTCAGTGAATGTTTGATTTGTACCTTTTTTTATGTCCTACCATGAAAACCTTTGTAGGCCCACGAGGTAATGATTTTTCATAAAAGAGAAATGTTCCGTTGGCCATTTACATAAGTTTTTAGTTTGTGTTGGTTTGACAAAAGTAAAAGATACTAACTAGAGCTCCCAACTGCAGAGCTAGAAGCAAAATTTTAAGAACTATTTAAAAATATGTACACTTAAATGCTACTTTATATTGTTATAGGTGTCTGTGGAAGAACATGCAGTTGGTGTTTGTGTGGGTACTTGCATATTTACCTATGAAAATGTGCGTCTGTATGTATACATGCATGTACAACACCTGATATACGACATGAAGGCACATACAAAATATGAGAAAATAGCAATGCTTTGATTGAATTCAGGCTATGTTTTTACAGTTTCCTGCTGGCAAGGCAATACCATTAGTGGTGTCCTAGGAACATGCTTGCCACTTTCTTCAATGCATCTTTATCATCTTCACATGATTCAATAGATCTGGAGGCCCAACCATCACAGGACATATCAGAAAATTGCAGTGTTGAGATTATTGTACTTTGGGGTGATGACCACTGTCAGCCAAAGCAGCAATCCTGAAGAGTCAGCAAGAATTACTCGGTATTTCACAGCATGGGGTGTTCTGTTCCCTTAGGCCCTATGATTATATTTGGGGATAGTTTGATTTGAAAAGCATTATTTTATTGGATTGACTTCAAGAAGTACTATACAATTACGCGCACAGCTTTCTCTGTATGACTTTGGAGTGTGGTTTTTCTAACTATGAAATGTGGTGTTACCTACAGCCCAGAAAGGTTTTGTTTGACAGTTCTGGTAATCCGTTATGAACATCACCAGATTACAATCATGATTTTGCTCTTTAAGTTTTTTGTCCCCACATCTGGCCACACATTCGTATATACTCTATATGTATACACAGTCAAACTGTTCGGTTATAGTGCCATGACTTACAAAAGACAACTTCAGGAAGAAACTGTAAGCCAAGTTTATTTGGAGAAGCAGTGGATGGCACTGTTGGATTATAATTATAAGGCAATAAAACATGCAAATCATAAATTGCAATATTTTTTGAAAATACATGCTCTACATGTAATGTAATATAATTCCTCGAAAGGTATGAATTGAAGTTAAACCTCAAAAGAGCATGATATTCAGGTGAGCATTCTTGCTCTATGGTGTATTATACAAATCATTGGGGTCAGTTGAAGGGAGACCAATCCAATTTGGGTTCCAACATATTGTGGTGTTTCCCTCTTCCCAGAACTACTGCTTATAGACACCATTTTTTTCCTCAAGGGCTCCAGCTCCTGAGAGGAGAGGAGGGCTCTGGTGGCAGCAAGAAGCTGGGCTAGAATGCTGGAGCAGACCTATTGCTTCAGCCTGTTTAGGTGAGCTCACATTTGCTATCAGGAGTTGAGAGGTCCTGGAGGGCACCAGCAGCCTGCAAATATTTAATGTAGAAACAGGGGCATCTATTCCCATGTGGTGAAAAAGCCTACGTACACCTTGATCTTGACCTATGCTAAGAAAAGCATAAATTTTGAAACAATTTTGTGCCGATTGTGTGTACAGAGTTGAATTTTACCCTGCCTTAATATTCCTTTCTTGGGATACTTGTTGTTCTCTGCTTTATTTGGTAGGGGTTGTGAAGGGACATTTGTAACATAATGGGCCTGGCTTTTCCCTTGTGTTGTAAACATTTATTTCCTTTTTCACCACACTACTTCCAAGGATAGATTTGTGGAGTTGTGGATTACAAGGAACAAACATTTTCAAGTGTTTGTTCCACTGCAGCAATCAAAATATCACCCACTATTAATTACCACAAGGAAATTGAAAAGAAAGCAACAGAAAAAATAGGTGAGTTTGTGTTAAACGACAGCCTGTATAAAAATCTCAAATTTTTTCTTTGCAGTCAGGCAGAGGTTATAATGGTTTTTTTTAGGTCTCTCTCAGGTGCAGGTTCCTCCTTCACCTCTTATTCTCGGGCATGTTTCTATGTAGTGTCAATGTTTCTATGTTGCGTCAATCTCTGGACACTGCCTGTTCACTTCTACCTTATACCATGTGCTTTTCTGGAAGAGAAAATGCCTCTCCACTACCCTTATGATTGCCAGACTGTGCAAAAGAGTGATACAGACTAGGGGCTGGGGAGATACCCTTAGAGGCAATTTCTCTCTTCTTTTGGGGAGTGCCGGGTCTGGAAGCTGTTTAACCTGCAGCATACAGTGTTCAAACCTTAAGTGTTTTTATGCCAGAGTCAGGCCATCCCACTCATTGTGTTTTGGAAGGGGAAGGCTAGTTCCTGGTGCTAGCCAAGAAAGGGAAAGAAATAAAGGAGGTTTAAAATAAAATATAATATGGTAGCCAGGAGGAAAATACCTGCTGAACCAGCCCTGAAAGGAAGCAGGTACTTTCAGCCAACTGCTCCAAAAAAGGGAAGAAATCTAGAGGTCCGGAAGAGATGGAGGGTGGCAGGGAGGAGGGAGTGAGAAAAGAGTAGCAGCTGAGATGATGGGGTGGAGGATTGTGGGATCACTGACTGTACCTTCCCCTTAGCTACTGCCCTTGCCACAGGTGTGGTGCATCCCCCTGGCATTGCCAAAATGGGAACCCATGCTGCATGTCTTATGGAGGAAGGGAGGGGGGAGAATAGAACCAGATGTCAGATGGGAGTGAGGGGAGGGGGAGGAGGTTTGTTAGAAGTACAAAATATTGGGGGTTTGGGTTTTTCTTTTTTTGTTGTTGTTTTGATTTGAGGTTTTTTGTTTTGGGGTATTTTTGTTGTTTTTTTTTAAATAAAAAATAGTAGGAAGTGTGATGAGGAAAGCTGAGTGTAGGTGGAGAGGAGTGCAGAAGGAAGAGAAAAGGAAAAGAAGAGGGAGAGGAGAGATCTGAGGAGAGGTGAAGGGGAGATCAGGGCAGTGCTCTCTCCTTTAACTCAGTGTACCGTTTGAAATGGCTATATACAGTTAAGAAATGCTAACATATGGCACTCATATAGCATATGGCACTCAAAATAGTTAAGAAATACACTTGTCTTGCAGCCAAATGCTGCTTTCATTTGCATGGGTGTAAGTGAGGATAGGATTTATTTCATACAAGAATGTTTCTTAGATTCCTCTGACTGTTAAAATAAAGTGATGGGAGGGAGCTTCCCTTCTATATTATCTTGAACCCTCTTTCATCTGTATGCAGAAACGGAATCCCAGGGCAGAGCTACATATGTGTACCAGAAAGGTTCCCCCCAACTTCCCAGTCTCTCTCTGGCTTTGAGGTCATAAAGGTTCTTGCTGAGGGTTCACAGAAGTCACTGGAGACGCTTACAGTCATTTCTACAGCCATTTCGTAGGCTCACAGTATCCACAAACTTGAGACAGTTTTATAGGTTTTATTTTTGTTTTCTTGGTTGAACTTTGTCAAAATGCTTTTTTAAAATTTGGAGATTAAAGAATATGCTCAAAGCCACACTGCCAAAAGACATCTTGCTCCTTTCCTTGGAAAGTGTATGAATCTGTGAATTAAATGAGAGTGGAAAATCCCAATTTCTGTTTCTCATTCTGTCTCTGACTGGCCTTAGTAATCATTTGCATCTGCAGAGCAGTTCTTAAATTTCCTGTTCCTTAGCTGTATTTAGAATTGGAGGTGCCATTTGAAATGGGAGACACACTATGAGGGATGTTGCATACATATGTGGAAAAGAGTAGTCCCTGTTCTTTCAGAGTTTATAATACAAATAGACAAGAGACAACGGGGAGCGAACGGAAGGATTGTCATCCCAGGTGAAAAGCTAATTTTTTCTGTATGGATGAAGCACTTAAACACTTTGCTACTTAAAGAAGTCCTTCCACTGGAATCTGAACACTTATAAAAAACATCCAACATTTTGCACCAATAAATGAGAAAATAATATTTATCCTGTCCAAGGAAGGGGGTTTGTTTTCCTGCTGTATTTTTTACTGAATGACGTGACCCCGAGAATCCTCAGCTACTGCTCTTCTGTTCGACAGCATGGTCAAAATAAGAATTACAGCTCCTCACATTAGGTCTCCTGATCCTGAGTCCTGAGCTGTATGGTTTTAGACCACAGGGGCTTCTTCAGTCTAGCTGATTAACTTTTCTTTGCTCACTTAGACGTGGCAATGGATATTTTTTGCCTGATTCTCAGTCCTGACTCCTGCTGCTCTACAGGGGTTAGTTGAGGCTATCTTTCAAAACATGCTCATTACTTAAGGGGTTAGTTCAGGCTATCCTTTAAAACATACTCATTACTTCCATCCCTCAATAAAAGGAACACTTTAAGTAGGCTTAAAAATTAAGGAGAAATGCAAATGTGAGACATCATACTCAGTTGTGCCAATTTCATGCTTGGCACAGATGATGAATTCGTGTACTAATAATTGCACAGTGACATTGGTGAGGTATGATAGATTAGGAATAAATTGCAAGAGGCAACCCACTTTGCTCAGCATGAATTTTTTTGTGACTCCCCAGACTCAAGTGGTACCTTTTCTATGTCTACAGGAAGCAAAGAGTATATCATCATCATCATCATCATCAATAACAGTAACAGTAGTAATAATAATAATAATAATAATAATAAAACAACCCTCCTCATTCAACTAGCCAGTGGACTTCTTAAAATGCTATTTAAAATGCTATGTGATTTGGTTTACAAGCTCAGCTTTAGGCAATGTTTTGTGTAAAACCTAGGTCTGGTCCTTTTAAAATAAATGGACACATGAAAGAGAGTTCCAATAATGATGGAGGTGTCAGGAAAATAATGTCTCCTTTCTAATGCATCTTCCTGCATGAAAGTATACCATGAGAAAAAGTTGGGGGTCTGTGTTCTTGCTTCACAGTCAGTCTTGGTTGTAAACCACTGAAATGATAGTTTTCATTTCCCTGTTGTATTAGGTTTAAACACGCTATAAACAAGGAACCATGTGTATTACACATCCTATCAGTTTGGTTGAGATGAATGAAGAAATGCTATGGTAAATCCATAACTAAAAGCATATTTAGTTTGGTACTGCACTCATATAAACCATGAGGACAATTGCCTTAGTGCAAGCCATCCCTTCAGATTCATAAATCAAGCACAACAGTCTGAAACATGAGCACACCATGTATTGTCTCCCCCAGATCTGCCATATCTTATGAGAGTTCTGAATTTTATTGAAGTCTGCTATCCTTTCAGAGTATGGGAACTTCTTGCCTCTCTAGGACAGTAACGTATCATACAACTCAATTAGATTTATATCACCATCACTCCCTATCATTCTACTCCTGAACTTTTAGTGTTTCCTCCGCCTGCACATCCTTCATTACCTTTGTAGTTTTCATGGAGATTTCCAGAGTGTGAGCCTACACACCACGAGCTGACCTGAAAAGCCATGCCATACAAAGTGCTTAGTGATGTGCGTGTTAGTCATCGGCCTAACTAAAAGTTATACTTACGCCAATTGCTTGCAGATACCTCAAGATGCTCTTTTGCTTACTATAATTTCTCATTTAGAGCTCTTAGTCATTTCTTAGTCAGACCACCCCCAAGGGAAAAACTCTCCCTCAGATTTCTCATCTTTTTATATTTTTCTTCTTTTGTGTGTGTGGTTTTTTGGTTTTTTGTGTTGGTTTTTTAGTGCAACCTCCAGAGTAAGCAGATTTTGTGAATGCACCTTGCAGCTTTGCATTAGTCAGAATTCTCTAATAAGACATGTCTTATTCCTTGCTCTCTCTAGCCTTGGAGCAAGTGGGGAGGGCTGAAGCATCTATTTTCAGTGTCAGCTTCTAGACAAAGAAAATGAACATTATTGAATTCTTCTGCTAAGGAATTAGAAATGAATCTCTTTTGTTTGTGAAAATCCTTAGAGAAAGGAGACGAAAATGAATCTGTGATTAACAACTGATTGCTTCTTTTTTCTATTGAAAACCTTCTTTTAAAGCAACTATTTCAATAATATTAACATGCCTTCACTTCAAGACATGTAGCTCATCAAGCTTTTGATATCTTTTCCCCCCGGTACACGGACTAGTTTTGCTGCAGGTCACCCTTCCCTTGCCTGCTCTCAGCGTTGTGCCTGTTCTCAGCTTTGTGACAGCTGGTACCCTGCTTGCCTCTCTCTATGACACAGCCAGGCACTAATAGATCTGTCACTGGGTCATTACTGCCTTCTCCACCACCACTGCCTGTCTCCCATTACAGTCTTCCTTCTTTGAGTCTGTTGTATCAATTACATTAAAGAAACTGGAAATAAACGTGTGCCCACTCCAGAGCCTTAAACCTACACCACAGGGAGATTTTTCCTTTCAAGAGGAGGAAAGAATCTGAATAGCCTCTCCCATTAATATCCAACAGTCTTTATGTAAATTTTCTAAAATTAAATTCATCCATGTTATGTCTATTCCTTTCCAATGTTTTCCTGATCTCACGATGTGATTCTTCCAGTGAAGACAACTGGTTTATATTCCCTTGTGAGCAAAGTGGAAACTTGTTAATGAAAATGTCATCACAGCAAATGCTTTTAATTCTCTCATAACCACAGGCAGCAGTATGTATAATATTCACTTGCCAGTCCCCTGTATGCCTGTCCATTGCAGCTACTGCTAGCTCTGGGACAACTGTGTGGTTCTCTCTCTACAGATGCTAGCAGAGGTTTTGGCTTTTCAAGGAAGTGTATTCATTTCATTGGCTAAATTTTGACCTGAAGGAAACTGTTTTTGGAATGGTACCCAGCCAAAGCCCTGGCTGCTCCTGATACCTGAGAGTAACTCCTTGCATTTCCACAGATGATACAGAAAATAAAAAATCTTAATTAGTAGTGCTTCTCTGTCCACATACTCTATTGAAATTATGTAAGTATTTAGATATGTTCCTACCCTTAAGAATTTAGGTCTACATAGCATACTTACAAATATCTGTATGATTTACCGCTGGGCCTGAAACACTGTTCATCAAAACTTAAAAGCACCTGACCAAGACGAAGCCACACTTAACTCAGTTCCAGTGCCAGAGAAGACAGATTAATGCATAAAAATTAGACACCAAGGTTGTCAGAAGAACAACATACATGCATAGTTCCATAGCCATGTATAGCTTCCATATCTACCTGGTTTGGTGTGTGTGTGCTTGCTTATTTGTGTATCTACCCATGTAGTTCCTCTTCAGGCAGAAGCCTGCTGGCCAGAAGACAGTGCCTTAACTGGCCTGGGGACAGAAAGAGAGTAGAAAGGTTAAAGAGGGTTGTTTACAAAAAAATAAACAAAAAAACCCCAAGTAGAGCTCTAAGCAGTAAATGGAAATACTATACCAATATTTTTGTGCTCAGTAGGTTGTTGAAGGTGCAGCTGCCAGATTTTCACCTCATCATTTAGGTATTCTGCTGTGCAAATCATTTTCCCAAGGCATGTACCTTGTATTTACCACCAGATTAACCCCCATCCTCCTGGTATGATATGCTGGCTGTTTTCTGGAAAACACAGTTTGACTTGCCTTTTTCAATAATTCACACCTCATTTTATACCCTCATATAGATTGGTACCTTTTCAGTCCAGCTATTCTTTTTAGTAGAAAATGTTTTCCCTTATGGAGCCAAGGAGATGTGAAGCAGCAGTATTTGCTAAAAAATCCATCTGTCCTTTTTTCCCCTCCTGAATTTTAGCAACTTTTTTTCTTGTGCCTTAATATAATCTTCCTACACACATATTCCTGCCTGTCACCATTCTCCTGATAACTCATACAATCAGTGTCTTAGAAGACCTGTTATGGTACAGAGCAGCACTGGTTCTGTGAAGGTGAACAAATGAGGGCTTCAACACAGTCAGAGAAACTGGGGAAACTACCTTCAGTGGGTTGACCAAATCTATGTATTTTGTATTGCATGAGAGACACCCTGACACCACTAGCTACCCAGGATTGCAGTTAAACCATCTTGTTTTCAGGTGGTTGCTTAGCAGCTGAAACAGCAGTCCAGTTTAACACTGTATGATTCACCAAGGGCATGGACCTGAAAGGACTGGTCCAAAGTAAATATGTTGCCATATCTTTCAGTTAAGGATAGAGAAGCGCATTAACTACTGAGGCACTACTGAAAGTATTTTAAGTACTTTTCATTATTATGCCAAAGATATTTAGTGGCTGAAAACAGGTTGGGGTTTTTTTTTGAGACTGCTTTTCTTTCATCACCTCTATCTGTTGTCTTGGAAGGACAACACACGTTTATCCATAGATATAAATGTTAACAGGATTGTGAACAGTAAAACCTATACTTACAGATTTTCTTGCCCTTGTGACTGGATCAAGACCTAAGACAAATGTGTGTACTATTGGTATATAGCAGATAGAAAAGCTCTATATGCAGTATGTACTACTGATGAGTTTAATTATTATGGACATTACCAAGTGCAACCTGAGCACAATGATAACTGGAAAATTAGTTAGATTAAATATGTAGGAAAAACTTACAGAAGGTGAAATGTTCTTTATAGTTTAAGAGTCTCCAGTCTCCAACATCCCATGTTTGAGCCAAGCTGCTTGTTTTCAAATCTAGAGAAATTTAATTCTTAGTATAACATGTTTAATAAGAAAATTTTGACTGCTTCTCCCGTGGACTATCTGAATACCTTCCAGACAATAACAGATTATCCTCAACTATCTTTAAGAACTTTTTAAAACCCCTTTTTACTGTATATCATCAGGGATGTCTAAATCCTCATAGCTGTCAGGGTTTAACTGAACTTATGAGTGCTACAAACTAAAATCATCAAGGGGCCTCTAATTTTTAGGCACCTTGGCACTATTGACTCAGCCTAGAATTAGGAGTCAAGGCTGTATACACTGCTAGTGGGAGCAATCTTCAAAGTAAGATTCACAACAGCTATCTTCAATGACACAGCAGTAAATTAAAAGGGAACAAATTTATATGTTTTGTGACTGGAAGTGGGCTGATATTCATGTGTGAGCAGAGCTGGTAAACTTAGATTGCTTGCATTTATTCCTAGGTTCAAGTGCAGCTGGAAGCTAACTGATTGGAGATAATGTGAACTGTCACTCTTCAGGCTTTAATTAGGGGCTTTCATTTTGGTTTGTAATGAGGTGCCTCCTTCCCTTTGGTTTTGAAGATAACTTAAGATCTTTTGGTGTTGGATACTGGCAAAGATCGGAATACAGCCTCCTGTGAATGGATGGAGTCTCCATTCCTTTATCAAGGTGGAAAGTGAATTAATTTGGGTCTTCCCTATGCCCATTAGTTTATTACCAGTTTCTGGTGCACAAAAGACAGTATTAGCAGAAGGATATTTTAAGAAATAAGGGGGTAGTCCAAGGCAGGACTCAGGATTGTGAGCAAAGAACCTACATCATGTGAAGTCGAAAAAATTAAAGACTCATCCCATTCTTTAGCATTTTCCACTGATTAGCATACTGGTATCTTTTGCTGGCCATGGCTAGACCTCTTCCCAGCACCGACCTCTCCAAAGTGAGCAAAGGACTTTTAAATTTAAAAAAAACCTCAACTAACCAAAACCAAAAAATCAACCCCAAATTTGATTGAAACAAAGGCCAATAATTATTTTTTTAAATTAGAAAGAGAATAAAGTAGTGATATCAGGCAGAATAGAAAATTTTAACAGTTTGTGCACCTCTCCTCTGAACAATGTCTCACCGGGTTTGTTGTTGCTTCTAGCCAACAGGGTGGTTTTCCTAGCAGCAGCAAGTGTTAGGTGGTCACAAGAAGGTGCTTCTTCACACCTTGACCCCTGTCTATCTCTTTCATCCTAAAGGGTCCCATGTCATTTGAGACCTTCTTGCTTGCTAATGCACCTTGCAGGCTCAGTAACTGTCCAGGTAGGTCTTTATGCTCCCCTTTATAAAGGCACATGTAACAAGTAGCTGTCACAGCTAATTTTGGAGGCTTTTTTTCTTACCATGTGAGTTATGGTAAATTCCACCCTGACACAAGTCTCTCCATCCATAAAATAGGAAGTTCAGGCAACTAGCTGAGAGCTGCAGTTTGGATTGGATCGTGAGGGTCAGGTGCCTAAAATTAGGCTTCAGCTGTGCTCAGCATGGGGTTGTGCACTTAGAGCTGGGGGACTAACCTAGAGCAGACCCAGAACATGACTTTTTTATTTTTCATAAGACCAAGAGGAGATTTTCCACAGGCAGCCTGCCCTACATTTCGAATTCAGCTTAGATACAAGCATTATTTTTACTGGAGAATGTTGCTAAAACCAAGTGTGCTTTGAAACCAACTATATAAAAGAAATACAAGTATCAAAATGTAAGATGAGTAGCAAAACTTTCACTAAGCTGCTTTTCTGTCTGTCAGAGAAAAAGAGGTTGAAGAATGGTAGGAGAGAGCAGGCTAACAGGAACTTGATTTTTCTTAAGTGTAGGAATATTGAAAAATTGTATGCCATAATTCTGATAGCACTTGTGCATGCGATTTTGAAAGAGAGCACACTCAATTTAGAATAGCAGCTTGTAAGAAAATCTTTAGGTTCTTCTAAAAAGTTTAACTCTAACTAGGATATTCGATAGAACATATTTAGGCTAGCTGAAAAATACTAGGCTTTTCCTGTGAGAAGAAAACCCCCACATTTTCTGTCTAACTTGACAGTAGTCTCGTGCCTTTTCTTTCCCTTTTTCTGTTAGCGGAGTTAAAGCAAGGATGTGTGTATGGAAGCAGGACAGGAGGAAAGGCTCCTGCTTCAAAGGCAAAGGAAGTGTCTTTGGGGTGTGAAGTACAAGAGCGGGTAAAATCCCACTAATAGTAACCATGTTCCTGGTACTGAGGTTAACGTTACATTTTTTACACTGCCATCTCTGTGACTACCACCCTCTGCAAGGCTCAGTGCAAAGGCAGGCACATGTTGGGTTAGAGCTGTGGTGGTCCATTCAGACAACATGCAAGTAAGGGCCCTGGGTTTCCTATGCTACGTTCTTAAGCCACGCAGCCATGGCACATAAATAGGCAGGTGGAGTGTGGGTGTGTAGTTTTCAGCCTTAGGAAGGATTTTAATGAGAAAGAGTCCCTTCCTCCTTCTCTTCCTCTCATTTTCCCCTTTTTAGAAGGAAATTAGAAGCACCTTCATTAGGGCACAGCTGGGAAAAGCAGTTTCTTCATCTATCAGAGTCTTTGCTACTTCTCCAGCGTTTTTTGTTATCATGAACTCAAGCTGTACCCTTACTGGATTCCCTGCAACACAGAAGTGCTTCTCCAGTCGTGCCACTCCCAGGGTAAGGTCATCAGCCACCATCAGCCAAACCCTATCTCCCCTTCAGATTACAACACTGCTTTTTAACTCACAATCAAATTCCTTCTTTCCCCCTTTCTCCCTGTGGAAACATTCCATAGGTTGGAAAGTTGTCATGGATTGCCCCCCCAGGACCTTGTATGTCCTCTTTTGAGCCAGCATGCTCTAGGAGCTCTGGCATTTCCAGACGTTCCCTTGTGGCAGTAAATGGTACTTTACACTGTAGCTCAGGAAGCTTTCTTTTTTACTGTGTAGCTGAGTGTTACTGATAAGACTCAGTTCTCTAATGTTGCAGGACCATCTGTTACTGGAAGAGGAGACTACTTTGCATTTTTGGGCTTAATTTGTTCTATGAGAAAAGGCAACTGCTGAAATGCATTGATGGCTCAGTCCTGTAAGAGTGACTTTAATGATAAACTCTGTTACAATCTTTAGTATTCAATGGCATTAAATGCCATTATAGTGAGACTCACAATGACAAGGTCCAGGACTGAGTAGGCAGGGATACTTTTTTTTATTTGGTGAGTTTTCTAGTAGCAAAAGGTCATTTGAGAACATGTATTTAATGGATTAGAGAAGCCTCTTAGGCATCAGTCCTGGGACTCACAACATTTTTGAGGCGGGTGCCAAAGTGTTGCCAGTTGACACACTGCTGTGGTTTATTTCTTTATTTTTCCATCCACAGGGAGGGGTATGAAGGTCAGTGCTGAACTACATCTGTGAGGTCCTGTTAGAAAGCTTGCACTACCTGTTCTTGAGTGGAACCAGCTTTGGATTCAGCCAAGAACTGTGCTTTTCATACAAGCCCTGACGTTGCCAAGAACTGTCAAACGAAGAGGGGAAAAACTGGTACAGAGTTGGTAAATATTTAACTCCAAAGGCAGCTCTTCTTTTCCTACGGATGCTTGTGCAGTGTTTAGGCTTGCTGTCAATTCCAGTCTCTGACAGAAAAAGCCCACCACACAGAACTGCACAGAGAGAGATGCTGAATTGAGGGAGGAACTAGCAAGTTAAGCAAGAATGGCAAGCAAAGATGACTTGTCCAAGTGAATTTGTTTTTGAATCAAAAGAGGCACTGAGGCTCCCTGTCTCTTTAAGAGTTGTATTTGTTAAACCAGCAATTTCCAAACGCGTCCACCAGGGACTTTGTGTGCAACCACTGTTAAAAGCTAACTTTTTATAACTCTGTTGTGTGTCTGGCAACCGTGACCACTGTGAATTTGCTGTGGCAAATGTGTGACCACAGCACAAATTAATCTGAGAGCTCTTGGGTCAAAGGCTGTTTTCCTACCACTCTCCTTTGGAACTGTTGTAGGCTATCACATGCTGATGTGATTGAAGGTATTTTAAAACCCTACTGCTAAACAACAATTTTTGAAAGGTCAAAATTATATTGTAACAGACCATATTGTAGCCCAATCTATTGTCACATTTAGGATTATACTTGGAAATTGCCTGCAGTGACAGGTGGTTAAAGCAAATATGGTAGGGACTCATTTTTAGCTGTTGTTCCTAAAGCTTTCTGTTTAAATAGCTGGCAGGAGAGGTTTTCTGTGAGTAAATGGAGCATTTATACATGCTTTTGGGTTACAGGCTTGAATTTCCATGGCTAGTCCAAAGGAAAATACCAACAGCTGAGCTGTAAGTACTGGAAATATGACATCTATAATCGGCATATTGATGCAGTCTTAGCTGTGGTAAGCAGCAGGAAAGGAGCTGTATTAGCACAGTCTACAGGAATAGGAGCCAATGAAAATTAATCTTTCCTGTTTAAAAATCTTCTAATAAGTGAATTCCTGAAGATTCTATTTTCCAACTTATCTTTAATGTTATTAACAGAAGTTCTTTTTGGTAATGCTGGAAGACAAAACACAGAGGCACATTCAAGATGAAAAGTTCTTTAATTGCTGTGATCTCTCTTAAAAAAGTTAAGCTTTGAGTGGGTTGGGTATTCTGCTTAAGGTGAGGCTTATGGTACCTGCCAGTTCTATGAAAGTCCTACAGGCAAAGAGTATTCAAACCTCTGTTACCAAGAACATTGTTGTGTCTTCTGGTGGCTTTCAACATTTTTGGATTTTAAAATTTTTCTGTACGCTGCAGTTACTATACAACATCAAGCCCCATTAGCACCATTTTGTCTTTGATAGGAGCCATGAAGATTTAAGAAACCACACAGCTGATGGCACTGGTAACCAATAAAATAAAGTAGTGGGTTTTCTTTATCCCACCCAGAGTGGGCCAAGAAGACAATACTCCCACATGAGTGGCTAAGAAGAGGGGCTAGTTGAGTGCGCACACACACAACTATTAATATTGAATTTCTTTTTTCTTGAATCATAGTTGAACTTTTGCTTTCTCTTATCAATTTAAAATCTGTTAGTTGTGTTTTCCAAATAAAGAAGGCTTCCATAGGATAACAGCCTACCACGTATCCAGTGTGTAACTGCCCTTGTGTAAATGGTGGTGAGGTAATTCAAGGCTGAGGTGTTTACTACTAAGGGAAAGAAGAATAAACTATAACACATCTATGAAGTGTTGATAGTGTTCACGGGGGTGGTTACTAAGGAGAAGCTGACTGGAGATAATTTGGTTTTGCATCCATAATGCCTATCAGGATAATGCTAGCAAAAGTGCGTACAGTGCTAGTCTCCTCAGGATTTGACAGTGAGCATATGCTATACTGTCTTTCCCTAGATGAATCCTGAGAATTAGCATGACTGTCTTAGACTTGGTGCTGTTTGGATCTGGGTAACTAAAGAAAGCAGAACATTTAAACAGCCTCTCCTGCCCTTATTTGTCCCCATGTATACCATGAATCTACATATTAACATAGACTCCAACTGTGTGATCACATGCCACTTGTTTCCTCCTGCATTTCTGCCTTGTTTGGTGCAAGTGATTAGCTTGGCAAATTATGTGACACTGGAAACACGATAGAAGGAAGTGTGCAGCCTTTGAGGCTGTAAAAGAGGCATACATTTCAGTATTCTTGTAAAGTGCCAGTGTAGAATTCCCAGTTATGGCGTAAGAAACACCATGGGCAATGGATATAAAGGAAAGAGTAGTGCTACACCTGCAAGTCACCATCTACAGCTTTACAGAAATATAAAATGTGATTTATTTGATCTGGTAGCACTCTTCTACATGCTAAGTGTAGTAGCATGCTGGTAGCATGGTTTGTATTGGTGTAAGAAATAAATATGGAATTTAGCACTTCTGCTTCTGACCCTGCTTCATCCACTAGGCTTACAAAAGGTCTTCTCCATGCACACCCACAGCATAGGTCTAAACAAGGTGGGGCAGCCCTACCAGAATACCACTGTTGATATGCCTCTGCTTTGACATCCCTGCTAGCAGGTCTTGGAGACAAGTGAAAGGTCTGGCCTTCATAAATTTTGATGGTAAGCATGTTTACTTCTTTTTTTTTTTTAGGCCTCCTTTTATTTTGTACAGGACTTTTGGCAAAATACAGCACTCTCTTACATAAGTTGGAATGAAAGACAATTGCTGATCTACTCAGGAAATTTTTCCTAGTCAGGAAAGACATAAGATTTGGTACAGGAGAGGATAAAAGAAACTAAATTAGAAGTACTGGCAAAGCTTTGAGTAGAAGCTAGCACAGCATCTGCTTCTACTATATTGACTTTAGTCAGTGACATCAGATTTTTCTCCTCACTGCTTCCATGAGAACTGAATTAATACACAGAAGTTAGAAGAAAAATGATAGGGGAATCTGTAGACATTGTCCCCGGGTATAACTAGTGTTAATAATCTATAAATTCAATAAGCATCAGATTTAATCCTGTATCTCCTCAGAAAGCAATGAGGGAAATATGATATGGGAGAGGGTCAGTTGATGTTTCACTTTGAAATGAGCTAGCAGCAGTAGAAAATCCACTTCATCTCCAAGTGTTTCCAAGAGTTTTAAATTCTGGATAATAATTTTTGCGGGGAAAAAAAAAGAAAAACATATGCCTTGTGCAATATGCTTTCAATATCACTGGTCAAAAATACTGTATTATGGAGTCAACTTAATGCATGCTTTAAAACACAACAGTATGAATTTGAGAATGTTTTGAGAGTAATCCAGAATACATAACTTAAAATAAAGACTGTAAATGTTTGAATATATTGAATTGTATGCAGTTGACTGCAGTAATAATACTGGATCTGACAGAACAATTCATGGTGAATGATTTATTCTCTTATTTTACTACTACTCCTGCTGCACAGCAGCCCTGACCGAAAGCAAACAAAGCACCTTGTTGGCACTAATGCAGTGTTTTCCACTCTCAGAGCACTGGAAAAATAATAATTAAATTTAATTAAATTGCTGTTATAGATATGGTGCAGTAGTATTGACTGAGATTGGAGGTTTTATTGTACCTGGCAATGTACAAGTCTCGGAAGAGTTTATAAATGGACCCAACAAATAAAGGTCATTGATAACGTGTCTCAATCAGTGCTGGCTTGGAGAAGAGCTGCTCTCATCTACTTTACAGAGGGAGTTAAACCAGAGTGAAAAATAAAGTGTGGCACAGAGTATCTAGTGGTATAGTCATGCTTTGCCACTAACCATGGACTGAATGATAGTCTGCCGCAAAATGAAAAATTTTGATGCATAGATAATTTTTAACAAGTTAGAAGAAATCTAAGACAGCATTTTAAATCTCAAAGGAAATGATGTTCAGATAATGTGTCAGTTATCAGGAATATGACCTAGCCTGAGAGCAGTCTAATATTTTACATATTAAATAAACCTCTCTAAATATGCATGATTTACATGGGCTGTTTCCAGGCTGATACACCTCCTAGAAGTAAGAGTGAGAAGGGGATGACCATTTGGTTCTTGGATAGATGGGAAACAGGTCCATATTGTCAAGAAGACCTTGATGGTAGGAACAATGTGCGAAAGACACCAGAAGGATCTTGGAGAGCAATTTTAGGCAAGTGGGCAGAGAAAGCAAACAAGGGAGAAGAGGGATATAGGAAGAAGTGGAGATTATTATGGAAGCGTGAGAAAATTCCTCAGAGTACAGAAAAACTGAAAGCAGGATTTGAAGAGAAGAATGTGATTAGATGGGTGGGGAAGGAATTTTTTTTTTAGCAGCATAATTGGTACTATTGAATGAGAAGGAAGGAAGACAATAGTAGTTAATCAATTCTTGGCAGAATATATTACAAGGAATGGCAGTAATTTGGAAAGAAAATGTTTAGAGGAAGGAGGATTTTTTGGACCTAAACAAACGTCAAGGGAAGAACCCAAAATTTACTGGTGCTCCCATATCTGCAAATCACAGAGATTTCCTTTAAAACTTGCTGTACAGAAACAAAAGTCAGAGAAGATAATCAGACTAAAAGTTTTGAGCAGCTAGTGAGTGATCAGCAGGATCTTCATGTTCTCTGGTCTTCTGCCATTTGTCCAGAGATCAAAATGGGAATTTCAAATGAATAGTTCATCTGCCTATTGAGGAATATAATTTACATTTTCTTAATAGTTTCTGAGTACCTTAGCATGATTTATAGCCTAAGTATTGAGCCCTTGCTAGAAGGTTGTGTTTCTCTCATGCATTAGACAGCAGCATGTGGAACAGTCTGACCATGTTACATGGGTGTATCTGTTTAGGAGTTGCTAACCCAGGTATGTAGCTGGCTCTCCGTAGCCAGTCAACTCTCTGTGTTTTTTAAGCAGGAAAAAGGAGAAACATGTCATTTAAAACATGTAGGCAAAAATATCTAGCAAATTGTACTGAGAATATCCATGCTATACGTAGACCCCTGAACTGCTTCACCTGCATTTGACTGGCGGATGCTGCAGCGTCCAAGTGCAACACACAGGAACCTTACACCAACACACACACAGAGCCACAAAACCATGGTGTGGTGCAGCTTGTAAAGGGATCTCTCAGCAGTCATCATCTGACAAGGCTGCAGTTTGAGATTAGCAGGGTCACTCAGGTGGGGTGGGCTTGAGTAGTGCAACAGCCTTGTAACACATTTGAACAGTTAAAACAGCACCTCAGTGACAATGCACATAAATTTTAATCAGCTCACTTCATCTGGGCAATGGACAAAGATAATATGCTGGAAGGAGAGGGAGAGTGAGACAGAGGGGGCAAGGGAGCAAGAAGTCTGCTGGAACAGATATTAAATTTCAAGTCTTAAGAGGGAAGTGTGAAAACTAAGAACACATATTATAAGAAGTCACAAAGGGTGTGCCCTGGCAGTAAATCATCCCTAAATGACAAGTGCACACAGGGAGGTATTCTTTAATCATGTCCTTTAGCAGGCTGGCACACTTATTAATTTGTCTTANTGGCTGCGCACAGCACAGCTGCATTTTCTCAAGGTTCTTGGGAACCGGAAAAAGTCCTTTTGAGCCCTGGGCTGATACGTTGTACCATCTTTTGTGCAGCTGTAATTTTGACAGGGGGAGCCAATTTGAACTTCTGTAATCCTCAGCCCCAGACACCTCCAACGCCTGAGATTGTGTGTGTGTGTTTTTTTTTCCAAAGGTTTCTCAGCTGTGCTCTTGAGAAAGTCATTCCATCCAAAGAAAGGGAGGGAGGGGGGGAGAAAAAAACATCTGTCTGACTTTGTCTGGGAGATTGTTTCTATAGCTGTAACATTTTGAAAAGCAGGGGAAAAAAAAAAGTTATTTTTCCAAGCCTGACTACCCATATTTTTCATTTTTTATATCCTCCTCTGTGATGGACATCATTTCCTGCCCCTCCTTTCTTTCAACCACTGTTGAAAAAAAAATAAAAAGAAGGGGAAAAATAAACCCAAGAAACTGATTGAAACTTGACTTAGAATTGCACAATGATCTTAAATTTTCCCAAGACTTATATTTTGGGAAGGAGCTGTTTTATGAATGGATATAAGGCTGACACATGAAACGCGTGGGATCTGTCTGAGTGCCTTGTCTGGGTCAGCTGTGACATCTGGCTCTTGTGAATCTGGCGTACTGTGACTCACTAATACACAAATAGTAATCCTTGATAGTATCCACTTGTGATGCTTTGAGGGTGTTGTCACAAACAACATCGAATGCCAGAGAAGGGCCTTTATTCTGGCCTCCACCGCAGCCCCAGGCTGAAGACAGCTGTGTGGGTTAAGTGCTGGGTGAGGTATCAGCAGGCTCACCCCATTCCCTCAGCAGCCTGGTGGCTCCCTGTGGTGCTGCTGGGCATGTGGGTGATCTCAGCTCACCAGTCATAGAATCACAGACTCATAGAACATACTGAGTGGGAAGGAACCCATCAGGATCATCAAGTCCAACTCCTTGCCCTGTACAGGATAGCCCAAAAATTACGCTATGTGTCTGAGAGATTCATTCTGTAATGAGCAAGTAAACCTTAATGACTGAAGAAGATTCAGTCTGTGTGTTTCCCTTTGTGTTTGCTGCAGGGAAGACCCCACACTGGTTCATGTCTGGTGGGTGCTGCCATTGATGGAGAGCATGGTTTGTTGTACAGGTCCTCTCTGATGTTCGTTGTGGCCAAGGCTGCAAGGACAGAAAACCAATATCTGTCAGCTGTAATGAGGTTTGGTATCAAAGGGAATTTTGTACTAACACCTTGATCTGTGTGTGGTCTTGCTGCAACGTGGTCATAGTCATGGTAGGGAAAAGTCTGCAGATTAACATACCCCTCCTGATGCCTGTGAAATTGCCTTGACCAACTTAAAAAATTTCTTACGGTGTGATAAGGCACTCAAGGTTGTGACATGGTTCAGGATAAAACACATCCAGAAATGCAGGAGTGAGTTGACGAGAGGAGAGATTGCCTCATTTAACAGTAGCTTTTTTTTCCTAACGTGTTCCTGAAGCTAAGGGACTCATGAATTCAGGGTAGTTCAAAAGGTGAGGCAAAAGCATGTATAAAGTCTGGCTTGTGTTTCCTGCACCTCTTCTAGATGGAGAGACTCTTTAGGATGGGCTAGGTGCGAGCTCTGGTCTTGTAGCTTTGGCTGTTTGGCTGTGGAAAGCTTGATAACTGGTTTTCTGAAGTGCTGCATAACTAATTGATAAATTTTTAAAATTTGCTATCATGAAGGGGGGCTAACTAGATACAGAGCAGTGACCATGGTGAGGGCAAGCGGCGATGTGCCAAGAGACCATGATAACCCTGTCTCCTTCTGGATGACAGGAACATCATGTGCAAGCTCAGAGGATAGGCACAGCGAGATCATTTAATCCCTAGTGGCAGAAAAATAGGGATGAGCATTACCTCTACTTTTACATAGGGATGAATTTCAAGAGGTTAGGATTAAGGATCAGTGGTGTCAGATCCTCCCTTCTGCCATCTATTGTGGGAGTAATATATGCATTATGAAGTCAGACATCCTAATTTTTTAAGGTATTTTAGTGTCACTGCTTGTGCTTGCCCATCTGTCACCCTGGACATTGATGTGAACTTGTGGAAGATGAAGAATTCCAGCCCACTCTGGAGACTGCAGTACCATACTTTAATGGCCCCAATCGCAATCCCGGATCCAATTTGGCTCCTCAGAGGCTGTATTTTCATTCTCTCCTTAGTGGTGACCTGAACCTACGTAAAAACCCGAGGTCTGTGGGGAGATCTGAGCTCCACATAGCTGCCTGGAGCCCCCATATCCTCTCCTTCCCTCACTCCTCCTGTGCACTGTGAGGTAAAGGAGTCAGCTGTGTTGCAACAGTGAATATTTTTTCTGTCATTTTTGTTGTAGCAAGTGAGGATTATTTGTGGATTATAGCTATCTGGGGAAAACTCTGCTCTAAGTCATTTTTATATGAGGAGGGATAGGCAGTTGGGGGTTTTTTGCCTGTGGCTAGAGTTCACACATTGCCTCTGTAAAGTTTTAGAGTGGAGAGAAGGCAGTGATTTATTAGTGGTTTTGTATTATAGCACTACCTAAGATGCCTAGTGATGGGTGAAGGCTCCTGCAGCCCTGCATGTTAATTGTGCTAAGCAGCCTTCAGACACATAACAACATGCAGCACTAAAAAACTGATCATTCAAATGCAAAACAAGTCATGTGCTTCAATGGGATGAGTGATAAATCTTGAAACAGGAGAAGAAATGTGTTTCAGAAGCTTTTTTGTTGTTGCTTTGTTTCCTTGAAATTTCCCCACACATGAACAAAAGCAATCTAGAAGAGCCAAGAAACCTGTAATGGATGAAATGTTTTACACATATGTGATGGAAAACTCTACTCTGTTAAGTCAAAAAGCAGCTTCTGAAAAACTTAATGTGGCTAGAAAGTCACAGGTGCCTGACTTTTGGCCCTGTTACCTCACTGCTGCATATGCTTGGACTTCTTTCACCACTTTTTCAAACCTGCCATATGGGGAGATCATATTCTGCTAACCCGAATCTTCCAGAACACTTTGCAGGACCTTGTGCCAGAGAAGATTCCCCACATCTCACCCTTTTATCCTCACACAGGAGCATTAGCAAACTAAATAGCTCTCATTTCAACTTCCTCCCAGCCCCAATTTTTTGGCTTGTGGATCATATCTCTTTTCAGCAGCTGTTTTTCAGCTGACATTTAAACTAAGTTCATATCCTTAAGGTTGATTTTTAATGTTTCCTTAGGAAGAAAAAAAAAACAACCTGCACACACATATATACAGACACACATCCTTACCATATGAATTCTTTGTTGAACGCAAATAATTCAGAGTACTTGGTAATACCTTCTTCTGGAGACTGCTGGCATCCCAAGCTCATCTTTATGGTGGGTAACCAACTGTTCAACAGAGCAATATCTAGCTCAAGGGACCAATTATGGGCTGTACATTAAGCTTTTGCACCTCTAAGATACTGGTTCAAATCCAACTCAGGTCTGTTGTGATTGTAAAAGTTTACTACCGTGTGATAGCTGTTTGGTGGTCCTCAACCAGCAAACAAGTGTCCAGCTCATAAAAGGCAGCAGAGGAAGAGCGCTGTGGTTACTGCACTGGGCTGAAGCACCAGATTTCTTGGTCTCCTTCCCAGGTCTGCTGCAGATTGTATAGCCATAGGCAAGTTCTCTGTAAATGGTGATAATATCCAGGCTCCTCATGGGAACATTGTGAGGATATGTTCATTAATATCACTGAGGTGCTCAAATGCATTGGGAATGAGGAGCTTGGTAGAGCAAGAAAAGCAGCTATTGTGTATTGGCAAGGGCAGGAAGAGGCCATGAGATGGATGGGTGTAATAAATGGTCTGCAAATGAGCTGTATGTTCATAAATGACCTGTACACTCTCAGTGCCTGGACATAACATCTCTAAATGGGAGATGAGTTACTACCCCTGTATGACTTTTCCCATGGATATACAAATAGGAAACTGATGGTAGAAGTTACGTGCATTTTTTGAAGGGAGGTAATGCTTGGTACAATTACTCTGAGTCTCCTGGCCACCTGTAAGCAGAATATATCAGCCTTCAACCCTGTCATTTTGGTATACCTCTGCAAATGACAGTCTAGACTGCTGCTTGGCCCTCTGTAAGGAGTAAGCTTCAGTGTTATGGTTGACAGGGTACCCATGGTGCTGCCTGGAGAAGGTCTTGCTCCACGTTTTTTGGACTAAACCTTTGCTTTCACCCCAGCTCTGCATAAGGAGAAGTAGAATGGGACTTACCTACTCAGGAGCCACCTGAGTCACATTTCTTCTGCTTCCCCCAGGCTGGAGTGAGGGGACAGCATCTACAATTTGCAGGGCACCATAATGTTCCTGGTCTTTTTCAAGCCGTTAGAGCAGGAGGGAGCAGAAGCCAGTATTACTTCTCCATTTGCAAACTGATGCTTACCCCCCTGCGTGTCCAGGCCCCCTGTTAGAGTACAAACACACTTGTGGTAAGAAGGAGTAAGAGGGATTAGGCTTCTGCTGCCAGGAAGGCTCCTGCCCCCAGGAATTTTTCAGTGGAAGAGATTTGCCCCACAGAGGATGGGTTACTGTGGATGGCCTTGCAGCTCTTGAGGGATGCAGAAGCTGTTTTTTGAAGTGTTAAGTATTTTTTTTAGGTCCTTAAATCCTAAACTTTAGCTGTTTTGTAATAGCCCACCCCTCCTAACTTCTGAGCACCTGGGAACCTGTTTGTTTCTGCTGATAGTCCTGTTGAAATTAATGGAGTGATCTGTGTGAGTAAAAAGTAGGTATGTTTACAGAATTGGGCTCTGAGCTCATTCTGCCGCCTCTTACAGTGGTTTTGAAGCTCTTTCTTATCTTGTTTTATCTTAAGTATTTTGCTAAAGGTACATTAAATGGTTGGGAAGGATTTTTTTTTTTTTTTTGTGGCAACAGAAGCAGAAGAGCAAATGTTATGGTTTGACATTTGAGAGAAAAGGAGCTAATTATTGTTGCCCAAATTAGCTTCAGTCAGGAGTAAACTTAAAACGTGGAGCCACACGGAGAAGCGTTTCATTTACGTTAGGGAGCAGTTACCGAAGTTGTTCCATTGATTCACCGGGGCAGCTCCAGCGAGCGCCATCGCATCTGTGCGAGCAAGCCCAGCGCAACCTGATCCTTCCAACTGAAAATCCTCCTGCTATGCCTGCGTTTCAGACAGGCATGCTGAACTACTTCTGTGCTCTTCCCAGCTTCTCAGAGTACTTGCTTCACAGTATTTGCAAAGCTTCTAACTGGCACAGCTACACCTCCGTGGATAACTTGTTTTCCAGTGAACTGGAGGTCTGACTGTGAATGTAGTCCTTCTCTTTAGGTAATGTTTGGTTGCTTTAGGTTGGGGAGTATATTTTACTTCAGAAACTCAGGACGTAGGTTCACATTTATTAATTAACAGCAAAGTAAAAAGGAAACTGCTGATATGTTCCTAAAAGAAGCAACCATAGATTAAACCAGAGTGCAATTCAGAGAGTCTTTCTTGATCTTTTGGCAAAAATGCTGAGTGCTCCGTGCTCTTGAGAATATGAGCTCACTATTATTCGAATATTGTGCCAGCTTAACAATTTTTAGTGTCACTTGCATGAATAAGTAAAGTTACTACATGTCATCTTGGATTTCCTTAAGCTGTAAAAATTAATCATGGCATTAAGTGTTTTCGGGACTTGAACTTTTAATATTATTTCCAGTGATCATAGCACTGGGGGGGAGGCAGGGAAGGAGTGAGACAGAGAACTGAAAAATCATATGTTGAAAATTTTATTATTTGACGGGAAAGTATCAGGTAAAACTGTTGCTGGGAAAGACCTGGTGGAAAAATGTGTTGAGATGTGGGTAAGTGCTGCCAGCCTCCTGTTCCAAATTCTGCTTCTGTGCTGTCTAGCCTTAGTTTGGCCCTACAGAAGTCTGCGATTACACCAGCCTTGTGTTGCATTTCTGGAACAGAGATATATGCCTTCACGGTTCTTAACCAAACGTTTCCTTTACCAAATAACCATCATTTTTGTCACTTTCTAAACTTTTCCATGTTACGAGATTTGGATTGAGCCATGACAGTCAGGAGCTAAGTATATATTTCCTGCAAAGTTTGAGGTGCTTTGGAAGTAGGATTTTCATTCAGTCTGTTCTCCAAATATGAATTTAATGTAAATAAGGGATTGAGAATTCTCCTATCCTTCTCCAAAAATGTTATGAAATGTTGGTAGAGAATGGAAGTGATAGAGCAGGAGAAGGAAAAAAAAAAGAAAACCATATTTATTCTTAATCTTTATGGCCTTCTCACAGAATCATACTTTAGGGGGTTCACTGATATTGTGTTCTTGTTCCTGATCTGTGTTCTTTCTTGAAATAATTATATTTATTACTCAATTTCTTTTTATATAATAAAGCCCATGAAGTTCCTGAGCAGTATCCAATAGCCATGATAGTTACTGCTTTTTTGGAGTTCCTCCCTTTTCTCTTGTTCTTAGCTTTGATCAAGAAGGCTCATCCATTGTCCCAACAGTGACCTCAGCACAGTGTCAACAAGGGGAGGGCTAATATCACTGAAGAACTATAACATTATTTATTTTGATCTGTGAAGTAACGACTTGCCTGCTTGTTTTCTTATCCAAAATATTGAGCATGATCTAAGCCAAATATATAGGAAATAAATGAGAGACAGAAAGCCATCCAAAAGCCATTGCTAGACATAACAAAAGTCACACTGGCTCTCCAGCTGGCTGCAGTAATGAGGGAAATATATCTGTTTAGAAAGCCATTTCCATTTTTTTAAAATCCAAATGTAGGGGTATAGAAGGCATTCAGTAGTTCTGTGTTATCTTGTCCATTGGCTAAATATAAAGTCTTGAAAGCTGTTTACTCATAAACTGATTCTGCTCCTAACCTCCCCCACCGTGGCAAATATACTAGTAGAAATCACTGATATCTGTAAAGGTCATATACTATGTTTGTTGGGGCACTGACTGAAAATTTTGGTGAGCGATTCACAAGGTTGCTGAAATTATAAATGTTGTAAGTTCTTCCAATTTTAAAACTGCTAATTTTTGGACTCATGGGATAATAAGAAGCCTCTGAAAAGAGAACAATATCTCACTTGTAAAGGAAAGAAAAGCTTGAAAACCTAAATCTGAATAAAAAGGCAAAAGGTGAAAACTGTCAGCTCTCTATTATTGATGATTATTTAGTTTTTCTGCAGGTACAGAGTTCAATAAGCTTTATTGTTTCACACATGTAACCATACTATTTTCAGGATAGTAAAAATCTTAAAGTAGTGTAGCATTTTTTAATAATTTTTTTTCCCTGTTAAAATGTGGGGCTTATATTAATAAACGGGAACTAAAATAAAGGGATGGCATGAGGAGGCACGGTGCTTTCTGCCACTCCGCTGTCTGAATGCCTGTCCCAGGACCACAGTTGAAGTGTAAAGCCACTGGAATAGATCCATATCATGTTCTCCTGTGGCTTGAAATATGGAAAAGGATGCTAGCAAGGGTCCATACATCTGTGGTACTGTGATGATCAACATGGAAGTCAGTTGGGAAGATGTCAAGTGAGATGAAACCAGTGTTTCAGCAATGGGTCTGACTTGATGCATGGAAGACCTTGAAGTGTCCCTTTACCACCCTCCATCATATTTCCCATGTCAAGAACCTTTTCCTCTTAGCCAGAGTACGACAGCTGCCATAGGTAAACACTGACCAAAGTAAGAATTTTTCATGAAAAAATGTGATAGCAGCAGGCATACATTAGAAAGGTTTAATGATTTTGATACAGGAGCTTGATATTAACAGTCCTCTCATTATCGGTTTTGACGAGTTAAAACATAAAATCAACAAGTTGCACATGATAATGATTAATATTATTCTGTGCACATTGTGAACATTAATTCATTAAAGCTTTAGTTGACTGGTTAAAATTTAATTCTATGAGATAGAAAGGAAAATATGGAGTGAAAAATTCAAGTAGGATGTGATATTTATTTTGTACAGTGAGGGTGTGAGAATTAGAATACTGGAGCTAGTTATTACTACTTTTTTTCTGTCTGAAGTGATTCATTGACCTAATACTGACCACAAGAATGCTTTTCCAATTTGCCAAATATCTGGGAGAAATTCTCTGACTTGAGAGGGATTATTGTGTTTGACAGAGAAATTTCTGAAGATGGTTTTAAGTTCTGTTACATAGGAGAGGAAACCAGACTGACCGATCACACTTGCTGCTTCTGATCTGAAAATACACAGCTTTTCAAGAAATGGCCAAATGAATTCTTTCTTAGAGATAAAGAGAAAAAAATTATTATTAAAGGAATATTGCTGGCTGAGTATCTTTAGAGATACTTGCAATATTTTCATAAAAGCAACTCTTGCACAAACCAGAATGTCAGTGGACTTTTGGTGCAAATAATTTAAGTTGTTAAAATGGTCTAATTTGGAAAACCCTGTATTTCTACAGGGCAAAAAGGGTTTTATAACTGAGTTACTTTCAGACCTCAGGAGTTATAAATTTTTTTTTCTTTTTATGAAGTTCATTGAGGAGAAGTACCAGGGAGCCCATAGTGCAGATAAGATAGTGGGGTGGTGACACACACCTGATGCTCCTACCCTGCTCCTAGAGAACCCTGTAGCCATCCTATATACCCATGGCCTTTGCTTTTACTTCATTGATTTCATCTGGAAGCTATTTCAGACTAGGTCTGCCTTCCTGAGCGTAATCTGAATGGGCTGCAATCTCAGCTGCGCCTTGTAGGCACTAATACTTCAGCAGTTCTGAGGTTTTTGAGGGCAGACAGAGGGCTATTAGATGGTCTAATCTGACAATATATTCACACTGGCCATAGGATTTTGGAATGCCTTCAGGAAATAAACTCTTGGATGAAGAGCAGCTGGCTCAAGTTGAATGCAGGCAAGACCAAAGCAATTCTAGTCAGAAAGGGGGAATGCTTTGAAGAGTGGGCCAAGGCACTGTCTCCACCTTCCATTCATTGAAGACATATGGCCTCTATTTATCAAAGTTGTGCAAAGCCTGTGGGTCCTGCCTCTGGCTTCGATGGTCAGGTAGCATTGCTTTCTAAAGATTTCCTGTCTGCCTGGGAAAAGTCCCTTCCTCCCTCCCAGGCAATGATAACCTGAGGGCAGGAGTACACAGCCCTGGGTTATTGGAACTTATTTGATCTGGATGTGTTTTATCTGTCGAATGATGCTTACACTGAGGATCAGGTTAATGTGACTACCTAGTGGTGTGTTTAATGTCTGTAGATGTTGCTGCTTCTTTCTGTGGTGCATGCTACTCTGGACATTCAAGTCCCCTCCTGATGCTTGGTGAGCTTCTGATGTAACTTTCAGCACTGAGAGTGGTTAGTGAATCAACACCACCTAATCAAATCCAAATTTTGATGTGTGAACCACCATGAGAATTGTACTCCTACTAACTGAGGCAGAACACATCGCCCAGAAGAAAGTATGTGAGAACCAGATGCAAGACTTTCTGAACTGGAGAATGTGGAATTGTCTTGCAGAGAAGATCAGACAAACCCTCAGTCTGACTGATCATGAGGAAACAGGCTGTCTTTTTTTCCATCTGTCATATTTCATAGTTCAAACAGCTCTCAATTCCTTAACTTTGATATTTTTTCTGCTCTAAGTTTTTTTTTGCAATTTAGCATAAAATTCTAAAACAAAAAATAGATTGAATTGAAAACCATGAACAATAATACTGGAAGCTTCTACTACTTTAAAAGTTTCAATTCTCAAATAATAATATTAACAACAAGAAATTATCAAACTGTGTTTGATATTAAAAACTTTTGTGTATTTCTATTTTTTATGAAGGAAGGGGGAAAATGTTCCTTGTGAAATAGAATGGCAACTTTAAATGCCTTCATAAGGCACACTGAATACAATGAAGGTATAAGGCTTGTGATTGTTTTCCCCTAAATAATGGAACCATAAATCATTTAGGCTGGAAAAGACCTCTGAAATCATCAAATCCAACTGCAAATCTGACACTGCCAAGTCCACTAGTAAGCCATGTCTTTGAGTACCACATCTGCATGTCTTTTAAATCCCTCCAAGGATGGTGACTCAATTCCTTCTCGGGGCAGCCTGTTCCACTGCTTGATAACCCTTTCAGTGAAGAATTTTTTCCAAATATTGATTCTAAACTTTCCCTGGCACAACTTGAAGCCTTTTCCTCTTATCCTAACACTTGTTACTTGGAAGAATGACCCCCACCTTGCTCCCTTCAGGTAGATTTAGAAAGTGAAAAGAATTCCCCATGACTGTCTTTTGTCCAGGCTAAACAATCTCAGTTCCTCAGACACTTCTTGGAGTGTGAGGCCTAAAACTGAACATAGGATTCAAGATGTGGCCTTGCCAGTGCTTGGTACAGGGGTTCAATCACTTCCCTGGTCCTGCTGGACACACTCCTGTGATACAGGCCAGGATGCCATTGGCCTTCTTGGCCATCTGGGTGCACACTGGCCCATGTTCAGCTGCTTTCAACCAGCATCCCGAGGTCATTTTCCACTGGGAAGCTTTCCAGCCACTCTGCCCCCAGCCTGCAACTCTACATGGGCTTGTTGTGGCCCAGATGCAGGACCAGGCCTTTCACCTTGTTGAACCTTATATGCTTGGCTTCAGCCTGTTGATCCAGCCCTGTCATATCCCTCTGTGAAGCCTTCCTACCTTCCAGCAGATCAACGCTCCCACTAAGATTGGTGTTATCTGCAAACTGACTGAGAGTTACTTCTATCCACTCATCAATATCACTGATGAAGATATTAAACAAGACTGGTCCCAGTACTGAGCCCTGGGGACACCACAAATGACCAGCCACCAGTTGGTTGTAACTCTGTTCACCACCACTCTCTGGTGAATAGAGTGATGGGTGGCCAGTGGTGAAAAGGGGCCATCCAGCCAGTGTTCTACCCAGTGAAGGTTACACAATCCAAGCCATGAATAGTCAATTTCTCCAAGAGAATGCTGTGGGAAAGTGTATCAAAGGCTTAATTAAAACCCAGGTAGACAGCATCCACATCCTTTCCTTCATCTACCAGGTTGGTCACCTTGCCATAGGAGACCAGGATGTCAAACAGGGCCTGCCTTTCATAAACCTGTGCTAGCTGGGCCTGATCTCGTGGTTGTCCTGCAAATGCTGTGTGATGGCACTCAAGATGATCTGTTCCATGATCTTCCCTGGCACTGAGGTCAGGCTGACAAGCCTGTAGTTCCCCAAATGCTCCTTCTGGCCCTCCTTCTAGATGGGCAGTACTTCTGCTAACTTCAGTCAGCTGGGACCTTCCCAGTTAGTCAGAACTGCTGATAAATGATGGAACACATCTCAGTGAGCATGTCTGACAGTTTACTCGGTACCCTTGGGTGGATCCCAACCAGACTCATGGACTTGTGGTTGTCTAAGTGGTACAGCAAGTCACTGACTGTTTCATCCTGGGTTATGTGGGCTTCATTCTGCTCCACATCTCTCTCTTCCAGCTCAGGGGTCTGGGAACACCTGGTCTTGCTGAGGCAAAGAAGGCATTAAGTACCTCAGCCTTTTCCTCATTCTTTGTCACTATGTATCACCCTGCATCCACTAAAGCATGGAGATTCTCCTTAGCACTCCTTGTGTTGCTGATGTATCTGTAGAACCATTTTTGTTGTCTTTCACGGCAGGAGCCAGATTAAGTTCTAGTCAGGCTCTAGCCCTTGTAATTTTCTCCCTGCCTAATGTCAAAACATCCTTGTAGTCCTCCTGAGTTGCCTGCCCCTTCTTCCAAAGATCATAAACTAAATAAAAGCAAATCTGTTTTCCTTCAATTTTAGTAATATTCAATGAATTTAAATAAATTACATTGTATTATATTAAAAGAGAGAATGTGATACATCATAATCAAGATTGTCCAGATTGGATTAGATTTATGATATTTTTTCATACACACATTTTTTCTACAGGCTGTAATTATCCCTCACCTATTCTGCTTGTTGCTAAGACAGATCTTTAAGGTTCTGCTATGAGAAATGTGGAGTAAATTGAATACAAGAAGAAAGAATTTAAAATTCTTCTGGTATCTCCAGCACGTCAGGTAAAAAGCTGAAAGTGTTAATATTAAAATAGGCATCTTGATTTCCAAAATTTATTGGAGACCTGGTATCTGTGAAGTATTTCAGGTTTTACAAGTACATTCATTTTCCTCAAGCCAAATTGCTCTAAACGAAGTTAAAGACATAGGCAAGCCCTCCTCTTTTCCTATATCCTGCATAAATACCAAGGCATTATGGCCTTGCTGTATACTTCTTCTAAAAATTCCTTTAATTGATGACACAAGATGTGCATATGTTGGAGTTGAGGGCATGGCTGGATTAGACGTGAAAAACAGTAATTCTCTGCTCCAACAACATCCCACATGGGCAAATGATATAGTGACATACAGAAATTAGGAGTATTTTGAACCCTGCGTCAGGCAAACTCCTAAATTACTTCCTCACAGAGAAGGAAAAAGTACTTTTTTTTCTGCCTTCCTACCAATCACTATTATTACTCTCATTGTTATGAAGAATATCTGGATCAATTTTTCATCTACAGCAGCAGCAGAAAGGCATAACAGCAGTATATAAAAGTCAGCTTTTCTCTGCCACAACACTGGTTACTTTGGGCAATTTCCCCAACGATGCCAAGAGTATGGCAAAGAGCAATCATGTTTCTTTCTAGCTGACAATCTCTTGAGCTGTGAAAAGCATCTTTCTTTGAAAATTGAAAATAAACATATCCATAAAAGAACAAAATAAAAACTATGTATTGGAGCTCCAGTGGTATGTTCAGTTATTTTTTCAGTTGGGTTTGAAAAGCCTCCTGTCTCCTAGGTGCAGGGTCAGCAGGGGGTGCCCTGCTTCTTCAGGAGGTGGGTGAAGATTTCATGCCCTAGAGAGAGATGGAAGGGTTTGGTACCTATGCTGAGGCACCATCCTCACTGAGTTGCACTTGTGGGAGAGAATTAATCACCATAGGCCACATCCTTTTCTCCTTACTGAGGTTTTGTTCAGTCCTCCTCTATCTAAGCAAGGACCAAGGAATAAAGTGAGTCAGGGCTGGTTGATCTTTTCCTTGTATCTGAGTAACACCGAGAATGATCACTCCATTAGGGAGGAGGTGGTGTTTTGGAAGAGGTATTGGTGAAATGAAGTTAGGATAGGACCAGATTCCTAGCTTTGCTTCTCCCAACAAGGACAGGTGCCCCAGCAACAGGAAAGGAGTTTTGTGTTACACAAGGAGGACAATCTTTATGATTGCATCTTCATAAGACAGAGCTCCACATGAAAGGCGTATGCAGCTGCACTGGACATATTCCACTTCAACAGAGGAAATCTTCTCTCTTCGTTGTTAGGCAGGGCACAAAGACAGAAATAACCAACAGGACCCTGATCCTTATTCAGGCTATCCAGTCTTCATCAACATTGCACCATAGCACAGAAAATAGCCATTCAATAACCAGAAAATAGCACAGACACAGTGATATGTTATTTGGAAATTATTTATCTTGATTTGCAGATGACTGGAGAAGGGAGCTAGGACTTTATTCTGCTTTCCTGTGGTCTCTTAAAATCCATGGGAAAGTCCTTCATTTAAGACTCAATGTCCAAAGAACAGCTCTAACTATCAGGAAATTCTTGTTAGGTGATGTTCCTGAGAGTAGTTCAGTGATGGTCCGTCCATTGGTTCCGTCCCCTGGCTCACTGCATTCTCTGGGGACTGGGAGAGGGATGCAGTATAGAACTGGTTCTGTGTATGCTAGCTGTAACCTGCAGTGTAGCAGATACTGCAGCCATTGAGGTGTTGGAGCAAAATGGGTACATAAAAGGTTTTTCAGGTTGATTTGCATTTCTGGAGTGGGGCGGAGTCATTAAAAGCAAGAAAAGGCTGTAACCCACTAATCCAGCCTCACAGCTGGATTCAATGTGGTACTCTTGCTTTCAGATCTAGGCGTCTGCGGGTGCACTTGCAAGTTGCAGGTTCTGGCATCGTTTTGGTGTGAGGTAATTGGGCAGGAAGATTGGATGTGTGAGCAAGCAACAAAGAAAGGAACTGACTGTTGCCATGTAGATCTCAAAACCCTCCAGAGCCTGGAGTTTGGCTCATGATGACTCAAATGATATACCAAGGGATTAAGAAGTTTTTATTCTTCCTGAAATAGTTACAAATACAAGCAGACATTTGACAAAATAAGCTGTCACTAGCTGTCTTAGAGAAACACTTGCAGACAACTTTTGCCATAATGGAAAATCCATATATCGGAACATAAATGTACTTCTTCGTCAATTTTTGTTGTTGTCATTGTTATGGATTGCTACATTGTGACTCTTAAGTCATCCTTGATCTAAAGAAAAGACTTATAAAACATATTGGCTCTTTAAACAATAAAAAAAAAGAGTTCCTATGGTGCAGCTGAGGTCAGGAAGTAGTTGATCATAGCAGGAGTCTGGATCCATGCCCTACTATGTCTGAAACAAGTCTGGTTAGAGAGAGGGAGAGGATGTTACCTCTGGACTGTAGTAATTGACACCTGAGCCATATAGGAGGACTTTTATTCTAGTCCAGGGAAGAATACTAGGAAAGCAACATCTTCCCAGGAGAGAAACTGAGTGAATTCCTATGCCAAACAGAACAGTAAAAATTCACACTGAAAATGGAGGGACGGTTTTGCTGAACTATGAATTGCTGTTCCCTGCAATAATACCATTTGACATATCTTCCATTAATACATGAAACATCATAAGAAAAGGAGGAAAAAGCTCAGCAAACCTAACAAATTTCCATTTTGAAGAAATGGAGCAGCCTATGACCTGGCAGGGTGCCACAGTATGACGCAGGGCTTTGTGGAAATCAAGTTGCAACAGTGAACGACTTGAAACAGAGTGCTGAGCTGTCAGATAAGTCACAGTTGGTGAATGTTAACTTCTATTTGTTATGTTTGGAAGACAAATATCATACCCACGTACCAGACAGGGCAGGGTTAGACTGCGGGGGTGAAGGAGGGAGGAAGGCAGACCAGAGGAAGGAAGATATCCTCTGTAAATAAGTCAGTCTTCCCCGTTTACTTAGGCTGCATTGCTCATGACCCTGTTGTACCAGCAGCCAGTGGGGCAAGTCAGTGAAGGACCATTTCTGTCCTCCCAGAAGTAGGACAGAGAGTGAGAGTTGTGTTAAATGAGACTTTCATTTTAATATATTTATTGACAAAACTTGCAGTCGCAGTCAACCCTATCCATGAAAAATCCACAAAAAACTTTTGGTCTTATCCTGTTACTTATTCTTTGCAGATACTACGTAAAAATATACATAGCATCTCTGTAAATGACAACAATTGCCCATTTCTAATTAATTGTAGTCAATGTTCACATTACAGTGGTGCACAGAGTTTTCAGTCAGAAATCTTTCTTTATGAAAACTTTTTTTGTGAAAACTTTTTTTGTGAAAACTTTTATGTATAATAACAAACAGGAAAGGAACTTGTGGAATTATATATAGGGCTCCATTTATATTTAGGTGCACTGGGAATACTGTGGTGATTATTGTGATATAAATAAAACAAGAATTTGCCCATTTTACTCAGTACAGTTTGTCAGAGTAATTTTGTCTACATTTCCAATGGAAAGTAGTAATTGCTACTGAGAATGATACCCCCACTCTCTAAGGACATAAAAGACAAGAGGTTTTAAAATGTTTGAAGAGATGACTAAAAATAATTAAAAACATATAAAAAAATTAGTATTTTTAAAAAAACCTTTGTGTTTTCCTACTTTCGCTTTTTCGACTGTGCTAGTGAAAATAGAGGAAAAAGAACAAGTCACCTCCTCTGTTTATTTTATTCTTGGAGGTTTTACCTAACAAGGATTGAATAGCAAATAGGGGCATAGTTAAGGCAACACAGGACTATTTTATAGACGCACAGTTGTACAAGTGAGGCAAAAAAAAAGCTTATTTCTAGGCATTGGCTGGCATAGTCTGTTACAAGCAGTAGCATACTCTATGCTCTCTGATAGTGTTCCAAAAGGTCCTAATACACCGTGTCAGGAACAATGGATACAATTGGGCCAGCAGTGTTACAGTTCCTTTCTTATTTCTCTGGCAAGTAACAGGATTTTCTAGGACTTGAATCGATTCTGAGCCATTGCTCTTCCAGCCAATTATCTAAGTAGCTTTTGAACAAGTTGAAGGCACCTGGCTTTGGCGTTCAGTGGGATACAGAGCAGTGTCCCTTGCAAGTCTGAAAGGCAGAGATGACCCATCACACTTATGTCAGGGCATCTTCCTGCATTTTCTGCAAGTGAGGTATCCTCAAATATTCTCCCCCTACTCAGTAATGTACTTTGTGCTGTTCAGCAAGAGGGGGTGATTTGCTAGGAAGCAAAGACAGTATGGCCCTCCCCACCAGAGCTAATTGTCTGTTCCCATGAGCAAGCGATGGAAGTGTTTTCACTTCAGGGCTTCTGTTTAATTGTTTGCAGGAAAGTTAGCCAATGCATTTGAACATGTTACACAGCGTGAGTTTATCTTTTCTTGCTCATTCACACTGAGTTGATATTGGCTGGTACAACCTTCAGAGAAGCTCACTCTTTTTGGGCCCTTAAATAGAAGCAAGTGCTTCACTTCCAACAGCAGCACCCTCTTTCTTGGTCCCACTGGGGTCTTTGTTCTTGTGCAGTTAAACAAATCCTGTGGCCAAGCACCAAGGACTTGAGCTGTCAGGATAAGCAAGTAAGCTCCAGATTTGGCCAGACTAGCCAACTTTCTTCTCTTCCCAAGGGCAGTCAGAAGCTTCTCTTCCTCATCTCTCCTTTATACCGCCAACCAGACAAAGATAACAGTAGCAAGAGCTCCTTATCTCCTTCCCTGGTCATCCCAAGGGGTAAACTAATAGTTGATGCATAAATAACAGTCGCGTCGATAAGGTCCTGTGAAGTGCTTTTCTATTAGTTAACAGGGCAGTTCACATCTTTCAGTGTTGCCATTTCAGCTCATCTGCAGATTAAGTCAGGCTTGTTACATTGGTTATATCTGACCAAGATTTCAAAGTTTTCTCTTTAATCAGCATAGGCTTGAAGCCCAGGTGCTTTAGTGTGTTTTTGTTTGATCACTAAATTTTTGATTTTGTTTTAGTAGAAGTTGAATATCCAATGTCTTCAAGTGTCTTTGAGTGTGACAACTGTAGGCACAGATTTGTGATTCTTTTATCTCACCCTTATCATACCCATAATTTCATAAAGAAATTGCCTGCAGTCCATGGTTTTATTTCAGAGTGTAGTTGACAATACACTGTAGAGATTCACAATCAAAGCCTGACTTCGAAGCATCAGAGGGTGTTAAGACGGCATGGTGCTTTCTAGATGTATCAAATGTGCTCTTTTCACCACCATTCTGCCCGCCACGCTTATGCCAGTTCATGCCTGTTAATGAATGAACTACTTGGACATGGTCTATAGCCTCTTGAGCAATTATTTTAGCCTTTGCTGCTGCAGTCACAATTTGGCTAGAAATAACTATAGCTTTCTCTAAAGTTAGTTCTGGTTCAAGCAGTAATTGCTCACATAGCCGTGGTACGGCTATTCTGTCCACAGGCTCCACAGAAATATCACTAGGCTAGTAAATTCTGGGAGTTAACATCATTAGTATTGGGTTTGTTCATTTTATGAAAATGATGGAATACATTAAGGAGGAGTTCTTCATATTCAGTTGTAATAAGTAGCTAAAAGTAGCAGAAAAAGTCAAAAGAATAAGAAGTAGTCAAAAAACAGTAGGCATTAGTAGAGAGACTTACTTCCCAATATTTGGGCATTTGTTCTCTTTAGTAGCAAGACTATATTTCTGGGAAATTAAAAAAAAATGAATACTTTGTAGATAAATCATTGTTTTTAATAGTATGTCTGTGTTTAGAGTCCTAAACAGGTTCAGAATCTTGTAGTGACAGGGACAGGAGAAACACACAGAAGACACTGTATCAAATGCAAGGCATTGAAAAAGGCCTGGTTAAGTTGGTTATTGGAAAAAAAAAACAAACTAGAACAAAATCTCTATGAGGTTAAGCACAGACTAGCTACATGCCAAATTTATAGGAGTCAGATGGGGTAGTTTCTGTAGTTCCACTATTCTCATCTTCCTCAGAGGAAGAACACAGAAACAAGTGTACAGGAGAGAGCCAGAGCGTATGGTTGATGGCAAAGTCTAGGACTACAATACAGGCTGCTTTACTCTAGGACTTTCTGGCTAACAGCTAAGGTTTTATCTCAGAAATACAAATAACCAAGTTGTGGTGCCAGTTAACAAATGGTTGAGGTAACACTTCACTTAACATGATGGGAGGAAGCTGGGAACCTTCTGGGAGGGCTGACTAGAAACAGAGACTTTGGAAAAAGTGTGTTAGTGAGTCTCAAACAGTTGATATGTATTCAAAAAGGTATCCAGAAATCTGGGTGGTTATCTGAGCTAAACTGAACCCATCATTATTAAGTTCATTCCCAGGATTAATGGCCATACAGTACAGTACGTGCGTGTTTAGTGAAGCCACAAATAAATTATGGAGGTTAATAAGTGTTTCTCTGAATAAGGAGAATTATTCCTTAGGGAACTGTAAAATATGCTATTAAGACCTTAACAAAATAGGCGGCCTCTACCATTTTGAGATTGTGGCTTGTTTTGTTAAATAAGGCAGTAATTGTTTTTGTTTTAATGGTGTGACTGGCCAGGTATTCCTGCTTGAGCTCTTTCACTGTTTCTCAGGGTGAGAAGGTCAGATCCAACCCTTTAAAATTTGATTTGGAAAATAGAACCAAGGGGGGAAAAAGTCAAACAGAACGGGGTTATGTGTGTAGTTACCAGTCTATTGGAACACTCACTAACCAGATCGTGCTGCCCAAGCCAGCAACAGTCTTCTCCGGGGTGCCAGACTTCTCTACCCTTCACATATACGTGAATGCATAAGTGAATCAATGCTGTGGATTTTCCATTCAGATGGATGGGGATGACCTTTGCAGAGCTACTAGCTGCGATGACACTACAGGAGCTCTTGTTTGAAATATCTACGGTGGCGTTGCAACGTAGCAGCCTTTGAGCACCGTGTGCCCATGAACGGACAAATGGTGTCACTGGGAAGACAGCGCTGTATTTGATTAGCACTGTGACACAGGGAGGAAGATCGATCAGAGAGAAACAGCTGTAAGGAGAACAGAAATTAGTACATATTGAGAGTGACAAGAAAATAAGAATAACAAGGAATTGGCAAAAAATATATTGGTCTTTACTTTGGTGCTTCTGGGAGACCTTTGGGGTCATCTTCAGGATCTACAGGCAGCAGTAATAAACTGGACATGCCAGCTGAGTTCTGGGCCCTCACAGTAAGCTTCAGAGTTTCACTGTTTCCAATTTGAAATGTTTTTTAGAAGGACACATGGGCTCTTTTACAGCAGTAAAGAGCAGTAAAATCAGTGACCACTGATTTTCAGAGACCCACAAATCAACATTGCTGTAAATGCTACTCTCTCTTAGTCTGGGCTACAGCTGCACAGTTAAGAGGAACTTCTCAGAGCTTCTGTTGTCCAATCTCACATGGCATGAAGCTTTTATGAATCCAGTTTCTTAGAACATAACAGAAAAAAAAGCCCAACCCACCAATCTTTGGTTAGTGTAATGAATTTCAGACAAGCTGGTCCAAAAATGGACCCTGTGGTCATCATGTAAAAGTCAATGCTTTCCAGGGGTGACGACATTTTGTTATCATAATATTTCCTTAGGGTTAAAAGAGGAAATAAATGCTCCATCTCAGATACCACTGTGTGATAGCTGTTGGCATGTATTCACCAATGTAAGTAGTTCCTGATGTTAGATAATTTGGTCCTGAAGCTAGGTGAAAGGAGCTCAGGTTTGCTGCAGATTTCTGGTTCTAAAGCTAGCAACAAACCTCAAGGCATGAAAATGAAGGCAGAATGACCTCATTCCAATTCAGATGCTGTACATGAACGTTCTGTGGGCAGAATTTGAAATTTCTTTCTTGATCTGGGTCCAAATGCTGAAGCAAGAATAGTCTAATCAAATCAAAGAAGAAGCTTGCATAAATGCCTTGAAACAGAACCTGCCAATTTCTGTAGAGCTGTGATGACAGCCAGTTATTTCTCCTGTGTTAATATCATTAGAGGAAAGTATTGGAACAAGAAAATAAACAAAAAGACACATTGACTTGAGGTTGAGTGCAAGAATGAGGATAGCTGAACCTCAGTGGGAGTTTTGCCATGGATTTTACTGAATCCCAGGACTTCATGCATTCTGTTTTTCTGTAAATGTTTGCAGAGAACTGAGATGCTGAATATTGAAACCAATATCCAGGTGACAGTTTGTGTCAAGAAAATGTGTGTGTGTATCTGCGAGTGTGCACACGTGCTTCTTATTAAGATATCTTTTCGCTGTTTCAAATTTAACTTAAAAATTATTTTTTAACATGTGTCACTGTCAGAAACACAGGGGCAGATTGATGCAAGCTGCTCTGAGCTAATTTCAGTCTGACTAGAAACTACCTTGCATTTTACCTTTGGTTTACTCACAAATATTAAGGTCTGATAATGGCAAATCCACAGGTGTTGCTTTGTCATGCTTTCACATAGAGATCACCTTCCTCATTTCCTTTTAGTAGGAAACTGTAGTGAATTGTTTTAGCTAGTGATGAAAGATTTAATGTACATATTAACTTCATTTCACAAAGGGAAATTGGCTTTTATTTTTAGAGAGAGCTGAATGTCAACTGTATTAATTTTGACTTCCCTTCTTAGGAAGAAGCAACAAGCAGTGCATACAGTAAGGAAGCAGATATTGCAATGGATGATAAGAGAAGTTTTTGAAGAAGACAAAAATCAATTGCTCACTCTCAAATTTTTTGAGGAAAAAAAATCAAGAGGAGACTAGTGGGGAAAAAGACAACTTGTGAAAGTGATGGTTGTTAGCAGCAGAAGTTCAGAGAAGTCAACTAAAAACTGGTTCTTGAAGAGAAGATCTGTGGAATTCTTAGTAGAAGCTAGCCAGAAAAATAGAGGAACATAAAAAAGTCCCAGTGAAGAGCGAGACTCAATGTTTTAAGTTGATGAGTAAAACATGCCTCTTGGTACTTTTTAAGTTTATAGCACTGGGAAGAAGTTGACTATAGGTTGCTTTTGCTCAGTAATCTGGTGAGATGTATAGGTGCTTCCTTTGTAAGGCCAGAGAAGTATGGCGACTCAATGAATTTAGACAGATGCTGGTAAGCCTACTGGGAGGTCCAGGTGATCCTTAGTGACTTGGAAAAGTTGGGTAAACTTCTGCAAACATCTTTCAAGGGCCTTTCTTGGCTAGTGTCAGCTTCCTAGCTCACCATCCAGCTTCTTAATTTCCTTCTATCCAAAAGCAATTGCATGCCTGGCTTGAAGATCCTTCAACTGTGAGAGTTTCAGTGACTACCAGTATATTTCTTCTTTCTAACTCATTGTTTGGTTTGTCTTCAGCAAATACCATCACTTCTGTTTAGAAAGAAGCATGTGGTACGGAACTTATAAACAAACAGTATACAAGGGAGTAATAGATAATTACTTTGACAAAGTAAACTACAATCTAGTCAGGATGGAAAATCCTCTTCTGGCCACTGTTGTAGCGAATGATGACATTAGGAACAGATAACTCCATAATAGCAACTGCTCAGAATTTATTTTAGATGGCAAGCACTTAAATGTAACAATGAGCAAACAAAGTAATTTGTTGAGACTTGACTCTCTGTTAATGGTATGCCATAGTGTAGCAGGTGTCTATGCATATAATAATTTGTTTAATCTGTTCCTCTGAGTCTGCCAAGAACAAATATTTAGTACTGGAAATTAAATCTTAAGAGATAATTTGGAAAAGGCAATTAGCTGGTAGGCTTTGCTGAGTTATAAAGAGTGATTTGTGAAAATCTTCCTAAGTGAGAAGGTTCTCAGTTGAGGCCCAGGTGATCAAGAACTGCATGGTTGTCCTGCTTATCCCTGCACACTACAGACTTGATTTCAGCAAAGGAGAAGAGCTTCAGCTTTTCATGTGAAGTTATATATTTTATAAATTTTAAATTTTCGCTTCTATTGTCTAAATATGCTTCTATTATCTTCAGACTTGATGGCTTTTAAAGGTACAAGTCGCTTTAAGACATTCAAAAGAAGAATGTCTAAAATACATTCAAAGGGAGCTATTCCTAGCATCATCCTGTGTGCTTCTCTGAGAATATGTATTTGTTTGTTCTATGAAGGACCTGTTTAACCTTCTCTTTGATACAGCCTTGTGGAGTCTAGATCAAAACTGAATGAAATGAAGATAAAATGAAGATGGTAACAAATAAAGGAGACAATAAAGCTCGAATGATAATGAAGCATTTACTAAGTTTGCTTTTATCTCTTGTCTCAGAGAAGGCTTTACTAATTATTTATAACTTTCTCTATTCCTCTGTGATACTTCAGTGCCAGTTATTAGTGGGATTGGATTAATATATGAAATCATGTAGATAACCCAAAATGATACAACTTCTACTCTATACAGAGAAAATTATGAATACATTTAGACTACAATATTTTCTCTGAGGGACAATTTGCTTAATTAAGTGACATAAGGCATTTTATTCTACAAAGACATCAGTAAAAAATTATATGTATCTCTTCAATGATTTAATGAACTGGTTTTTTTGATGCTGGGCACAGAATGTCATCATCATTTTCTTTTGATAGTACTTTACATACGCATAAGTTATCATTTGATGGGTAAAAATGAAAAATTGAGTTTTGGTTGCATTTTTTATATATTTCAATTTTATCTTTCTTAGGATGTTTTCTTTCAAGGATGTCTTATTTTAGTAATGGTTTGCAAACAGGCACTGTTTAGGGAAGATAAAATAGTTCCAATAGTACACAATACAGTGAAAATACATCAACTCCAATTTAGCTTTACACAGAGAAGCATCAGTGAAATGAAAGTGCAGTCTTATAAATGTAGGAGATAAACCTTTGTCTTCACTTTTCCAAAAGAAGAACCACATCCTGTGAGGTGCTCAGCATCTGCTATCCTAATCAATACAGCTAAGAATTGGCTTTTCTCGATAGATCTGTACTTCTAGCCAGCAACTGTCCAGCTATAAGAAAGCATCATTGTTTGGCGTGAGGAGAAAAAAAGAATTAAATCTATTATGGGAGATCTAAATCATCTTGTCATCAGATAACTCAAAGATGGCCAAGTATGTTTTCCCTCAAATTTGTTTAAACAAACAAATGTAATTCTTAGGTTTGTGCCATGGAAGCCAAGTTTCTGTCCAGCATGAATTTAGGACATAAAGATTTGTTTGTGATGGAAACAATGCCAGACACTTCTGCATAGCAGCGTAATGGAGCTCCGCTAGAATGTAGCTTATAAAACCGGATTCAGGAAAACAGAGCTGCTCTGTCTAATTTGGCCTGAGCTTTGTGATTACAATAGCATAATTGTGCAGCTTGGAACCCTTTCCCTCTCTGCTCAAATGATGCAGTATTCAAACACGTGTGAGAGTGTTTCTTCAACAAAAGGCCAGAGCTGAAGCCTCTGCATATCCCCAAGCCCTCCTCCAAGATGGGTCCTCCTCATGCTGCCTGACTTCTTGTGGTGACTCTGTGCAGTCACCTGCATGTGTCTCTCAGGGCATCCCAGTCTCCTCGTACAACCACACTATCTTGTAAGGGCATCTCATTTTCCTAGCAGTTTATGGAGTAAATTGAAAACCTGAATGGGAGTGTTTGCTCTTCTCCTACGTTAGATAGTTGTACTTGGTCAGCGAAGATTATTTGTGTCAGCCTGTGTGGATACTTGGGACATGCATGAGGGGTGCTTACTGAGTGGAAAGCACTCACAATTTGAATTCTTCTGGAGCCTAGTCCAAAATTTCATGGAAAGGATTTATAATACATGAAAAGTACTGAGTTGCATTTCCTAGACAAGGTGTGAATATACAATAATCTTGCCCACAGAAAGACTATGAAAGGAAAGAAGGAAAACCAGCTTTTCAGTATTGCAATATTTATCCCTTCATAGAGTCATGGAATCATAGAATATCGTGATTTGGAAGGGACTCGTAAGGGTCATCAAGCCCAACTCCTGACAACCCTGAACTCTGTCACGGTTGGTGCTGTGAGTGCTTCCCTGGGGACCCCGTTTCAGTGCCCAGCCATCCTCTGGGGCAAGAACCTTCTTGTAATATCCAACCTAAATCTCCCCTAACACAGCTTCATGCTGCTCCCTTGGTAACCACATAGAAGAGATCAGGGCCTGCCCCTCCACTTCCCTCATGTTCAGTGCTTCTGAATGTTTCTTCTGTGTCTGTGACAAGCAGTGCAGCCCTTTGTACGTCACCGACAAAGAAATAAATACACACTGCATTTTGGTGAAAAAAGGAGAATGTCAGTGAGCATTTCCTGTAAGAGAGAGGAGTATAATGATTTTCCCTCAATATATCATTTGGAATAAAAAAGTTATAATATTTTTCTTGTGAAATCAAAATGATCTCCTTAAAGTACTTAATTTTTGAATTGAAAAAAATTGAAATTTGAACAAAACCAAAATATTGAATCTCAAAATAGTCCTCTGCTTCATCCCAGATCAAAGTTTCCTTTCCTTTTTGTTTGGGAAAAATATGAGGAAACTCTATGAATTTATTCTTTTATTGATGATACAAGAGATGATGGGAACTAAATGTATTAAAATGTATTTGTACATATAGTTATATAGAACACATGTTAGTTACAACTTTAAGAAGCCAGCACATGCACCTAAATACAGAAATAGTAACTTCGGGTTATCTTTTGGTTCTTAGTTTCAAAATAACAGCTTCTGAGAAAAATGAATGAAATGTTTCTCAGGTACTTATGTGAGAGACGTCTCTGAACCCTCTTATAACCTCAAGTTAGTATTTGTGCTAATAGATTTTTTTTTTTAAGAGGAGCTCCATTCTCAGGGCTTTTTTTTCTTCTGAAAAACAGACATTTGATCTACTTTTAGAATATTTTGAGAGAGATCAGTTCAGTATCTTTTGATCCTGATAGCATTCAGGTCATGGCAGTCAGAGCATAGGTTTTGGCCTGACACTGAAGTCCAGATCTTGCTCTATGTTCAGATGTGTTTTTTTTTAAATTAGAAACAATTAATGAAATGTTAAGTCACTTGCAACTACAGCCTCTGGTCAAGAAAAAAGCTGGAAATACAGAAATCATGGGTGTTTTTTTTCTGATGGCAACTGGGGAGAGTAGAATTGGTGGTTGAACCTCATGGCTCATCCCTTGTCAAATTTTGAAGGTCAAAATAAAGCTCAAATAGATAAATAGATTTCAGATGCCTCATTGCCAGACTCTGTAGTGGGGTATAAAGTCTAAGCCTCCACTCCAGGAGTCATCCATCAGTCACAAAAAGAGGAGAAATTTTAATTATGTGGCATGTCCTTAATTTGCCTTTAATGGTAGTGGGATCTAAAGAGACCTGTGAGTTTATTTTCTTAGTCATTTCTGTTGAGCAAACTTAGCATACCCCTCCATGGGAGTTACTTCTGACTCGTGACTGAGTAAGACCTACTGAATATCCTGCTGACAGACCTTCTCAAGATGCTTTAGAGTTTACATTTTAAATTCTCTACTTGGTAAATCTTTTTGTGCTCCATGAATCACCTTGGCCCTCCCATTCCAGGGGGTAACATTGTCTCCTGAGGAAAGGTAGACTAAATTTTCCTTTGTCTGTGTCTGTGCACTTATTTTTTAATGTGTCCCATACTAATGTCACTACTGAGTGCTAGTGTCAGCAATGGCAGCTCCTGGCTTTGGCATGGGTTACACACTGGCACGATCTGTATCAAAGTTTGGAAGCTCGGGAATGATTGTATATTTCTTAGAGACAGATCTAAGTCATGTTCAAACCCAGAATAGGATGAAGGATTAGTTGCTCCAGTGGTGACAAGCTTTTCTTGTTATATGTTTGTACATATTTCCAGTTTAAATTTCTTAAATTTCATCTTCAACTTTTGAACCATACCATCTCCCTTCTTCTCTTCCCTTCTGAATTGAAAATTACTAAAATGAAGATTGCTCTTATGCAAACTATGAAGACACTTCTTTGAGTGATTTTAGGGCAAGAAAGGAAATAAGATCAGAAACCATAGACTAGTCTTGTCACCACATTTAGCCAGTGCCAAATGGAAATTGAACCACAGGTCTTGAATTATGCTTTTAAGTCCTAAAATGAGTTCTGCTCAGACGAGCTATGCTGACTTTAGTGAAGCCAAGGCAGACATATGAGCCTTCCTGAGAAAAGATTTTTGATTTCACAACAGAACTTAAAACCCACAGATTTCAAGGGGCGCCCAAATATGGTAAAATAAGCAGAGAAATACTTCCCTTTTCATCATCCGAGTGCTGTCATTCACAACACTAACATGAAGCTTTTAGTAAATTCCAGGAAGTTTCTTACTACTTGGAGGAAGGGAAAAATCCAGCATAATAAGGGTTGTAGCTGTCTTTTGTGACTGCTGTTGCTACCCTGGAGGTAAACAGGAAAAGGATCTGATATACTTAAAATAACCAAGTTGGTTTAAAGAGGGAATGCGTTATCCTTGTTTCCTGTGTGTGAGACAGAGTTAATCACTGTCAGTAGCCAGCAGCTTGGGTTTTCTTATGGAGAAATCCCCCTGTGTCATTTCACAGTATGTACTTTGGTGGCTGTCTTGCTTCAATGACACAAGATGTAGTTTCCTTTCTTCATCATCCTGGGATGTAATGGGGTTTTCCTGCCCTCTAAGAAACTTTTTTCAATTCCCCTTAGCAACAATGACTAGATAATGAAGCCAAACAAGGAGATACCCTGCAGTTCCTGTGATGACACACCTCCCTGCTGTTGACTCACCTGGTGATATAAGACTTTCTGTTGGTATTTCTATAAATGACAGAAATAAACATCTGCTAAGAAAATGATCTCATTTGTTATGTGCGACTTGCATGTTGAACTCTTTTAAGAACTCCAATTACCTAGTGTTAGGAAATAATACACCAGGATTAGAGCTGCTCTGCACTGTGTTGAAAGATCACAGTTTACCTGTGGCTCTTGTTTGCATTAAGGGTTTTTTGCTGTGAGCTAATGTGAGCCAAGGTGTTTAAATTCTGTTCTGGATCTGACTCCAGATTTCAGCAAACTGGGGAATGCATATTTGCCATAGCAATCCAAAATCTGTCTTTGAAATGGGTAAAAGGAGAAAGCTTCTCATCAGGAGTTACAGTCACTAACAGTCCAAAACCCTCATTTATTTGTTTCATTTTGTTTGTACTTTAATGTATCATCCTAGAGTATCTATGTAAATATACCTTAGGCTGATGTGAATGAGAGTAGAAACAAGCCTGAATAACACTGTATTTTAGAGGTCTAAGAAAACAGGTATTAGTGATTACAAAACAACTTCTAGCATTTTTGTTCCTATCTAATGGAAGACACAGTGGAGGTGTAAGCATTTGGACCATGTGAAAATCAGGCCAGATACCTGGAAGGATAAGTGAAATCTCTTAGATATAAATCTGTTAGATTTAAATAAATGTAAGCGTAGGTGTTCTTGTGAGAGCTTTTCTTTGTCTTCACTCCGTTATTCTGTATTGCCAATGTGCACCACAGTGTTCTACCTCAGCTACCCAGACGATCTAAGTCGCCTTCTCTTTCCCAGGTAACTTCAGTCTCATTATTACTGCGAGATGTATTGTCGGCAGCTAAGTGTGGGCCTTGCCAGTGCAATTCCTGGATATGGGTATTCAGGGGCAGACTCCTCTAAGTGTAAAACCAGAAAATATAGCTCTGAGTTTTCATAGTAAGAATCAATAGCACTGATCCTAAATATGAGTATTATTTAGAAAAAAATTTGTTTCCTTGCCTGGTGTAAAGCTGCCCAAGTTTCTCTGGCACTCATCAGTGCCTATCCACCTTTAGAAATCTTTAGTTACTCTTGACTACCTATTGACTCCTTTAACATTCTATACAGAAAATAACTACAGAGACATACAACATTTGAATAGATATTAGGATTTGGAAACTAAAAATGCATGAAAAGAAGTTCTTGTTTTCTCCATTTTCTAAGGACTAATAGAATTACACTGCTCTAGACTAAGGATTCATTAAATCTGATGCTCAGCTCTGAGACATTAAACAACTGTATGGGTTTTTCATGCCTTTTCAAGATGAAACAATTAATTTGTTGACTTCGAGGTGACAGAGTCTGGGCAGTCCTGCAATTGCACGGTTGGCAGCAGCCATCTGGGGAGCAAACAACACAGGCCAGGGTACAGGGATGGCCAACCAGTAATACTTAGTGTATCCTCATAATCTATGGACTCTGATACATAGATATATATATATGTGTGTGTGTGTATGTATATGCATATGCCTTGCCTACAGGCCTGGCTATTCCCTTAGTCAATGCAGACTGCCTTGCAGCTTAGACCTTACATTCTTGTGACCAGATGGCACATGTCCATGCTCCTTGCTTGTAAGCTGAATGAACACAATAGTGGTGAAACCTCATGACACCATTGTGCTGATCCTTCTCCATGTGTCTTCTCCAGCACATGGAGCCTGAGTTGTTTCTCTTTGCAAAAACTGTGATGATTTTGTCATTTGAGTGGGAAAACATGCTGCCAAGAGAAGTATATATTCTAAACTGTACTTTTAAATCCCTAGAAAACATCTGGATAGTAAACACTAGAGACTCAATTCTCAACTACATTGTTCATAGAGATAAAGAAATTTGAGGAAAAAAAATCACTGTCACTGTGTCTCAGTAGAAATCCTGGGTTCTCGGATTAGACTCCCAAAGGAGCAGACGTGGGATAAGGGTGGCTTGTTATGGCCTCCATCTAAGTTCCCAGGTCTTGTGATGATTACAGCTAAGTTGGCCAGTGTAAGTCTGCAGCTAAGTCTGCAGCTAAGATGTAGATCCATTAACAGAAATGTCAGTTTACTATAAAGAAGGCTCTTGTGAAATTTCCTACTGAATACGGAGAGGTGACAAAAACACAGTGAAACATTTTGAGATTCCCTATCTATTTTTGCAGTTCCAGGAGGTTTGAACAAGAGCTAGAAACCAAAGCCTTTAACTGAGCCAAAGCAAATAAATCTTTTTGAGGTTCCTCTCATATTAGTTACAAAGACACTTAAAACCTTTCAGGGACAGATGTGCTGCTGTTGGAAAAATAGAAAAGTAAAAACCAACTTAAAAGAACTAAGTTCTTCACAAGGGGCTGGATTCTTTTAGCTGTTAGAATAGGTGGTTTTTCACAAAGTTTGAAAGCAGAAGGGATAAGATGTAGATTATGAAAAATAGACAGAATTACAAGTGAATCATTAAAAAGACAATATTAGCCCAAGATTACAGCCTCACCTCATTACTTTGTGCTGACAACTCTTTTGAACAAAGCTATTAAGCTAATAACTATGAAAGCAAAACATATTGTTCAGCCATGAGTTGTTATCAAACACTTTTTATCAGAATGTTTCACAGTCATGTCATTGATACTGGGCAAAACCACAGTCATGGTAACTTTTCCTTCACATTGACTATTACTTGCATTTTGGTTGAATTGAAACATTATTTTAAATATTACAGAAATGTGGCAATTTGCTCAAATAAGACATCTGTTCCAGGAAAATGTTATGTTTTGAATATTAAAAAGAAATTTTTTGGTTTTAAAGAAAGCATGTGGACATCAAGATGAGTCAGTTGGTTTGAGCAGTTACTGTATGTGAAATTTTATTGAATTGTGTAAATATTAAAAGTACTTTGAAACAAATCAATATCCAGAAATATTAATTTAATTTATGTCTTTGTCTTTGTTTTATGTTTATCTTTCCATTTTACTAACCACTTGGCAAGGGAGAAAATAGCAAACTTTTACGACTGAAAAAGACCAGGAGATTACAAATGTAGTCATGTAGTTTTGGGATTCTGAATGGAACTGATGAAACATCAGCTGCAACTGAACTCCCCCTAGAGTGTTAAGATATGCCAGTTAAATGTTTAGGTTTTCTGTAAACACTAGGATTATATCTATGGCCTTGATAATTTGACAATTCTTAAAATAAGTGGAACTCAGGGGATATTCAAAACCTTATAAAATAGAATATTCTGAGCAGTCATACTCCCAAAAGCTGTCTAGAACAAAATAGTGGACAATGAAAGCTGAAGAGATATTTAAATCCAAGGACCTTTGAAGACTTTTGTGAGACTTTCCAGGGAGGTAGGGATGTATTTGTCAATTTGCCTAAACATCTTCACTCCATATGTTGTCACGTTTTGCTCCTAAGCTTTTAATGCATTTTACATTAAGCAGTCATTGAATAAAAAGAAGATTGTCCTGGGATAATTTCTGAAAGCAGTTTTTCTCCTCCCAGTGGTGTGTTCTGCCCATCAGGCTACAGATCTGGTGTCTTGCCTGCTGCTGACCTGGTTGGGAGAGCCCTGACTTCTTGCCCACCTGTGGGAAATATCCTTCCAGGGACAGAGTGGTATAACCCAAAGACTAGGGCATCCTAGAGCAAAAAAGGCAGAGGGTTTAGCTCTTTTATGCTGAGAGAAAACAACATTTAAGTCCAGGACTTCTGAGAGATGTGCTGGAGCTTTTGGTATTCATGGACCTCTGCAGAACAAGCAAAGGAGCCTGCCTCAATGTCAGGAGCACCTGAAACCTTGAAGTATCTTCAAAGCACACAGGTCCCATAGGTGGGATTGCCCTGCAGGCACAACCATCCCTGCATGATTGGGTTTTATCCCAATGGATATTAATAGAACTTCATTTGGAGAAACTGTCCTTCAACATCTGTGACGGAAAACAGCTTTTTGAAGAATGGGTTTACAGTTGTGGCACTCCAAAATCACCCAATTGCCTGCCTTGGTGGTAAGGTCCTGTCTGCCAGTGAAATGTGAGTTTGTAGTGTTATGGCTTTTCTGAGCATTTGGGTGTTTAACATCAGTGTTACTCTGATGCTGTTATGTATGGGCACCTGTGTATGCTTAAGCAGCTGATTCAATGGATGCTGATGAGGTATAGGAGAGAGAAATGGCCAAATTTTTTAGTCTGAGTTTCTCACCTGCAAGGAAGTTGGAGGAGAAATTTTTGAAGAGGGGATAAAAAAAATAGTGTGGGAGTTGTTGATCCCTACTGTACTTGTGGATATGCTATGGATTGGAATGGAATGGGACAGTGATCCTTTTACAGGCTGAAAGAAAAGAAATTAAAATGGAAAAAAAGGTTCCCTGCCCAGTTCAGATTAATTCTAGAAAGTATTGTTTTGGCAGAAAAGTTACAGACCTCATCTAGAAACTAAAATAAGAGGGCACTGCAGCTAAGGCCTCTCACAAGAGTACATTCTGACATTTGTCCCATCTTTCCTGTCATCCTTAATGCCTACAATGCTGAAAACTGTTTAGAAAGCAAGAGATTTGCTGGTGTGCAACAGCAAGAAAAAAGAAGCTATGTTCCCCTGTGGCAGGGAGGACCAGAGCTTGCTGTAGAGAAGCTCCTTATTCTCTGTGAATGCTGTCCTCACCTGCTCTGGGAACACTAAAGACTCCTTGCCTGACTTTTATGTCTCTATAAACACAATAAAAAAGGCAAAACAACCCCGCAGTCAAGACCGTTTACCAGTGGCTGGTGTGAGTATGGCACATGACACAAGGACTGCTGGGCAGAAACATCCTGCTCCTTGCTAGTCCAGACAAAGCGATGCAGCAATGGCTGCTGTCCACTATGGCTGATGTCAGGCACTGCCATTCAGCTTCTGCCCACTTTTCTTAAACTCCTGAGCTGTTGATTGCCTTCTCCAACTGCTCCTGCCTGCACTCCAGCCAGCAAAAAAGGGTAAAACCCTCTGAAATCTGGTGAGACTGAAATACTGCTGTGCTGGCTTAAAGCTGACCTTCTGAAGCCTTTTGGAGGCTGTGAAATCTGGTCTGGAAATGTCACAATAAGATACTGAACACTCCTTATTAGTTCATGAGCACTCTACAAAGTGGTTGGGAAATTCCCTTATTTACGAAAATGTAAACTTGAATTGAAAACTTCATGCAAAACGAATAGTCTGAGAAAATAGAATGCATTTTCAGGATGCTTTAAATGTTTTCTATAGTATTCAATTAAATCTGTTTTGACTTTCAAAAATAATTCTGTCTATTTGCATTCTATATATGTACCATTAACACGAAAGTCAAAATGCAATATTTGCCCCTAATTTTTTGGGTTTGGAGTTGATGCAATTCTGTAAAATGTCTTGCTTTTGAAAAAAACTGATTTTTTTTCTGATGGGAAATGTTAATAATGACAATTTAATTAGCTTTATATAGAGTGTATTACCTCATACTATTTTGATACCTTCTCTTCTAAAATTGACATAAACCAGAACCCCCAGAATTACACAGAAAACATGAAAGCAATGCTCAGTTTGTTGATTTGAAAGTACTGTGGTGAAGTCTCATGGTACCCCTATTTTCTTCATTTTCCCTTCTATGGAAATTGTTGGTATATTTTCCTGAAGGCTGGTTTTGTCATACTGTTGTATCCCAGATGATTTTGGACACCACAGAAAAATCATGGGTAGAGGGAGTGTGTGAAATGTCTGGACCTCTGAAAGTTTCAAGTATGCAATGAATGTACTTCATTATCCCAAATGTAGGATGCTTTCTGCATTCATAAAGCGGTACTTTTTTCAGTAGATGAGTTCTGGGAAAACAGCTAATGATTCATGAAAAAAATCCTACTTGCACACAGTTGGATGATCATCTTACTGCTACTTGCTTTTTTTCTAAGCACGAGTTTGGATGTGGGTGCACAGTGGCATGTGGATATGGGAAGGGGGGTACTGTGTGTGCATGTGAGTTTATATATGGAATTAATATATGGATTGGGATATTCTTTTTAAGTCTGTAAAGTGTGCGTGCTGCTTTTATTCATTAGCACCTACAAAGGACTAATTGCCATCAGGCATGTAGGTGGAATTTTTGGCAGTGAGCAAGAAACGCAATAGGTTTGATGACAACCAATGATCTGCCAAAGCCTTTTCAGAAGAAGAAGCCAGTTTTGCTGTCACTCACCCACCCCTTTAAATTCAAATGCAGATGCTTCCAGGGGGTGTGTGGCACCCATCCAAGTCAGCACTTGAAATGAAGGGCTCCTAACACTCTGTGCAGACCATGCTGTAGCTGTGACTGCTGCCTAATGCATGAGGTGAGAGGGACATGTGAAAGCTGAAACGGAGATGGGAGAACACAAGATGCTCTGGCCTTACTGCCATAGTGACAAGAGGGTAACAAGGACCCTGCCTGGTGCAGGTGGTGGCCACCCTCCCATGTCCAGTGGGACCTCTCACTGGGGAAGCCAAGGACAAAAGCTGGCTTTAGGCTTGTAAACCCCATGAGAGCTGTCATGGGAAATTCAGGATTTACAAGGATGATTTTGCAGTGCCATGGTCAATTGTGCCAGGGTGGTACCCTCATGGCTAAGCGATGGCAGCAGATTTCTAGCATCATCAGTACCAGGTTTGTGTCCGCTGCTGAAGGAGCAGAGAACGCTGACACCCCAGGAGGTCAGATGCAGCCTGTCTGACCTTTGGCCTAACTTCAGAGGTGATGCTTTTGCCCTCTTTTCTATTCAGTTCTTCAGAAATTAAATCTCTGATAGGAATTCTCAGAGAAGTGCAGCATAACAAAAATTATGTGGCCAGAAACAGCCAGTATGTTAGTACTTGCACTCTTGTGAACAGCACATCAGCTGTGGCTGAAAACTTGCCTACCCTATATGGAATCTGCAGAATGGATATCTGTCATGTGGTAAAGCATTACCGAATGCTGGTATAAGAAACATCACACAAACAATTAAAATTTTCATATTCCATGAAAATTAAGCAAGTTAAACGATTTGGAAAAAAAGCTTAAAAAAAGCTAAGACTACATTTGCTCTCAGCCTGTGCTTTTGCGGTAATAAACTCTAAGAATATATGTAATCCTTTAACTAGTTTTGCAGAGCAGGTATTAACTCTCTCTAAGAGGGCCTACACTGATGTGATTGAGGTGATTGAGACGAGCCTCTTGAGTGTGGCTCAAGTTCCTTTTATACCCCTGAGTCATGGGGGTTTCTGATAGCATTCCTCTCCTGTCACCTCAGATGACCTCCTTCTCCCCTCCCTTCCCCCACAGAAAGAGCAAGAGGTTCTAATTCTGCAGGAACATGGCATTCATCACTTACTGTGTTCCAGGGAGATTAGTAGGGGTGCTGCTTCATACTGTGTTTGTTTCTATATAGGCCGTACTCTTTGTTTCATACCCATAAACTTTTGTTCAGCTTGGAGTTAGCTGTAAGAAGTCAGTACAGAAATACATGAACTCTGTGTAGTTGACCAGGTAAAATAAATAAAAATCACTCCCAGAAAGGCAGCAGGCAGTGAAAAACAAAAATAATTTTATATATTATACAGAAGTTCACATATTGGACTAGCTTGGATAGTGCAAAATTCTTTCCATAAAATAATATTTTATCTGGAGTGTTTCATAGGGCTGTTATGAGACTAATACATGCTTGCTAATCGCTTTGACAGCTTCAAAAAAAGTGCTATGAAAGTAATAGTTATTTCTGTTCTGCTTTTTTCTGTATTTTCCATATTACAATTGTGATCAGGAATTGGAACATCTACTTTTATCAAATGGTGGGTGGTATCTACTTCTGTTCTTATGCCTATTTCTCCAAGTCACAAACTGACATCAGAATAACAAATAAAGAGGAAACATAATTGTGTGGTCCTATATTTCATTTCTCATAATGTCACAAAGAGAACTCATTCAAATAAAAATAATGCTCCATTTACTGCACATGTACTTAGTGTGCTTAGGCAGCAAGTTCTTCAAGTTAGTGAGATAGTTACTTCAGGGCCAAATTCTGTCACACTTTATCACATCTCATGTAACTCCTTGCCAAATAATTTAGTACTGGCCTTTCTAGTGATGAATGCTATTCCTGTACCAGAAGTTACATGGTAAATTTATTTAGGAAGGGGATCCCTGATTTGTTGGGGTCTGATGGTCTGTGGAACCTAAAGAAGGTAGTTCATACCTTCAAAAACACTGCTTTCCTTATTTTCATTCTTTGAATTTCTTTGAAAGACAGCTTTACAAACACAAGTCTAATTGCTTCTGCTTTATATTTCATTGAACCTATTTATTGTTTGTTACACAAGTGTTGCATTTTGTTTTTCGAGTCCAGGGTGACTACATTATCTTGTGATACTTGTGGATGTTAAGCCACTGATGCTTGTAGGTGGAATTAAGATTGCCTTAGATATAAAGTCAAGGTTTCAGCCTGAGCATGGTGCTGCTGAGAGATGGAGATGCGTAACCCTTTTTAAACTTGGGGTCAACTACAGTCCTTCCGATGATTGTAATCCGTATGGCAGCTAATAATTCATCAAATAATATTTGTTAACCAAATACTGGCCCATGATCCCAGGAGTTTGGGGCTCTCCATGCAACTGGTTTGTTTCCCTGGTAATTTTCCTCTGAAGAACTTGGGAGAGGTTGCTTTTGGTGAAGTAACCTTGACTACAGCTCCTTTTACTTTTTCTTTACCTTTTTTGGCTAGTGGATTTGCATGATCAGGCCTGGTCTTGGCTTCTTTTTCTCCCTTGAAAGAGAGGCTCACTTGAGCAGTAGGATCAGTGTAACAAAGAACTTCTTCTCGAAATTTCAGTAGCTCTTGTCTTTCTCTTCTTGGAATTGGAAATGCAGTAATCCTTGAGGTAATCCCTGCAGTGCTCATGAAGCATGGTCTGTGGCAGGATGTGTCTAACATTAAAAAAATATACACTGTTCCTTGCTTGGAATCAACATTTCTGGATCAGGTCATAAAAATTCTCAATAAATAATATTTTACAGCCCCTTTAGGTAGCTTTTCCAGTGCATCATAACCATTATAAATAGATATTTTGAGAAAACTTTGCTGCAAATTAAGCCCCATTTTCTCAAGTTACTTCTAGTGCATATGGAAAACCTTGGTCACCATCATCTCTGTAACTGCTTCTTTCTTATTTTCAGGCCATCATCATGCTTTTGATTCCCTGTATCCCCCAGAGTGAAAACAACCAATTCCTTCATCTTTTTCTCATGCTAGCCATTTTTCTGGTCTCACAATCGATTGATCCAACGGCATGATACTGAAAATCTCCCTCAATTCTCTATTTGAGGCCTCACCAGAAACAAGTAGAGCAGCACAATTACTCTTGAAGCAAAAATAGTTGAACCAAAGCCAGTTTAAATAAACATTAATGTTTAACTCAAAGAAATTATGAACTATGGCTATATGGGTCTTTCTGAGGTCGAATGAAACAGGAGGATGTGCTGTATTTCTGAAGACAGAGATACAAGAATGCAATTTCCTAACAGACAGTTTAACATTCCTAACGGAACTAGACTCCACAAGTTGCTGCGTTCTCTATTTGGTGTTTGTTATAAACCGACCTTGCAATTTGCCAGACATTAAACACATCTGAGCATACCCACAAGCTAATTTGATGAAACATCTGTGTGCATTTGTGTATAACAAACCATGAAAGGAATTTTTACTGTAAAAGATAAGAGCAGCTCTGTAGATTGCTTTTTATTATATTTTTTCAAAGTTATTGAAGTGTTTATGAAAGAAAAAAAGAGTAACAGAAGTGAAATGGATGATTATTTTTTAGACTGTTAAATAAAAAAAGTAGGATTTTCCAGTTGTGCAAAGCACAGCTTGATGAAAAGTCTGTCTGTTGATCACCCAATTTAATGTCTGCAGAGAGTCAGCATTAGTTTACATTATTATTTAAGAGGAAATGATTTACAGCATGATGTCAAGTTTCTGTTCTTCTTTGAAAGTGGAGAGGCACCTTTTCAAACTTCAGTGCTTCTAACCTAAGTTTAGAGTTCTTAAATCTTGAGGGGTAAGGGGGTTTGGAGTTTGGTGTTTGTTGTGGGTGTTTTAATTTTGAATTTTTGGGGTTTGTTTGGTGGTTTGTTTGGGGGTTTGGGGTTTTATTAGTTTGTTTTGTTTGGGTTTTTTTGAGTTTTCTTGGCAAGCTAAGACATCCAGTGACTTGGGTGTGGATGTTAGTGGAGCCTGTATGTTCTTTTTATGTCATTACACAAGGCCCCCTTTAAAGTGCCTGAGAGTGGATTTTGGTCTGACAGACTTAAAACCTGAGTGCTAAGCTACAAAATAATAGGACCTGTTTAAAAACCTCATTTACATGTAAAATGATTGTTCTGGCAAGTTCAACATCTTCATGCAAGCAAAGGTTTCAACATAGCACATCAATCTTAACATCATCATATTTCAGGGAAGTGCGGTAGTACTCACCTTCCAGCAGGCAAACACTAACACAAGTGTGTCTCCTGGGAAGGGATCCTCTCCTGAATTCAGGCCTACAAAAATATCTTGCGTAAATAAATAAAACATGCCCTAGAAAGGTCACCACCATTTTGTGTTCCATTGCTTCTATTTACATGAAACAGTGTGTTGCAAGAAGTTGATCCATTTTGCTTAAGCTTTTGAGTAGTGTGACATTAATCAATGTGAAGCCGACCTGATGGAAATATCATCAGTATCTTTGTTACAAGTGACTTTAGGTGGAACTGGGGGCACCACAAAAGGGTGTGGGCTTTAGGTTTATAGTCCCACAAAAAAACATGCAAACCCCAACCTGTTATTCAGCTGTATCTGGATATCCAGCTGTATCTCTGTATCACCTGTTGCTCATTAAAATCACCTTCTAATGCTTTGATAACTCGTTGAACATCAAGCCCCCCTTTTGTGAGTGTTGTAGCATTTAGAAGTACAATACTGTCACCAGCCTAAAGTCTTAATCTGTCCATGAGGAAGAGCATGAAGGGTGTTCTTTGGTACTGATTTCTTAATACTGAAATATTTTTGAGGTGCAACATAGGGTTTCTATTTTTTTTTCCCACTCAGGAGAAAAAGGTGAAGATGAGATTTTGGCACCTGATTTATTATTACAGTGTGACAGGGGAAAAAGGTTTTATTGTTGCTTTTATTTTGTGATCATGGAGAAGTTTCATTCAGGAAGGGAAAAGAGATTCTATGCTACTATTGACCTGATACAGTTTTAAAAATGGTGCTGCAGAGGTAACAAGCAGGTCTCTTTAGCTGCATGAATCACTCTGGGGATGAAANCTATACCAAAGAATGTGTATCTGCTGAATGGATTTCTTTGTTTTGCATTTGTCCTTAAAAGTTGTTATTATTCCACGTCTCTGTTTCTATGAATCATTCAGTAATGTTAAACAAATTCCCAAAAAGTGAGCAAATATTAGTCACCTATTTCCTGACTGATACCAGTAGCTGTGTGGGTGGACAGGTGGAGGCAGGTTAGACTGTAGCTATTGCTATATTTTCAACATATCCTTTTTGCTAACTAAAGTTTTCTTTCTCATCCCTTGAACAGATCAACTGCATGGAGACAGGGGTAGAAGCATTATCCAGGCATTTATGACATGACTCAATATCAGCATTAATTATAATAATAATAATAGGAAAAATACCCCAATCATAATAAACAACTTTTTTTTATATGAGGTACTACACATTTCAGATGGATAACTTAACCTGGGTATAGGTCTACATGATTTCATTGAATTTCTCATGCTTCATATAAAAGGATAAAGGCATCAAAAACTGAGAAGGCATATTCCTTCACTCACTTCCAAAATGAAAAGTATAACTGTGCTTGTTTTAGCAAACAATATTAAAACCAGCAGTAGTTTAGAGGTGCTGTGTCCATCCAGAAAATGGATCATCTTTGAATAAGGAAGCCAGACCATACGTTATCCTTCATTCCTGATGCAACTCTCCTAAAATCCCAGCCTATTGTTAATATTCTGTCACATTAGGTCTGTCTTGCCCTCCAATTGCTGTTCTGTTCTCCATGAAAGTTATTTTCAAAAAATCATGTCCTGTGGTGCAGACTCTCTTGGTCAAATTCTCTTCTATACTTAAAAATGTTTGTCCTTTCCCTGCCACTTCTGTTTTGTGTGGCTTTGTGCCATATTTCTCTATTGTAATGCTGGAACATCTGATCAACATAGCTTGAACAGCTACTTGAACAAAAATTTCTTGAACTTTTATGATAGAGTGGTTTGGGTTTGGAGAGACCTTAAAAATCATCTGGTTCCAACCCCCTACCATGGGTATACCAGGTTGCTCCCCCTGCCTGGCCTCAAATTCTTCTAGGGATGGGGTATCCACAGCTTCTTTGGGTAACTTGTTCCAGTGTCTCAACACCCTCACACTAAAGAATTTCATCCTAATGTCTGATGGGAATCTACCCTCTTTCAGTTTAGAGCCAATCCCCCTTGTTCTAGCACTACATGCCCTTGTATAAAGTCCCACTTCAGCTTTTTTATAAGCCCCCTTTAGGTACTGAAATGCTGCTATAAGGGGAGCCTTCTCTTCAGGATGAACAACCCCAGCTTTCCTGTCTTGTGTTCATGGGAGAGGTACTTCAGCCCTTTGAGCATCTTCGTGGCCCTCCTCTGGACCCACTCCAGCAGTTTCACATTCTTCTTATGTTGGGGACCCCACATCTGGATGCCAAACTCCAGGTGGGGTCTCACCAGTGGAGTAGAGGGGGGTCATCACCTCCCTTTCCCTGCTAGCCACACTGCTTTGATGCGGGCCAGGACACTATCGGCTTTCTGGGCTGCCAGTGCACACTGACAGATCACATCCTGCTTTTTGTCAACCAATATCCCCAAGTCCTTTTCCTCAGGGCTACTCCCAAAACATTCTTCAACCATCCTATATTCATGTGTGAGATTAACTTGAGCCATGTGCAGGACCTTTGCTTTGTTGAACATCATGAGGTCTGCATTGGCTCACCCCTCAAACCTGTCAAGGTCCCTCTGGATGGCATTATCCCTTCCCTCCAGTGTCTTGACTGCACCACACAGCCTGGTGTGGTCAGCACATCTGCTGAGGGTGCACTCAATGCCACTGTCCATGGCACTGAGTGAGCTGTTAAATAGCACTGGTCCCAGTGCCCTGAACAACACTATTCAACCTATGTTTTGGGATCATTCAGTGTGAAGTCCTCACTATTTTAGGAGAGTTCAGACTGTGTCAATTCATCCTTCCAAAATTATCAAACCCAGTGGCAACAATTAGGCTTGGGTTTATGCTCTTGCTTCATACATGAGATACCAGGACTGTAAAGATATGTTAATTAGCCAAATACACACTCCTTAAGTGAAGACAGAACAGAAATAGAGGGTCATTTGCTTTATGGGAGTATAGTTTGGCAAAACTAGTCTGACATCTCTCCCCTGAACATTCTCTTGGAAAGAATTTTTGGGTGCTTTTATGTGAGATGTGCTACACATTAACTAGCATTTGTTAGCATGTCTAATGAACAAAGTGTTATCAAATACTCTTTGGAGAACATTTGTTATAGAGGCTCTGCACAACTCTTCTGTGTTTGCATTAGCTTCTTTCTTTAGGCCACCTGACAAAATCCTGTTATAACCTACAGTCACAATCAGTGTAAGACTTTAGTAACTCTTTAGATGTCCTTTTCAGCTTCAGCCTTTCATTGAGACCTCCTATTGCACATCAGATCTGAGAAACAGACTTGCCTTGCTTCACAGTTCACACATAATGTGTTAACCCCACACCGACCATGGATGAAAACCATAGCTGGCTGAAGTCAATACCTCCTATTTAAAAATGAATGGGAAGATGGTGAAGCCCCAGATTTCTTAGGGCTGCACTCTTGGGGAGTAAATTGTACATAAATCACATGAGATTTCTTAGGCTAGCCCTCTTTGCTTTTATAAATGTAGTTGATATTACATAAATGGACTCAGCAATTTATGCCAAATCATTGTGTCAAAACAATGTCAGCGTTCCCAATTCCTGACATATTAGACAACAATGCTTTCTTCACAAAGACATTCATATAACAATCCAAATAGGAAAGGGTAACAGAGCAATCCTAAAAATCCTAATTTTTGAGTGTGTTATAAACTATAAATACATATATAAAATATATAGACTATCTGAAATTAATCATTAAGGTATTCATAACTGAAATGATTTACAATTCGTAAGGAGATGGGATGGGGAGAAAAGCATGTAAAAGATGGCTCTTGATTATTCTCCTTTTATATATGGCGCAGTTCTTGTCAGTAATGAATACATTAACCAAACAAATGAAACCCTGATTGCTCTCTGAAGAATTCTGACACCATACTTCGTGAATCCCTCTGTGGGGAAAGTAGTCACTCAATCACCAACCAGTCTTTTTGTGTGTGCCTTACTTTGGTTTTGTTGTAAGTACATCTTGGCTGGTAATAAAATTTAATATAGTTTATACAATTAAAAACTTGTGCAATTTTTAAAAATGTGGTACAAGTTTGATTGCATTTCATGTGGTTTAACATATTTAGAGAATTATTTTAAGAAGTTTTACCATTGTAATTAAATGCAGACATTTATAAATGTTTAGTGTCTGAAAGTTGTGTTTGGCTGATGCAAGGTCTGAAGCTAAATCAGCCTGACTATGCCATAGTACAAATAAAATTTCATATTTATAGTATTCTACTTCTTTTTGTAAGGTCTTATCACTCAGTGATAGGGAATATGTTCTCCTCGATGCCTGTAGTGACTATAGCTCCCAGCTGTAGCCCACCTCTTCCTGGAGAGTCATGAAATGAGCTGTTGCAGCATGAAAATTCAGCCTCTCTGTTGGAGAAACCTCACTGTGAGCTGTTCAGAGTCATTCTCACTGGCATGGCTGCCTCGGCACTACTGTCGGCGTGGCTCATAGAGGAGCCAGATGGGTCGGCTCTCATTTCTGGCTGTTAGCCTTACGGAAAATTGAGGAGAAATCCATGACCTTTAAGGTGTCTCTTACATGCAGCAGAGGCCAGCAGCAGTTTTGCCTGATTTAACTGGCACAGTGACACATGAAGAGCAGTCTAGCAGACATAGAAATAGTGACAGTGGAGATCACTCCTAGAAAGTTTTGTGATCCTCTGCCATGTGGTTGCTGGAGGATTTTTTGTTGCCCTTAGAACTAGAAGTAGGTTTTAAAACCAGTTCAAGAATTGTTTCTGTTCCTTCTCTGGAGGTCCCTGAGTACCAACCACTTGGGAAACCTATAGCAAACCCCCAAAAATTCGGATGCCCAGTGTAGACACTGCTCCAGGAGCACCCTTACTCATAATAAAGGTGTCCTATCTGTCTCTGCTGGTTAGATGAGGAAAAGGTGAAAATCACAGCTCTGAGAGGCCAGGGGAATGTGGGGGGCAGGGTAGGGTATGTGATAGTTCTGAATTTGCCTTTGTAAAGTCTACGATTTTGTAACAAACAGAGATATCCCCAAAGCAAACAGCAGTTCTGAGTTTCAACTCCATGAGTTTACAGGATGTTTTGTTTTGGGTTTTTTTAAAGAAAAATAAAATAAAGTTGTTTACTCGTTGAAGGCATTTTCAGCAGTTGATACATCACAGAATAACAGAGTGGGTAAGGTTGGAAGAAAGGACAGTAGGTCATCTGGCCCAATGATTATTATTTTTCTTTGACTAGGGGGTAGGGAAAGAGTCTGTGAGGAAGCCTCTGGGATTGATTGGAGTTTGCATTGAAAAGGCAGAGAAAACACTTTCACATCCTCTTTTTTTTTTTTCCATCTTATTTTTGAATTTTTATTCTTTCCTGAATGTACTGGGAACTTGCCATGTGCTGGGTCAGGAAAAAGACCACAGCCAGTTTATTATTATTTTTTCCTTTTAATGAAGCTGATTTCTTTTCCCAGTATGTGCACTTTGCAGTCCACTGGTTTGGACAGGAAAATCTGTCCTTGTTAAGAAAAATACTGAATAAAACAGAGCTGTTAGCCCATATCCAAAAATATTCTATGTTTTTGTTTTGGGTTCTGCTGGAAACGCTACATTAACTTTGCCTCAGGACACTAATTAACAAACTGGCCATTAATTGCTGGTAATAACGAACTTGTCAGCAGTCATTGTTCCCATAAACTGCCTAAATTCAAGAGGACAAGTTTGGAAGAAAGTACCCCTCTGAAAGATCCGTGTCTTTTCTCTCAAATGAGGGAAACTCTCAGTAAGTGAATGAAAAGGACCTTGGGACCTCAGATAATGTTTTTTTCTGAAGCAACAGTGATATGTCTAGAAACGGCCAGTAATGTGATGCTAGAATAAGGTATTTCCTTGATAATGCTTCTTGCCTTTGACTGGAAACGAGCTTCACTAAAAATAGTCATGACAGAAAGTGATTTCATTCCCAAGGATTGAAGTGGTAGTCATGTACGTATTTCTTGCCTGTCTTCACTTCTCTTGTTCGTACAAATGATGAAATGGTGACAGATATGTGTGGTGACATTACCGTCTGTAATAACAACTGCTGCCATTTACTCTAGAAGTGAAAAGTTGGCCTGAAATTGGAACAGGTATCTTAGGCCCCAGGGCATTAGGAAAGGGGTTATAGTGCTTGGAGTTAGAGGTGGAAAAGCATTACACTCAACACAATTAATCGTAATGTTCAGGGAATTTGCAGGCAGCTTCTGACTTCTTGTATTCCAGAGGATAAAATGCTTCTATTTTCATAGTTTCTGATTTTCAAAGAAGATGTGAAAAAGTACATAAAACCAGATAAAATTCTGATTCAGAGGAATTAGCAGTGGGCCCTTATATTCTGTAAGTTATGAGAAGACATGTAAAAATACCCCCACACCCACAAAAAAAAAACAAAAACAAAAACAAAAAAACAAACACAAAAGCCAGATATTTTTATTTAGAACAGAAATCCAGAACTCTTGATAATAAGAATTTATTGCTCTGCTAATTTTTGGCTTTTCTTTTCTGAGCTAAGGAGACCAGTTTCTCCGTTGATGAAACACGACACAAGTGACCATTCCTTTTTTTCCTCCACCATGTAACCTTTTTTTTCTTTTCCTAACTTTTAAAATAACCTTTTAAACATTTGGTGTTCAAGGAATTTTACCTTGAAATTACTGTGAGAAGGGGTAGATTTAGATTATATGCTATAGCATCTTTGTCTTTATTTTAATATCTCATCTTATTGTGGGAATGTCGAGATTACTTCGATATACATTGGTGTTTGGATTATAAAAACTTGTCAAATAAACTTTGATGATTGCAAAATGGATCAATGGAGGAATAAAACTTGCTAACATTTGAAATTCAAATGTATTAAATAACAGAAGAGTGTTGTTCCATATCCAAACTGAAAAAGTTTTTTGAAGAGTCATAGAGCTTAATTCAAGAAAATAAAGGGCAAAATTAGATGCCACCCCTCTCTACTTCCTTCTATCTCCCATAGCCAAAACTTGGGGAAAGGAATTTGAATTTCTGATAGGAAAAGAAAGCCTATAAATGCACATATCTTTGCCCCAAATCACTGTTAGTTTACTTATGCTTTTAGTTTACATATACTTTTATGAGGCATTTTGGTATTATGGAGAAGTTTGGGAGTTGCGAGCTTGAATAGATTTTTGATTAATTTCTGAATATTTTTTCATTTTTGTCTTTAATAAAGAGTGACAGTGGAAAGAAGTGTAGAAAAACAAGGTTTCCTAAACCCAGACATATGTAAAAGAAAATACAAACAACAGGAAACAGAAGTTTAATGAGACTCCAAACCTAAAAAGATTTAGTGACCTTATGGTGCCAAAATCAAGATCTATTAAACCTGAGAGATTTTTTCTTTTTTTAAAAAGGACTGAGTGTTCATCCCTATTAAACCAGATTTGCTTGAATGAGTGTGTTCAGTTGATCTTGGCTGGTTGCCAGATCCTCACCAAAGTCTCTCTATCACTCTGCTCCTCAACTGGTCAGGGGAGATAAACTATAACAAAAGTATGAGTCTTATCAGGGGTCAACATAGCAACAGGGCAAAACAGACACGACTGGGCCAATTAAATGAAATTTATTCAATTTATTGCAATCAAAATCAGAGTAAGGTAATGAAAAATAAACTCAAATCTCTAAAATCACTTCCCCCTATGCCCCCCTTATTTCTGGGCTCAGCTTCACCCCTGGTTTCACTGCCTCTTTCCTACCAGTAGCACAGTGGGACGGGGAATTGGGGTCACATTCAATTCATCACACCTTGTCTCTGTCATTCTTTCATTCTCACTCGCTTCCCCACGAGACTCCTCTCTAAGGAGACAGTCCTCCATGAACTTCTCCAGCATGAGTCCTTCTCACGGGCTACTGTTTTTCCCGAACTGCTCCAGCATGGACACTTTCCATGGGGTCACAAGTTCTGCCAGCAAATCTGCTGCAACATGGGCTCCTCTCTTCATGTGTCCACAGGTCCTGCCAACAAACCCACTTCAGTACAGGCTTCCACAGGGTCACAGCCTCTCTCAGGCATCCACCTTCTCCAACGTGAGGTCCTCCAGGGGCTACAGGTGGATATCTGCTCCCCTGTGGTCCTCCATGGGCTGCAGGGACACAGCTGCTTTGCCATGGTCTGCACCACAGACTGCAGAGGAATCTCTGCTGTGTGTCTGGACCACCTCTTTCCCCTCTTTCCTCACTGAACTTGGAGTCTGCAGAGCTGTTTCTCTCACATATCCTCATTCCTCTCTTCCATGTACTGTAGGGCTGCAGTAGTTTTCTCCTTCTCAAATATATTTTCCCAGAGGCTCTACCACTGTTGCTGATGGGCTCAGCCGTGGCCAGTGGCATTGGCTCCATTGTCTGTGGCTATTGGCACTGGCTCCATTGGATGTAGAGAAAGCTTCTGGCAGCACCTTGTGGGATCCTATAGGCAACAGTCAGATGACTTAAGGCATTCCGAGTGGTGGACTACTGCCTTAATTCGGGCCTGTTTAATCTGAAGTAGAGAAGATGGAGTAAAGGTATGATGAAAGTCTTCAAATATTTAGAAGACTGATGCAAACTGCAAAGAATTCTTTTTTTAGCATGCCCGTGTAGTAGAAATAATGAGAAATAAATATTGCACAGATGAGATGTTAGGAAAACTTTTCTAACAGTAACTGGTGAGTTTCTGTAGACTGCTGGAAAATTTATGTTGTTCATAGCCACTTTGGATGAGTTTTCACAGATATGCTGGATGAACATCCATCAATAAGGATGGGCTTCTGGAACTACTGTGGATTAGTGGGTGTATTGTGGACTGGAGCGGGGACTAGGGGAGCCCTTAGGATCCTTTGCAGGCCTATGGTGGTTCTGTGCAGTTAATGCCTTGTGGAGCCCAGTCAGCTGGGAGGAAAATTATTTCTCTATCATCAGACAAAAAGCTTTAAGAACAAGCAGACAAAAACCAAAACATCTATCAGTGAGATGAGGAGTCCACGAGAACACATTTAAAGACAGCAAAGAGAAGTACTTAGATTTGGTTATAATGGCATCAGCTATTGTTTTGTATTATAATAGGAAAGTAACTTGTGGAGAACAAAGTAAGGGTTTATGTTGCAGGAGCACCCTTGACCCCCTTTCTGGAGCTGGGACTCGCGTAGAGATAATACCAAAATATTTAAAAGAGCTTACTGTGCTTCCAGAAGATTAAAACCTAGATGAATTACAAGAAACAACATGTGGATGAAGAACTTGGTAGAATTAGATAGTGAGAGGATGAGCTCATTTACAGAAGAATAGCTATCAACCAATGAATCTATCTTCTTGGCCACACATTACTGTCTGGCAGTGTTTGGTAGGCCTTGTGGCAGAAGCAAGCCTTAAGATGGGATGAAATCCAAATTTAATAGCTCTGTGAGTTAAACATATTCTAATATCATTAAATGCTTAGGGAAATTTCAGGGAATTTTAGAGGGACAGGTGAAGGAGCAATGGGAAAGGCTCAGTAGCCAGACGAGTTTCTGCAGAAAGCTGTTTCTACTGCAGAAAAGGAAGTGATGGGTGGAGAGCAAATTCCTCCTTGTGCTGGCTGCAATGGCAGCACCCTCACGCTGGTCAGTGAGAAGCTTAGATGTGCTGACGCAGTGTGTGTCCTCCTTGGGCATCCAGTCTGTTTAGAGAGGAAGGCTGGGGTGTGCACTGGTCAAGGTTAATCCACTTCCGGTCAAGGTTAATCCACTTCCTTTCTTATCCACAATTAAAGAACCCAATGGCTTCAGTGCTGGAGATGACTCTCAGAACCCTTGGGTTTCAGAACTGATTCTCACTGATTTCAAGTTCAGCCATAATGAAGTAGTTCACTGTACTTTTTTTTTTTCATCTTTCTAAAAAAAAAATTGCTTACTTATTACAGATAGATATTGAGGATTGGTGAATTACATGTAGGGTTTGGAAATTAGGTGCCAGTCATTGTTGTCAAAAAAACTATGAAAACCTATATCTAAGAATTATATAACAAACACTAATTTGGTGATATATTTCAGGAATATATGTGGGGAACAGTGTTTTTCTTTCTACTTTTAGAATTTGCTTTATTTGCATTTCATTTTATTTGTGTTTTTCTTTGGGCTATTTAAAAATCCTTGGGAATTAAACATGACAGGTTGTATGTGTGCATTGGAATATAATTTACCACATTTTTCCCATGCCATGAGTATATGAATTCCTGCTTACATAAGAAAATATTTGAACATAAAAAGCAATAATTTGGAATCAGATTGTGCAGGATGAATCATGAGACAAAATCTCTGTAGAGATCCAAAAACATATTCTGGCATTCCTTCCAGAGTGTTTTCATAAAACATTTTTTTCTTAAAAGGAATTGCTCAGAAGGTAATAAATAAAAATCATAATAATAAAAGGCAACCAAAAGTTGCAACTTGATTTTGCAAAATGTATCTGTTACATGAAAAAAGAAATCTGTGTTTACCTTCACCCTCATATAGATTACTCTTCAAAGGCTCCTTCTGAATCACAGTTAAAGAAAAAACTTCTATTTTGGTGTCTCACTTCTTTTCTTGATTTAATATAAATAGAATAATTGGACAGTGGAATAAAGTAATCTACAGTCTTCATGCTGAATTTTTTTTCTTTTTTTTAATAGCCAAAGCTATCCAAATTCCCAGCTCCCCTATGGTCAGTGTGAACATCATGGGCTGCAAGTTATCAGCTTGTTTCCTTTCTTATGTTGTGCTCCTGTGCTAAAAGCATCAGCCTGTCTTCACCTGTCAGCTGGTTTCTGTGGGAAATGCTGCTTGAAGTTTCTGCTCCCATGTTAGTCTCACCAGGATCACAAAGGAGGTACAGGATAATGAGTCTATCACGTGCCTCCAGGAAAACACAGCAGAAGGACGCCCATAAGTCTCTGATGAGACTCTTGCTAAAACTGAAATGTGCTAAAAATGAATGTGGCTATTTTTCTGAGAAAAGGGAATACTTCTTTCTTTTCCTATCCCTTCAGAATGAGGTAAGGGATGCCACATTTAAAATGTGTTTTATGTACAAGATACAAAAAATGATTGCTGCTTTAAAAATTGTGCAACATTAAAATATAAAATAGTAAGTCTGTGGCAGTTTCGAGTTGATAGAAGCATGATAGAAATGGTAACTCCAAAATTTTGTGGCATTTGCCTTTGAATTTATCTGAAAGAGTAGTTCCCTGCTACTGGACCTGTACTAGAGCCTCAGTTTACGTATAAGATTTGATGAATCTTCCAGTTAAAAAAAAAATTTAAAAAAAAAATGGTCAAAACATTCAAATTTACATTTTAAAACCAGGTTTTTAAATTTAAAGCTATTATCCATTTGACAATGTTGGACAATTCGTATTTTGAAAGAAAAAATAATCTCAAAGTTGAGTATTTATTTTAAAAAATTGATAGTCCCAGTTAGGATACACAGGCTCATTTCTTGCTTGTGGGAAAAGCTTAATGCTTCAATTTTTCAGTTCAACTTTTTGAGAATGCAAACATTCTAGAAACACAGGAAATCTGTTTTCCACTCCTGCATGCAGAGGCACAAACCTGTGGCAGCACAACACATTATTCATTAGAAAAAAAGGCACTATATTAGTATAGTATTGTTTTACCAATGTATGTGCAAATAGCTTCATGATATTAGGGAGTTAACTGTTNCAATAATTATATTGATCTTCAGCTCTGTTATTTTCATTGCACTGTCCATGACCGTATGTCCAAGTGTATTTCCCCCAAATAATTTTGGATCCATTGGCTTACTTCAGGTAAGTTTGACAGAGGAGTTAGGTTAGAGCAGAAAGAGCAGAGACTTTGTCTATGTCCCCACGCAGGAAAGGGCACTGGTGTGAGCTTTCCCATAGTACACATCAGAAAATCCACAGAGTACAGAAGCCACCAGAATCACTAAAACTGCAGGGAAAAGAAGGAATTGCAGTTTACATCTTCCTAAGCCACTGTTTGAACAAGAAAAAAATGTGTAGAAATTATCTGTAGCACTCCTAAGGTACTTGTTGCAACCAACCCTTCCTTCTCATTTTTTTTTCTCCCCACTCCAATCCCCTGTAAGTACAAAACCTGTTTGCAAGCAAGCTGATTCCGCAGTAAAATCTTCCAGTGACCTGGAAAGAACGGGGATGCCACATAGGGAATATAGTGGAAAAACTGATGTAGAAAAGTTCTGTGTGCTGGGAAGGTGGCTGCTTGGAGAGCATAGCAGAGGGCTTACCATTATTCAGCGTTGCAGACTGCCCTGGGACACTGAGCTGGCTACAAGTGCCTTCATGCCAGCAGGCAGCCTAGAGCTGAATAAGTGGCCTGGGAATGGCTGTATCCGCTTTTAGGTACGTTTTCTTCATTTCAGAGATTGTATTATGAAGCCAGAGGGAGTGCTTCAGGCAGAATATATAAATTAACTGGTTACTGAACTGTGTAGGAGGGACTGAAATCCTGAAAAGGGAAGCTCACAATAAAACCTCTGTCTGTGTGCTGCAGAAAGGCGTTCAAGCTGCCCAGGTCAAACCTCACACACTATTTCCAGCAGACGAAAGTGGTGGCCTAGAACAGCTCAGGAGATTGAGCTGGTGAAAACAGAATCTTGGCTCACCACACTGTTTTTCAACAATTGTGTTAATGTATGATTTCCAGCAGACATGGGTGGAAGATTCAGGATGTGAATCGAAAGAAACTCTCAAACTATCCCAGAATTTGGAAGTGGAGTTTGGCTACAAGTCCATCATAAAAAAGCAATTTTGTAGAACTCAACTCCTGTTCAAGCTATAAAGTGTCCTCCAAAATTTAGAGGTATCTGGATCAAGACTTCTCGTTACGGTCCATCCCTAATTTTCACCAAATATTCTAAAGTTCTAAATCCCCTTTCAGTCCTACTTTTCTTTCCTGACTGTATTTTGACTCTATTTCATTTCTTATTCTTGTCTGTTTAAAAATGTCAGTCAGAGTTTTACCAGGGAGTTTTATTACTTTGGAATGCATTAAGTTTTGTTTATCTGGTCTTCTTTCTCCGTGCCCCTTCCCTACCTTCTCCTTCCCACTTCCCCCTCCCCTCTCCTATCTATTCAACAAATAAATTTTGCTCTTCAACTGAAGTTCCAAGGAATAAGCAGAAGTAGCTTTTAGTCACATGACACTATCTGCTCATAACTAGATACAGTGAAATACTGTTTGTGTTCTACACTACCAAGGAGTTTGAGTGGTTTTTAATTTCAAAACATATAAATGCATTCATGTTGCAGTTGGAGTTATTTTGAACTATTTCTCCAGTGAATTTTTTAGTTCTAATTACAATATGGAATTACATATGGATATACATGGATGATAGAATAAATACTATGACAAAAATATTCTAAAGCAGAATCCACGGCAAGTGGAGTTTTCAACAGTATTTGGTAGCTCACCTATGTGTGTGTACAGAATGTGTGTTTATAATGGAACTTAGGTCATTAATTGATGATTTTATTATCTATAAAGCAATGAGTCACCTCATCTGCATGCTAGAAAAATACTAATCTATTTAATCCAGTGCATAGTTTTTAGCAGCAGTCTAAGCAGTGTAAAGACATAGTTCAAGAGGAATGTCAGGTGATATATTTTTACACTTTTACACAATGGCTGTGAACATAAAAAGCAATAGAGGAACATGTATAGCCTCCTTCAGACTTATTTATAGGTAACAAAAGAACCCCAACTTCATGGGCACAACCATAGCAATACAGAAGTAAAACTAGTTTGAATTTGCTTTTATTTAGCCATACAACAGTGACAAATTCAATATTAATATATTAATGTATATCTGTACGTGCAATGGACTCTTTCTCCTGGGAGAAGGCAAAAAACCTAGAGTACATTTTGTCAAGATATTGTGATAGATCTATTTATTTATTTAAATTTAAATTTAAATACACCTTCTTTGACTCTTGATGCCAGAAAAAGTTGAAAGTATGTTCTTTGTCACAGATAAAGCGGTGACTATTTAAACAAAAAGAAATGAAAAATTTTTAAAAAAAAGTCAGAGAAGGTGAAGAATGAAGAAAAATATGTATCATTGTGGTCTTAGTATCACTTTTTTGCTCGCAATAACATTTATCAGTACCAGGGCATACTAACATAGAGATTTTGATTATGCTTNCTAAGAAAGAGCTACTTAGCAAACATGTTGGATTGTCAACTTAAATGGCAGTCCCTGTTGCTCACCTTTCTGCAGGGGTGCTACATATGGAGCACATTGGAAAATTCTTAAACCTAAGTGAGCCCAAAAGTCCTGTCAATTTTTGTTACATGGTTTGTTTCTGTAGGTATTTGGGGGGGNAAAACTGATGTAGAAAAGTTCTGTGTGCTGGGAAGGTGGCTGCTTGGAGAGCATAGCAGAGGGCTTACCATTATTCAGCGTTGCAGACTGCCCTGGGACACTGAGCTGGCTACAAGTGCCTTCATGCCAGCAGGCAGCCTAGAGCTGAATAAGTGGCCTGGGAATGGCTGTATCCGCTTTTAGGTACGTTTTCTTCATTTCAGAGATTGTATTATGAAGCCAGAGGGAGTGCTTCAGGCAGAATATATAAATTAACTGGTTACTGAACTGTGTAGGAGGGACTGAAATCCTGAAAAGGGAAGCTCACAATAAAACCTCTGTCTGTGTGCTGCAGAAAGGCGTTCAAGCTGCCCAGGTCAAACCTCACACACTATTTCCAGCAGACGAAAGTGGTGGCCTAGAACAGCTCAGGAGATTGAGCTGGTGAAAACAGAATCTTGGCTCACCACACTGTTTTTCAACAATTGTGTTAATGTATGATTTCCAGCAGACATGGGTGGAAGATTCAGGATGTGAATCGAAAGAAACTCTCAAACTATCCCAGAATTTGGAAGTGGAGTTTGGCTACAAGTCCATCATAAAAAAGCAATTTTGTAGAACTCAACTCCTGTTCAAGCTATAAAGTGTCCTCCAAAATTTAGAGGTATCTGGATCAAGACTTCTCGTTACGGTCCATCCCTAATTTTCACCAAATATTCTAAAGTTCTAAATCCCCTTTCAGTCCTACTTTTCTTTCCTGACTGTATTTTGACTCTATTTCATTTCTTATTCTTGTCTGTTTAAAAATGTCAGTCAGAGTTTTACCAGGGAGTTTTATTACTTTGGAATGCATTAAGTTTTGTTTATCTGGTCTTCTTTCTCCGTGCCCCTTCCCTACCTTCTCCTTCCCACTTCCCCCTCCCCTCTCCTATCTATTCAACAAATAAATTTTGCTCTTCAACTGAAGTTCCAAGGAATAAGCAGAAGTAGCCTTTAGTCACATGACACTATCTGCTCATAACTAGATACAGTGAAATACTGTTTGTGTTCTACACTACCAAGGAGTTTGAGTGGTTTTTAATTTCAAAACATATAAATGCATTCATGTTGCAGTTGGAGTTATTTTGAACTATTTCTCCAGTGAATTTTTTAGTTCTAATTACAATATGGAATTACATATGGATATACATGGATGATAGAATAAATACTATGACAAAAATATTCTAAAGCAGAATCCACGGCAAGTGGAGTTTTCAACAGTATTTGGTAGCTCACCTATGTGTGTGTACAGAATGTGTGTTTATAATGGAACTTAGGTCATTAATTGATGATTTTATTATCTATAAAGCAATGAGTCACCTCATCTGCATGCTAGAAAAATACTAATCTATTTAATCCAGTGCATAGTTTTTAGCAGCAGTCTAAGCAGTGTAAAGACATAGTTCAAGAGGAATGTCAGGTGATATATTTTTACACTTTTACACAATGGCTGTGAACATAAAAAGCAATAGAGGAACATGTATAGCCTCCTTCAGACTTATTTATAGGTAACAAAAGAACCCCAACTTCATGGGCACAACCATAGCAATACAGAAGTAAAACTAGTTTGAATTTGCTTTTATTTAGCCATACAACAGTGACAAATTCAATATTAATATATTAATGTATATCTGTACGTGCAATGGACTCTTTCTCCTGGGAGAAGGCAAAAAACCTAGAGTACATTTTGTCAAGATATTGTGATAGATCTATTTATTTATTTAAATTTAAATTTAAATACACCTTCTTTGACTCTTGATGCCAGAAAAAGTTGAAAGTATGTTCTTTGTCACAGATAAAGCGGTGACTATTTAAACAAAAAGAAATGAAAAATTTTTAAAAAAAAGTCAGAGAAGGTGAAGAATGAAGAAAAATATGTATCATTTTTAAATACACCTTCTTTGACTCTTGATGCCAGAAAAAGTTGAAAGTATGTTCTTTGTCACAGATAAAGCGGTGACTATTTAAACAAAAAGAAATGAAAAATTTTTAAAAAAAAGTCAGAGAAGGTGAAGAATGAAGAAAAATATGTATCATTGTGGTCTTAGTATCACTTTTTTGCTCGCAATAACATTTATCAGTACCAGGGCATACTAACATAGAGATTTTGATTATGCTTGTACAGTGCTTAACACAGTCATCCAAATTTGCTTGGGGTCTTCCAAGTTCAGCAGTGTAAAGAATGTGCATAAACCTTTCCTCTGCTTTCAGAGGATACTAATAAGTTTGCATATTCAATTACTCAAGTGGTAGGAAGTTGCATTCTGTAAGGCTGTCAGCATGAACTTGGGTCAGTGCCTTATGCATCTATATTGAAAAAGATTTACTCAATCACACAGTCCTGTGCTTCTCTTTTTCTGCATAAACTTTTCCATATTTATTGATAGATACTATTCTTGGAGTTTCCAATTAATCACAATTAATATCTTTTGTTGCTGTTCAAAGTAATTTCATGTATACAGACTGTGCTTTAAATACTGTTAATTTCCTCAAAAGTGCATTTTAAAAAAAATAATTCTCATCAGTGCATTTTCAAATTGTATCAAGGATTCTTTCCTCACCATACCAGTGAAACAAAGGAAGTGTTTACATCCCAGAAACCAATGTGCAAAGAGATTAAGCTAAATGTATCCCTTCATTTTTGGGAAATCTGAGATGTCTAGGAACTGATTTCTTTTCCAATACTATGAATTAGCTTGATCTGTGCAACACAGAATGGGTGCATGTGACCAGCACTTACGTAATTCAAAAATCAGCTTTCAAAGTAGGCATCCAGAAAATGAGTTAAACAGAACTTGTGACTATCTCTGATGAGTTACATATAAAAAGCTTACATGATAATTCGAAGGCCATAATTTGAGTGTCTTTTCATGGATATCAGAAAGCCTTGGAACTATAGAAAGAAAGGCTACTAAACCTGTGTCCTGTCAAACATGACCTAAATAATTTATTTCTGCTTCCCCCTAAAAATTGCACTCCTGGAAATAGTCAAACCCATTTTATCAAAATTAGGGATAATATATAATTCAGTCCAAAAAGAAAACAGTAAACAATTCAAGCAATAATAATTTATCAGGGTCAGAAGTGAAGAAAAGTGAGATTGTGCAAAAGGCTTCAGTGAACAGTTGTTAACAGAAGGAGAGCTGATTGCAATGCCTGCAATAATAGACATCTTGGAACTCACCTATCTCAATGGTAATAATGACAGTAAAAAGATAAGTAAGTTATACTGCAAATACAAGAAGAGATAGAAGGGATGCTACACTTCTTTCTTTCCCCGGTGTTCACATGGGAATGACTAGATTGACTATTGAGAAAGGTCCAGCATTTTTGTGTAGGCCTGCAAAGCTTCTCTGCCACTGGATAATTGATCTGCTCACAGGGATTATAGCATTATGCACAGACCCATTTGGGGATGGCAGGTCAGCAAGTCGATTCCTTGAAGGCTACTCAAACTAAAAGTTTGCTTCAGGTCTGAGAAGACTGCTAGAAGGAAAGTATCGTGAGAAAACACTACATTTATTTGCTTCCTTTTACTTTTATATCACATAGTCTTCATTCCCAAATATAGTTGCATTGAGCTTCAAGGGCTGGGAAATAGAAAAAAATGCCAAACCCCAAATGAAGCTGTATTCTTTCCTCTTCATATCTCACCTGGCATTGACAAGAGTTCCCCAGGCTGATTCACATTTGTACAGAGCTTGTGCTTGAGAGAAAGTACAAGGGCATGCTATGGAAAGGTGGGTAGTAAATTCCAGTTGTGGGTAGGAAGATTCAAATATCCTCCCTTTCCTGCTTGGAAATTTGGGGAGGCAAAAGCAATGAAAATGCTAACTCAGGTTTGCCTCTTCCATCTGCAGTCAAAGCTCACCTGTGAAGTGGACCTGATGCTGCTTTAATTCTTGGGCTTAAGTAATTTAATTGACTACTATAGAAAACTGGAAGGGGGAAAGGAGGCATTCGTGTTGCCTAGACTTTTGTTCCAGTGGAGAAATTGAGCTGATTAACTTGCTGGTTGCCCTTTTCACACCCTTCGGCAATCATTCAAACAGCAAGGACACAGCTGGGTCTGCTTTGGCAATGTTCTCCATGTCTCTTTGTGTGTTTAGTTACAAACTTCACTGAAAACCTGTTGTCGACAGTAGTTTACCATGCAACACTGAATTTCTAATGAAAAGACAGCTTTGGAAGAAAAGCCACATTTTTCTTCTATGGACAAGGTACCCTTTGGGTAGAAAAAGCTGGATTCTAAAAGGCTAGGATTTGAGAATAGTGACATCCTTAGAAAAGACTATCTAGGAACAAACTATGGTGTGCTCCTGATCCAAAGGGAAAAAATACATAAATAAAAGTCATTTGAAGAAAATACAGCTTTGGCTTGGTGAGGAGACGGATCTAAGGATCAGATTGTTAAATTTAAAAGAGTTAGCTTGAAGGTAGGATTACTTTTATTGTCTAAAGTCCTGAACTAGAAAGCCTTTAACAATATGAAGAACTTCAAGCATGTAATGTCAAGGCTCTAATTACCTCTTACAAATTAAACTATGTTCCCCAGGCAAATAAATAAAAAAGAAAACAAATCCCACAAAAGAGAATAACCCTTCTTTTCTTTTTTCTTCGTCTTTTTTTAATCCAGTGTGAATTCATCTGTTATCATGACTTTGCATTCATTACAAATTTTGAAAGGATTTTCCTAGAAGTCTCACAAATTATGATAACGCCATGGTATTAGAATTCTTGGAGTTTCTTAAATTCCTCTAGTCCCTAATTTTTAAAGGGGTATTTGATGTGAAAGGAGGCACAAGAAGAGCATCCTGTTCCAAGTACTGAAGAAAGACAGAACAGTAGTTCTCTTTGCTACAAGTAGTTCATACAAGTAGCACCCTGTTGTTATACAGTGACAACCCAAAATAGCACAGCCGATAGTTGCGTTGCTGCATGATCTGTTATGTGGGACACTTTGTAGAACATATCATTACAGAGGTGGACCCTTCAGACTCAGCATTGGTTCAGACTTCAGACTACAGCTTGGTTCTGTGGTGCTAGACAGCAGTTTGCTATAGCCTGTCAGAAAATGGAGAAGTTTTATTTAATTCAGTTCAAGCCCACCAGGTCATCCCTAGATACTTCTAGGCTTACACTCCTGGGAGGGTGTAGTAACTGCCTGGAGTTTCTTCACAGCAGCTAACACACTCTGCCTCCAAAGTTGTCCAGTAAGGTTTTTATCCTCCAAAAAGTGTTTGATCTTAGCTTCTATGAAGCTAAGACATTATTTCTGACTTGAGGTATCATAACATACACCCTGGCCAGGTTTGAGGTTCAGCTGCAGATGTAGGTGTGGAATGTATTTTGCAAGTGTGTCTCACTGTGAAGGTCTGAATTTATAATGGACCTGAAGATAACTTTTTCTCTCGAAATCAAATGTATACTTTCTACATATAGAGCAAATGCAACAACCTGAGATTAATGAGCAGCTTTTCACAAGAAGTAATATAATTCTGAAGTTCTAACCATTAAGTATAATCATGAAGGAACGTCTAAGTAAACAAATAACATCTATGATTTTATATGCCTGACTCTGCATGTTTTAGTGGGTTTTGGCAGGTATAGGATTACCTGTGACCATGATAAATGGTGATTAAAAAAATAATTAGAAATTAATAAAAAATAAGTAGGGCATGTGGGTATTATGTCACCTTCATTTAACACTCTCAGGAATGATGAAAGTATGTAAAGCTTCTGGGGACTTTGTAAAATCTCTTTTCAACTGCGTCATGCAACACAGGAAGTTAAAATGTAGGGGACAAACCCCATAGAATGTGAGATTTATTTGAAAGCCTTATCACAAAGTCAACCTTAAATCTGGAGGTTTTCTTCCTAAAACTTGATTTACATTATCAATGTTATTTTTTATTTACATTCATTTCTATTGCTTTTTAATACACAGTCACAATATTTGGCTGCTACAGGTTTGATCCTGCTGTGCATACTACTGTATGTGTATATTTACTGTGATATGCAAACATAACAAAGCTGTCAGGACACTGATTTATGGTAGTGATCAGCTTGATATTTTCATTTTCTTTGCACATGGGGAGGTACTGCCTGCTGAACATCAGCTGCTTGCAAATTAATTCCTGCCTGCACCCTTTTGCCTAGGGCATAACTATCCCTCCCACCCCTAACCTCAACCCAAAAGATTTCTTGTAAAGTGGGTTCAATTGCAGTGTGACTCCTGCTTCTCCAGTCCCACTGCAGTCATCTGAGAATCAGGGAGTGAGGGAACACATAGTTAGAGAAGAGGAGCAAATAGATCCATCTGCCCTGACAGCAAATGAGTTGTGTGAGCTTTTGAAAAACATGTCAACTACTTGTGCTCCCCAAAGCTTGAGGTGAGAGTGAATGCGCAGCATTCAAAATCCATATGCTGACCCAAACTGGGCTGTTTTGGAAAAGAAGTTGATAAGTTGTACAAAACCAGCAAAATGAAGTTATTTTGCCCTTGGAAACATTTTTTATACTTGGAATAGAAGGTTATTGGGCATTTTAGATAGCTAGGAGCCTAGGTTTATGCTCATAGAGTGTTCTTCTAGCGTGTATGCTTGTAGTTTTTGATTCATGTTTTGTGAATAGAAGTTGGTTTAAACAGAGATTCCAGAATATTTAACTGGCAAAAGAACCTATATTTGCAAAGTTACTTAGGGTTGTGGCCTAATCAGTTCAGGATGGATCTGATTCATAAGTGCAAGAAGAACTGGTAAAAAGAGTTCAGGTTTCCTCAGGAATCTCATAAATGAAAGACTATTGTGTTGGTGAAAGGCTGTGTGAGGATCTAGGCAACCGTTCCTCATGACAGAGATGAGGAAAAATAATCAATTCCTTCTATTCATAACTTTTCCCTTGAACTTTTAATGATGTAGTTAAAGTGAGACCTTATATTCAGCAGCTCTTCAAGAAAAAGCACACAGTCTCTTTCAATCATTCCTTAACTGTTTCACTGTTCTATACTTTAAGTCTCTGTAAGAAATTATTTGGTTTCCACTTGTGCTCTATCATAACTCTTAGTTCAAGGTTTTTAAAAATAATTCTCCTGGCCAAGTGCAGATTGCAAACTGTTACGAAATGCTCCAGTGATGTAGGAGTGGGATTTTTCCAGCATTGCTGAATGGGTCATTGTTAACATTTGAGGGGCGATTTTCAGCAGCTCTTGAATAGCTGGATTATAATATTAGCAAAATTACTTCAGTATGCCATCTTGATATTTCATGAGTTCAGCTGATTTTTTAAATTGAATATCTGCTCTAGCCAGGTTATAAGTTTCTCCTTCATAATTTTCATTCCATGAATCACTGAAACAAGCCCCAACTTGGTATGAATGTTCTACCTGCCACTTGCTTAGAAAGACATCATTGGCACTGTTTCAGCAGTTAAGCTCAAGGGTTTAGCTGAAATATTTCACCACACTCAACAAAACCCACCTGGCTTCCAAGTTTTAAAACTTGTAAGCCAGTGATCTTGGAAGGTCCTGAGTAAATAAGAATTCACTATAGCCTCTAATGATTCCTATAGCTGGAAGCTATAGCAGTCTGTATAAGTTTCTGGACTTTTGAGTTTTCTTTATGAAAATTTTACTCTTAAATGAGGAGCTCTTCAGCTTGACTTTATAAAAGTGTCCTGGTTCAATTAAGTTTTATTTTACCTGCCATAACTGGTATCTCAGTTTACAACTTCTATCCTAACTCAGAAGATCTTTGACTAATCATTTCAATTCTCATTTCTTTCACTTCTCTTTTGTGGGTACTTTTTCAATTAGGTGGAAATAAAGTGAAAGTAAAATTTTTCACTCTGCTTCAAATCCATTTTTTTCCCGCCAAGGGACTTATCCACCTGCAGACTTTCCTTTTACATTCAGAAAAACAAATGTGAGATGAACGAAAGACCACATGAATTTTAGCTGTGAAAATCAGCAGTGCAAGTCAAGCCAAATTATTACATTCTCTACTTGTTTGAAGAACCATGGTTTGCCTACACTGGACTACTTTTCTTTTTTCACTAATTGCCTTCAATTACCTGAATGCCAATTTACTCAAGGCAATTAACACATCTCTAAAAGTTAGTTTGGGTAGATATATTTCAGCATAAGAATTCTTGTGTTCCAACTCAGTGAGGCCCAAGAAAAAAAAAAAAACCATGAGTGTCTTGGAAATATCTAGTCCAGCTTCAAAATAAAATATTTTTTTATAAAGGATTTGATAGGCAGTAAGTTAAAACCTCCATGAAGAAAAATAGGTTAAAAAAAGCCCCCAAAGCTCAGCCCCTGGAGCATGTCTCATTTTAGACAGAGGGTTCATAGTTGGAGTGGGGGAGAAAGCAAGCCCAAAATTAATAAAAGTCACTAAAATGTAGCTGTAGTTAGATATAAAAATCTGGTTATATTCAGTACAGCATTGTATAGGCTTATGAAGTGGGACCATGACTGGTTCATACAAAGGTCTTTGATATCAGTCTAGTGCTATCGAGACTTCTGAAAGGAGATCTGCCTATTTGCTGGGGCTAGAGTCTGTCCTGTGCACTGCAAGCCCAAGACAATTTGTGGAGCAGGGCAAGAGATAAAAATGTTTGGATTTTTTTAAATATGATTGGCAAGATTATTCCATACAGAAGGAGCACATTTCATATTTAAAGAAGCTGGAGAGTGACAATTTAAGGCTGAACTATGGAACTGAACTTTCCTTTACAAAAGCAGATTAAAAGCAGCAAACGGCTTAGTCAGCAAACCACAGTTACTTGTTCCACAAAGGGGAGCTGAGTATAATTTAAGCAAGTTAACCACAGCCTTGGACACCTGATCATAGGAGTCCAGGAACTGTAAAAATCACTGTTCCAGAACAGAATCATCGAGTTGTGATCACTGGAGCACTCTTCAAACCCTGGCTGATGTAACCCTGAAAATACTATCTGAAAAAAAGTCCTCTTATATTTTCAAACAGAGAAACTGAAGATACACTGTAGAAGACAGGCCTATGGGCAGGTTTTTGTGTCCTTTAGAGGAAGTATGCCTGCAATTTCTTTGCTTTGGATATCAGTTAACACAAGCTACTAGTTCCATCCATGCTGTCTGTGTGTTAAAGGCTTTTTGGACTTGTGTTTCTTTTACGGTACCTAATTTCTGAGATGTTTTTTTCCTTAGGCTATGGGTGTTTTGCTTTATATCATTAAATTAGGCAAGTAGTAGGCAGGTTTGTCAGAAGGATGTCACAACACTTTCATTAAGCTCAATATGACACAGTTTAGACTTCAAGAATATCTGTTTCTCTCTGGGTCAGTTATGATGCGGAGTTCTGGATATATCAATGTAGATCTTTTGCCAGGTCCTCTGTACCTGATCTTGTAAAGTCAGAGGTAGATTTTCTTCTTGTTTAAGATTTCAGGGAAATTCCTGCTCTATGTCTTCAGCATAAAAAAGTCAGAGCTTTAATTAAGTTGCTTCCTTCCCTCACACCTCCATCTTTCCCCCCCTTACGGAAAGAAAGCATCTTTCTGCTGCTTGATTGACGTTGCAGTTCTGGAGGGCAGCCCACACTGCTTCAACATGATCCTCACAGTGTGGGGATGCACGCTAGATTTCTTCCCAGTTATGCAACATACTGATTGTGTGCCAAAGCTGAATAATTGTCATTCACAGGGCCACAGAGGAAAACTGTGAAGTGTGAGGACTAATCTGAGGGCCACGGGCAGGCTAATTCAAGGCAGACACTAGGCCTCTGTGGAATACCCAGAAGGTGCCCAGGCAGACTAACAGAGATACCAGCTGAGCTCAGCTCTTCTTGCTTCTTTCCACAGGGTTTCCTTTTTCTACTGCTCTCCTTTCCTTGAAATGAGTGAAAATGACTTCACAGGTTAGGTGCCAAAGGTCATTTGGTTTGTATTCAGTTGTACTTCGTACAGCCTGTTCAGGCTACTGGAAGGTGCTACTGTAGGGTTGTTTGTTTTCTTTCTTGAATCATTAACTGACTAATGACTTTATAGGTATTAACATTTAAGAACTATAAATACATCACTAAAATGAACAACATGTTTAGCATCATTTAAGAATCGAAGTGCAACTTACAAAAGGATGGAATGATTTCCCCCCTCATCAACCCCCCAGTGACAGACTCTGATTGAAAGCTCACTGAAGCCAAAAGAAGCTGTCCTCTCAGAAGTTGGGGATAGTCTCTCTGGACTACCAGGGTGGTACAGGGGCAGATTGCTCTTGATCTGAAGGATGTATAACAGTTGTCATTCAGAAATCACTTAGATGCATTCTGCTCAGAAAAAAATTACACCCATCAGGCTAAAGTCCTGCAACAGATCTAGACCTTTTGCTGTAGATAAGGAAGAAAGGGTCTGGAAAGCAACTGCAAACATCCAGCCACATCATTGAAGAACTCTTTACTGGCACACACGTGTTGGCTCCCAGCACTGCACATCCTGCCTCTCTTTCCAAACCCTCATCACCAGGGGATGTACGCACTTGAGAAATTCAGCAGCTCCCAAGAAGACTTCATTATTTATGCCACTGTTTGAAAAAGTGCTAGAATAATAATAATAAGGATAAAAACATCCCTAAAATTAGATAAGGAAGATATTTTTTACTTTCCATGTATGTAATGTAGGAAGATAAAAGAATACTCACGAGAAACCAAAAAAGGCTGAGTAGAAACTAACCTTTTGAAAAAAGGCTCAAAATAAATTCTCAAATGAACACTTGTAGCTGGAGAAAATGCCATATTTCATTAATTCTGGGATTTTGTGGGGTCTTTTCTCTGCAGAAGGAGAAGGAAGGCTAGACTTATTTAAATACCCAAATGAAAGCAGTAAATTGAATCTATCTGTCTTAGTATCAATTTTCTTATGCCCCAGATCATGTCACTGATACCACCATTAATCCCCTCATCTGGTGATTTTTTGCTGGAATGTGTCAAATGTCTGCATTATTTTATTGTTAAGTGTCATGGGAGTAGAGTGCATAATATAAGTCACCAGGTTTCTCAAAGATGCATTTTTGCTGATCTTCTTTGTTCACAAAATGAATTGAGTTACATGTTCTCTAAGACAAAAACCTAGGATCCTTCTTTCAAATACAAAAAAGGGAATTACTTTTTACTTACAGCATTCATGATGAGTAAGGCCACAGGGTGTTTCCCTATGAAACCAAGGCTAAAATTAGTTACCTCCTTTCTGGTATTCATTTGGGTTAACTACATATATTTGTGACAGTATATGAAGACTGAAGTTTTTTGATCTGTATATGAAAGACAAACATGAATTTACCTGAGGGAAACTCATAACTGTTTCCTCTGCAACCCCCTGCCTATTAGGTCATTGGCAAGTTGTGACATCCCAGCTGCTCTTTGATACCATAATTTGCTCGAGCTGGTCTAGCACCACACTACAACCTTCAGCTGTGGGTATGTCCCCACTCACCTCCTGAGCTTTAAAAGAGATGAATATTGTCAGCTCCTTCAGCTTTCTTGGTTTTGAGACTGTCTCAGCAAATTTATGCTGTCAGCTTGGTCGCTTGTTGTGAGGCATGCTCTTTAAAGAGCAGGACAACATAATGCAATTGTAGAAGAAAAAATATCTTATTGGATTTTTGACAATTGGTTATTGTTCTTTTAGAAATCAGAGAAGTACTTTAATTATTTTCATCCCATATCCTACATGTCATGTCTCAACACTGAGGAATGAGAAGGCTTTTATTTTTTACTGATCTCTCTCAAGAAAATGTCTTTTTTTCATCTTTTAGTTTTACTAATGAGATGGTATCAAAAATAAGTTATTTTTGGTCTGTGAAGTCTCAGAGATGAGAGAAATGCACTTCTGGTTTCAGGAACAGAATTCATTACCTACAAATTGATATGCCCTTATCTGGCCTGTCCAGAGACAGATGTTCTGGGTTTTCTTCTGCTTTTCTGGAATTTGCCTCATTGCTAAGAAAGATGAGGTTCACTTAAGACGGCCTGCAAGACCAGGGAAGTTTACATTCTTTTCCCACAAAGTTACCAGAGGGAAATCATAAAACTGTAAACATTCTAATTTTTGTGAAACTGTGCATTTATTTCCCACAGAAAGGGAAACTTCCAAGCAATTGTCCCTGATTTCTTTCTGCCTTAATTTCTATTAAATTTTGGCCTAAGTCAAAGAACTTACTTTTGTTCTCTTGATGTTATCCAGCCATGGATTTCCTCATCAACCACCATCAGAACTGATGACATCCATTTCAAGGCAATTTGTTTCCATTGAAGATATATTGCTGGTTTTGTTTTGCTAAGGACGTAGTGCCTCTTCTTGTATTTTCACATACTGGCTGGTGCAAACTACAGTAAACCAAGGAAGAATCCTGCTGTCCATGTTCAATACATGGATAAGACCCTGCCTTTCACTCTAAGAGTTTTGTAAGGAATAAAGATAAGTTGTCACCAGTTGAAATGAGTTGATACACAGTTGTCTTCTGTACCCTGGCAGCATGAGGAATTCACTGTGCCTTAGCAGTAATCAGGCCCAAGAAAAGAAAGTTATACTTGCTGCATTTGTTTTTGACCCTGTCCAATTGTATTTTTGCTCCTGGAACTTCAGTGGTATTGTTCTACCCATTGTCTTTTGTCCATCTGACAACTTTGTGGAGTTGGAAGATCACATTACTCAGATTGGAAAGAACCATAATTTAATTTCTGCATTTCTACAGGAAAAGAAAAACAGCCCATTCTGACTGTGAGGTGCAGGGGGTTGGAGGAGCACATTCAGTCAGTTCCCAAACTCAGCTGGAGGCAACCCCAGTAATCCAGACTTTCCGGGATGCATGAACACTCTCCTCTGCAGTAACCCTTCATTTTACATTCCTATCTTTTTGGCCCATCTGTCCTTCTCTACAAAACTCCTGGATTCCTTGTTTATTTTCTGTGCTACTCAGTTTTTAAACTCGCACATTTTTCTTCATGTTCTTTCCTCCTTACTTGCTCTCAGAGTCACATCTGTGAAAGGGAAACTGCACGGTCCACTCTGTCCTCCCTGCTGAACTGTGTGGTGCCTTCTGGTGAGTGAAAGATGAGCTTTTGTTTCCTAAGCTTTATGCTGATGGATTCATGCCACTTCACAGAAATGAAATGCCATTCTGGCTGTCTCTGTTCTTTCACCCAAATTTAAATAGCATGTATTTCTTTCTTCACTGTCTAATGGAAAGTAATTTCCTGTTAAAGACATGAGGAATTCTTGTTCACACTCCTTGCTTGCTTCATGCAGGGAGTAGAGAAGCTCTCTCACTTTGTTCCTCTTTTCAGAACCCCAAGGTTTATTGGAAGGTTTAACTTCTGGTTCAAGTCTCCACTTTCTTACACAGACTGTGATGAACATGTCTATGTATTGTAAGGTTTTTGCTTGCTTTTTCTTAGGGAAGTTATCTGGCTAAGGATTTCTGATTGCTGATTTCTTATGAACAATAATGGAAAGAAATTTTTGGTTTCTTTTGAACTGTAATGAAAACTCTTTCTTAGTTCTTATTTCATGGCTCCTTTATGCACAGCTGAATGATTCCAAACTTCTGTCTGGAGACCTAAAGCAATTAGAAATACAGTGCCATGCCTTCTTACTGATTTTTCCGATGCATGTTACAATTTCTTCTCTTGAACCCATATCATATAACAGACTGGAAATGAAGACTCTTTCTCATAGAGCTCAAGGATTCATTCTTCCTCTTCTTATCACTGGTAGCATTGGCAACCAAATTGTAAAAGCTGTTGTAAAAGGTTAAGGGTGGGGGTTTTTTAATGTTTTCTTTTCCTAATTTTTAAACATTTTACTGTGCATACTGTTTGCTTTTCCAGGAACACTGTGATATGCCAGTTTTGACATTGAAGGGTGACCTTGTGCGATAGTTTCAGATGCTTTACATTCAAGCAGAAAAAAAGTAGACCATTTAGGTTCATCTCTGTAACAGAGCAGCCAGTGCAGATGTGGGGTGTGGTGTGGTGTTTTGGTTTAGTGTTTGGGATGAGGTTTTTTTGGTGTAGAATTTGTATATATGAGAAAGTAAAATTGTGGTAAGGTAGAAAATGCCACTGTGGTAGTGCATCTGTATCTAGCTTGGCAGAAAAAAGTATTATCTCAGTATTGCTGTGACACTGGGGCAAAGCTATTGCAGAATAAAGTTTGAATTATTCTGGGGAGTGTAAAAACAGCTGGCAAAATATCCAAAGTTAATATCTTGAATTATATAAATAACTGCTCCAATAGACCAAGGCTTTCAATTATGTTAAACATAAGCCCTTGGGAAATGAGACACTGAATTTCAAAGAAGGTGAAGAATTTAAAAGTGTCTTTTGTTACATTCATTGCTGTATTTATAAGAACTACTCAAATGGCCATGACTGACACAACTGCCTCCTACTTTCCAAAAATCACTTGAACTTGTTTATTTCTCTCTTGCTGAACAAGGAAATAAAGATTATGTTGGGAAAGATAGAGAAAATCAACTCCCTTTGTTTAATTTTTCCTGAATCTATTGAAATAAATAGTACTTGCTGACCCACGCATTTCTTCCAGATCTGTACATGTGAATCCTGTCAGAGATGATAGTTATGGTAAAGTGAAGGAATGGAGTTCTTAATGTGTCTTTGATTGCTATATTTTCTGACAAGCCAACTTTACATCTATGATGGTATTCCTTTCTTGACAAGTAGCGTTTATAGGTAGCTTTGATTGGTAACTCCCACTTCCACAGCCTTCTTGAGATAAGCTGGTTCTAAGCTACTTTGGCCAAGTTGCAGTTTTCATGTGGTTTAGGGCCTGGGAGCAGAATATTCAGCACCAATTTAGATTCAGACAAGGTGATATGCAGATTAACCTATTGTTTCAGAGACACTTGACATTGTTTCCTGCCCAAATACATAATTCAGGTAAGCCCTGTCACAGGCAGCCTTTAACACTTATTTTTTGATTTCAATAAAAAACTAACATTTCTATTCCAAGCAGCTACCTAGCTGTGAAAAGAAAAACCTTCTGGAGGTGACCCTCTGGGGCATCAGGATTCCCAGAAGCTGCTTTACCCACAGAAGACGTCCTCTTGATGTATATGTTCCGAGTCACAGAATTATGTGAGTCAGCAATCACACTCCCCAGAACTGTCCAGCCGGGTTTTGGATATTTCTACAGATGGAGACTCAATCACTTCCCTGGGCAGCCTGGACCAGTGCTCGGTCACCCCCTTTACAGTGAAAAAGTGGTCCCTGATGTTCAGACAGTCTCCCATGTTTCAGTTTGTGCATGTTGTCTCTTCTCCCGTCACGGAACACCACTGAAAAAAGCCTCACTCTGGCTTCTTCTGAGGTACACTGCTTGCTACTGACCTCCAGCCACACTTCGTACCACTGATCACCACCCTTTGGTTCAGCGAGTTCTGAGCCAAATTTACTGTCTGCTCATCTGGACTATTCTTCATCAGTTTCCATATGAAGATCTTATGGGATACAGTGTCAAAAGGCTCTCCTGACAGGTTGATCATGTCTACTGCTCTCCCCTCAACTACCAACCTATTCAGTTTATTGGAGAAGGTTATCAGGCTGGTCAAATATGATTTTCCCTTTGTAAATCCATGCTGACTACTCCCAACTGCCTTCTTGTTCTCCACACGCCTGAAAAGAATTTCCAGCATTAATTGTTCCACGACCTTACCAGGGGTTGAGGTGAGGCTGAACAGCCTGTAGTTCCCTGGGTCTCCCTTCTTGTCCTTTTTAAAAATAAGACTGGCATTTTCTTTCCACCAGCCATCAGACACTTTTCCCAGTTGCCATATTGTTCAAAGGTAATCAGGAGTGTCGTTAAATCTCATGACAAAAGATGTCATTACATCCGCCAGCTCCCTCAGCATTTGTGGGTGCATCATATTTACATATTTTGGATTTACATATGTCGAATTTGCTTAAGTGTTCTCTGACCCAATCTTCTTCCACCAGTAGTACGTCTTCCTTGCTCCAGACATTCCCCCTGTCGCTGGCTTCTGGGACCCCTGACTGCAAAGTCTTTGATGAACACTGATGCAAAGGTGGCCTTCAGTACCTCAGTTTTTTCTAAGTCCTGTATCTCTTTCTCATTCAGCATCAGGTCCACATTCTCCCCAGCCTTTTGCTGCTTGTGGACTTAAGAGAAGCAAGGAGTTTGTTTTAACATCCCCTGTCCACTTCAGGTGGGCTTTGGCTTTCCTAACACTATCTCTGCACGACTGGATACTGTCCTTATGTCTTCTAAAGTTGCTGGCCTCTACTTCCACCTTTTGTATACTTCCTTTTTATATCTAATCTTTGCCAACAACATCTTGTTCATCCATGTAGGTGTTCTGGCATTTCTGCTAGGTTTGCTGCTTGTTCAGATAGACCACTCTTGAGCTTGAAAGGGGTGATCCTTCAATATCAGTGTTTTCCTGGACCTATCTCCCCTCCAGGGCCTTCTGTGAAGAGGTCAAAGACTACTCTCTTGTTGATGTACTACATGATCCCTAAGACACCGTATATGCAAGTGAGTCTCAGGGCTGTCTCTCATTTTGGTTCTCCCAGGTTAATCCAGCCTGGCCTGAAGCCAGAATCTAGGACTTCTACCTTTCTGCCTTGAAAAGAAGCGCCTGATACACCATGAGGTTGTCAACCTTGCTGTCTCTTCTGATGCTGCTCAGGTCACATAAGGACATGAGGTCACACAAGGACACTGGTTTGAATAGATCCATGCCTCCATGAACTAACCAGCTGTGTGGGCTGACCTGTATGTGCTGGATGAAGGACAGGAGAAGAAAGGGGAAAGAGGAAATGAGCAGTAGAATGATGGTATAAGCAACCCCTCACATGGGTATTGGCATTCCCAATGTCAAATAAAAAACAACTGTTATCTTAAAATTGGAGTATTTGGTGCCTTTTTTTTTCTTTTCTTTTTTCTTCCCCCCTTTTTTTGATTGGCTTGACTACTCACATTCATTTTTAAGTACCACCTATTTCTTTTTGGAACCACCCTGCTATAATTTTTAATTCGTCAAAAGTCTGTCTGGACTTTGTTCACAAATCAGAATCATAATATGTAGCAGTTTTGTTCGCTTTCTTTACTTTCTGTGAGGTGAGAGATTAGGAGAGGGCAAAAAGCAGGCTCAACACTTTAAGAATATAAAGAAGTTTATTACTAACAGAATTAAAGGTAAAAGAAAATAATATGAACTTAAAACAAATCCCCCTTTCTCTCCCAAACACTCCCCTCTTCTTCTAAACTGCACAAAGAGATAACAAACATGTGGTTTCAGGTCAGTATTGCAGTTTTTAAAAGTCTCTTCCGTATTTGAGGGGAAAAGAGGTTCTTTCTGCTTAGCGTGGTTTCTAAACTGTTAGAAGCAAAACGAGATTCCGCCCGGAGAAAATCTGCTGCCGTGAAAAAACATCTCTCTCATGAATTTTGTAGTCTTTTTACACTACTACCATGGGTATCTCTTTTAAGGATAAGCAAATTCCAGCCTGAAAACAACAACTCTCTCTCCTTTAACAAAGTCTCCAAAAACTTTTGGCAGGACTACTTCTCTTTTTCTGCAGGCTGCACACAGAATTCCCTTCTCCCTCATGTCTTTCACAGAGAAATGAAACAGTTTGTGACATTACAGTCTCATACCACTGCATGCAAAAGGCGTTTTTAAGCTACGCGCGAGAAACACACTGTCGCCCTATCCTCCAGTCGCCATCTTTGCTTCGTCTCAGGTGACTCACACTCACCCCGTCTCTCTCTGACTTCGAAATTCCATGATAGGAGCAGATGTGTTCAGGCTGTAAGGTAGAGAAAAGCCTCGCTCTCTTTGTGCTGCTGGCTTCAGTTCGGTGCAAATTGTGCTGGCTTCAGAAAGCAGAAAGCTCCGCCGGTCTGCGCGGGGCTACGTTGAGGAGGGGGGGGAGGGGGAACTTGCCAGTCCTCCAGAGCTGCTTCAAGTAAGTTCAGTTGTGCAGCAAATCATAGTTGTTTTCAGCTGCCCACAGCTCTTTCTTGCAGCGACCTAAGAGTCTGTGCCGCTGTGCTGAAGAGGGAGAGTGGAAGGCGCAAAAGGCCCCGGCCGCCACCCCTCCGGGCAGAGACCGGAAACCAGAAGCTCCCTTTCCTGCGGCTGTGCTGACTTTTATATGCGAAATCGTGAGAAGCGATTGGTCTACTACTCTGTCTATCAACTCAGTTTTTTTCAACCCACTACATAATGTTTTTCTTTTCATTTTTTTTCTGACTATTTTCTGAACCAGAACTAATGAAAGTCATCTTATGTGGTCTGTTTTCCTGGCACTTTAACAGTATGACAGAAATAGCTGAAAACTGAGAAGAATATTTTCATAAGTACTTGCTCATATATGAAGATATATAGTTTATGTTAGAAAATACACTAAACAAAGGTACTAGGACTCCTGCTATCCTGACTCATTCAATTTCTAGTAATGGCTCTCAATGACAGGATTCAGATTTTAGATCTAAAAGCAAAGATTAGCTCAAAGACTCTGAAGAGCATAATTTTAGAAACTTCAGGGAAAATTCTGTATTCTTTCTTAAACTTAAAGGATTTAATTGATTTGAATAATATCCCTATTGTCATCTAAACAGTTGTGGGCTCACCTGAATCTAGCATCTGTTCCTTCAATGTTCATAGCAGAGCTGGAATACAATGTCTCTTTTTATTGGAAATCTCCACACTATTAACAACAGCGTAGGTTTATGATTATTAAAATCAATTCAGTGTTAAATTTGGATTTTTTGCCTTTAGTGATTTAACACACACAAATTCTCTCTGATTTGGAAAGAAAATTCTCATTTAATTAAACTAAATTACCCAGATAATTATTTTTTGGGGAAAAGAATGGGATTTTATTAGTGTGAGACATTCCAGTGTTTTGAAATTATTGGTGAAATTTTGTTTCAACTTGACACTTTATATTGGTTGGGTTCTAAGTGCTTACTACCATACATTCAAAACAAATTTTAACTGATTTCAATGGATAGGTACTCAAAAAACAGCTTCCTGCTCCACAGAGTAGGGACTGTTACAGAGAACTCTGTTGTTAGTGGTCAATAAATGGGAGGCTGGAAGTGCTGAATTCAGACCTCCTCCAAGACATCTTGCCCTGCTTTGGTCAAATCTAGGCTTCCCTTGAATGAACACTGTGTCAAGCAAGTATAACCAAAGTTTTCTTCTTTGGCCTACTGTCCTTTAACAACCTACAAGAGCAGACACTGTCTAACTCAATTACGTGTGACCTGGGACTGATTTAATTCAATTCCACAATGGCAGAGAACCAAGTGTTGGACACCAGCAAACCATTATTCCCACTGAAAAAATACCCTTGTGTGGTATTATTATTCAAGGAGGAACAGCATCTGATTTTGTGCTTATCCAGCAGAGTCTGGCATGAATTTGGTCTGGATTTATTCAATCAATGATGTTGGCAAACTACAGAATTTGTTACCATTTGAGTCTTACTAAGTGAAATGTAAAGGGTAGTTAGTTTTGTATACAGGACTTAAAATCTTCTTTTTTCTCTTTTAAGGGTCCACGTGGGTTGTTCCAGGGTAAAGAGAATCTCTTCCTGAGAGTGGCATAGAAAAATAATGTATTGATAGTGGAAAAACAGTAACAGCTGTAAAAATCTAATGTATTTTATGCACTGTGTGATCTAACTGCAGGAGAAATTTTGTACCAAATGCATATGGAATTACATTAGGAAGAAATAACACTGATTATGGTAACTGCAATAAACTTGCCATTGATTATTGCAGCATGTTTCATTTTAAATAGGAAGTGGCATGGGAGAAGTGAAACAAAGCAGTAGGAACACATCTAAGCCACTAATTTTTTAATTAGTGGCTGATCAAATTATATAATGGCTAGTCAAATTCATGAAAATTGTGGATGATCAAACATCAGGTGTGTTGGCATTACTAAATTCAAAATTATAGGTATACTAATGCAAGTTTTTAACATCTACTTAACAAATGAAAAGGAGAGGAAGGCTCTCTGTGTTTGTATTTTCTTGATTTTTTGTGCATTTTGGTGAAAAACTTTGAACAACTTCTTGATGCTGTTTGCTTGAGGTTGAAAACTGATGCAGAGTAAGTAGTAGAGGCTGTTAGTCTTGGAGGTTCCCTCAGCTAAGGAGAAAGGGGTAGGAATATGTGATACAGGGCAGGCTTCCTGGAGGGAACATTGTTGTGCCTGAGACTTCCAGTTCTACAATACAACAATCTGAGAACAATCCTAGATCTGCTCACTCAGAAAAGCATTTTAAGCATTTTCTGTTACTGACTTTGTATACGGAATTGGATGTTTTATCAAGTACAAGCAGACTGAAACAGAACTAAGGATTTTATCCTGCATTCATTGATATAATCACTAGTTCTCCTGAATTCATTAGTGCAGAAGCTAGTTCTAAAATGTATATTAAAGGAATTAATACATTTATAATCTTTATTTAAGAAAAGGAAAAAAACCAAACCAGATAAAAAAGGTTTTCTAGGGTTTCTTTCATGCTACTTCTGTAAAGTGCTTCTCCAAGATGCTCCCCTTTTTATACGTGAGCTTAAACCAGTGGTTAACCCTCAACATTTGAACATTGAAATGTGAGTATTAAGGGCTGATAAATGTGAGTTTCATCATTAGTTGCTTTGCACTTTCTCCTTGCATACCATTTTGAGAAGTTCTGAATTATCCCATGATTTATGCTTTGGCTGAACAAGACCACCCACTACTGTGATATGATAGCTTCAAAGAGATTTAGTGGAAGCTGTTGCACACCAGTGAAAAGTAAATGAAATATTAACGGTGTCGCCTAAAGAAACAATTAATTTAATTTGTGAAATATTTTCACCACTACAATGAAATGATAATAGTAAAAATAATAAACTTTAGAAATATTCTATTCTTAAATAATCAATCCCACTACATTGGGCAGTGTGAGAGCTAGTGATTATGTGGTTTGACCCTCATATGGTACATCAATCATGGCAATGCTCTTTCCCTTAGCGTCCAAGTAAAACCACTACTTCCCATGCAACATGTCATTACCATCACAATAGGATCTGCTTGGAAATAGCATTTGGAAGGGATCCTTCACTTTAAAGCACTGTTTGAAATCAAAGCTCCCTTCCTGTTGCAACTTAGCTTTAAAACAGACTTCTAGTGATCCTGTCAAATACAATGCTCTTTTTCTTTACCCTCCTCAGTTCTGTTTCCATTCATTGCCTTTTGGCTATTTTTTTTAAATGGAAAATGGGAAAAGAGGTTTTCCAGGTCTTGAAATGGTATTAAATTCTAAATTTTAGAGGGTGAAAAAAAATTTTCCAATTGACATTTGCCTGTGTAATTTTGAAACCTCCATAGTATGTCCTTTAATGGAAACCATCCAACAAACTGCAAAAATCTCCAACCTTTTTTCAATTGACTAACTCTAAGAAGAATTAAACGGCAAAATTCTACTTTAAGACAGTTGCATTATAAAGAAGTAAGCTGCAAAAAGGAAAAATACAGAAAACACACTAAGTCCACCTGTTGTGGTAAACAGTAGCAAATGGTATTCACTTACAGCCTTCACTGTTTGCCAACAAATTGTGCAAGAATTCCACCTCTTTTCCTTAATTTTAAATACTGAGTCATTAGTTGCTAAGATTTGTACCCTCTAACATGTTCAAGGGCTAATGTTGCAAAAGAAGATAGTTTACTATTCTGTTTTGATCTTTCAGTACACATGGCTGCTGGTTTTTGGCTATTATCTAACCAAGAGGGAACCCAGCACTATGCTATGTGGGAGGTCCACAAATATAATGGAAATAGTTATCTTTCTTAATTTAAAAGGATAAATATTTCCCTCCTTTCTCATGTTACAGCTGTTCACCTAAATAGGATAAAATCCCCACTGGCCTTTTGTGACGACCTAGCTGGAGGGAATCATTTGTCTCTTAGGAGGGAGAGGGCTTGCCTGAGGACATTCACGTTTGCCATGTTTTAAAGCTGTGTCAGTCTGATTCCCAGCTGGAGTTGGATGCTACAGGTCAGCGACCTCTTCTGAGAATATCCAACCACTGTGCATTCACATAAAGCTTCCCCACAAACTTATCTGCTGGTCAGGGAAGAGGGAAATGGCAAGTAGAAGCTGCTGTAATTTTCACAGCTATGTATTAGAACTGCACAGTCAGGTTATAAATGGAATTTGAATCTGTCCGTTTACCTGCCACTGGCCTGTCTTCTCTACCTGGTGATTACTGAATTTTCATGGCTTTGTGTGTTCTATTTTTGTTTTAGTCATTTGTTTGGTTGGATTTTTTGTTGGTGGTGGGATTTTTTTGTTTGAGTCCTTTACATTGTTACCCAGGTTAGTGGGTGCTGCACTAGGCTAATACAGCTGGTGCAAGAACATACTTCTATACCTAGACCAATAACAGACAAAAGACAAGAGTCTGTGCCTGCAGACTAAAAGGGATACAAGCACAAAAGTCATATCAAGCTGTGTTTATTGCTATAGCCATAACTATTGCTGCTTCCATAACTATGTATTAATGGGCCTGTCTCCATGATGGGCTATTTTGGGGGTATTTTTTGTTTACTTGCTTGTTTTTTCTCTTGTTAGGTCTTTATGGACAGCAGAACATGTGTCTGCATGTGACATGTTTAAGGACTGAAGAGAAGGCAACAGCTTGCTATCACCGACAATCATGAATGGAACAACTGCATTACTGCATTCTCATATTTGTAATCATTGTAAAAACAATGATTTTCTACAGTTTCTAATAAAGAGAAATGCCATATATTTCATGGTTATTTTCCAAAATTACTTGGACTCTTTGAGGTAATTATTTCTTCTAACAAAGGAATGAAAGGGAAGCTTACTTAGGAATTTGCTGTTAGCTATGAGTGTCTTTTCTATGACAGAAAACCTTTCTATGACTACTTAACATGAGCCTAACAATAGGGGAGCACTGCCTGGCTAGTGGGTCCTGATGGAGAGTGCTCTTACCAGACTCTTAGGAAAAATAGTATAAACCCATATTGGTGGAGGACTTGACCCTCAGGGGAGCTGGTCAAAGGGATATACCCCTAGAGAGTTCAGGAGTAAAGCACTCTCTCTGTAAAGATGTGAGAGGGCATAGCATCCCAGAAAAGAGGATGTGCTGTTAGGGACATCAGACTAATCTGCCCATTCATTGCAGTCTTGTGTTGGAAATAGTGAGTGCTGCAGGTGGACAGGGAGTTATTTCAGCAGTTTTAGCATAGAGGCTATTCCTGGCATGTTCTGGGAAAAAGGCAGTATTGCCTATGGGATTGTTCAGGTTTTCCTAATCCATTTCAAAAATGTTTTGTTCCTCTTCCAGTGCACTTCCCCTTATTTAAACCTATTTTTTGACTTGCTGCTTATAAATGGGGAAGTATGGCTCATTGAGTACCTTAGCAATATAATTTGATTGCCAGACTGATGGATAATGGCTTGAATGTTTTATTTTGCACCTTTCAAAACTCTGGTGCTATTGCCTCACCCCTGCTGCTTGCTAGTCAGTGTCTGGCTGAAAAGTTAGGTTTGTGAAAAGACAGGTCAACAGTGGAGGGTGAATTGGGTAGTTTGCACCTCTTGTGGTTTTTCATGGAATTTGCCTAGTGTGGATGAATTGGCAGGGAAAAATTAACTGACCTGAAAAAAAGGGTGAGCAGGGATATGATAGGCTGCTGACAGTTAATTGGGGCATGCAGGGCAAGGCTAACAGAAGAATTTCAGAAGGATCCAGCAGGACTGAATGGCTGGTCAATAAAACAGCAGATTAAATTCAGTGTGGACAGAAATAAAGTGATTTACAGAGCAGAGAAAAACTAATCCTATCTCTACCTCAACTTAAGGGCTGTGTCAGAGGAAGGACACTGGCCTAATCAGATCTTTGCTCCAACCTAGTAAATCTTCTCTATTTTCCCTTTTCCTGTCAAGAGTAGGTCTACAAAGACTGTCCCTTTTTGCTCTGTAAACTTTGGGAATTCACAGCAAATTTAAAAAGTAAGAAAAGAAGGAAAAATAAACTTCCTGGTACTGGGTCCATAAAGAGTCTTGCAGACTTCAGTTAAAATTCACAGAAACACTTGCGCAAATCAATTTCTTCTTGCAGAACCTTTATTGTTCTCGTCTTTGTGCACATCTTTGTGGAAGAAGGGAAGTGGAGCAGAGGGTGGCTTTTCTATGTCTTGTGTCTCAGCATCTGACTCTAGGAATTTATATCATTCTTTCTGCTCAATTCAGAGGAGAGGAGAAAGAAGGGAGTGTTTAAAGCACAGTGACATCCTCTGGTATACAGACTTCCTAATTGTCTTCAGGTCTTTTTTTGAAAGCAAGAGTACTTGTGTACAACTGGAGTAGGGATAGAGTGATGTCTACAAGAACAGGCAAAACAAAAACTATGTCAGTCCAAAAATCATGTAGTGCTCCTGGTTTAGGAGGTTTATAAGCTGAGAGTCAGAATACATTAGCTAACACAGAGAGTGCCATTTACACTGGCTTGTCTGGCCTGCTCAAAGAGGAGTTTGTACAGTCTGTGATTCTCTGTGCTTATATTTTAGGACTCTGAGTTTAGTCTGGGTTGGAAAACTTGGGCTGGACTCTGAACTCCTAAAAAGAGCACTCCAAACATTTCAAATGCTCAATCTTGAGTGTCATTTCCTTTCTCTAGAGAATGTGGTTTTCCTAGACACAAAGTTTAGCACGAGCCTCAATGTGGCAGACCACTAAGGTTAGGATCATGACTTTTATCTTTAAAAAAAAGATTTATAGCATTCTTAGCAGCAATCAGTGCTAGAGGATAGAATGCTTTATGATTTATTGCAGTCAAGAAGTGCACACTTACACGCAATGGACCAAGTACACCCTCAGTCGGTTTGCAGATGACGCCAAGCTGGGTAGGAGTGTTGATCTGCTGGAGGGTAGGAGGGCTCTGCAGAGGGGTCTGAACAGGCTGGATTGATGGGCCGAGGGCAACTGGATTAGATTCAACAAGATCAATTTCCAAGTCCTGCACTTGGGTCACAACCCCATGCAGAACTACAGGCTTGGGACAGAGTGGCCAGAAAGCTGACTGGCAGAAAAGACCTGGGGGTGCTGGTCAGGAGCAGCTGAACATGAGACAGCAGTGCCCAGGTGGCCAAGAAGGCCAATGGCATCCTGGCCTGTATCAGCAACAGAGCAGCCAGGAAGACCGGGGTACTGATCCTCCCTCTGTACTTGATGCTGATGAGGCCGCAACTTGAATCCTGTGTTCAGTTTTGTACCCTGTACTTCAAGAAGAATCTGAGGGAGTTAGGATTGTTTAGTCTGGAGAAAAGGTGTCTCGTGGGAGACCTTATCACTCTCTACACCTGAAAGGAGGGTGTTGCCACGTGGAGTTTGGTCGCTTCTCCCAAGTAACAAGTAATAGGACAAGAGGAAGAGTTCTCAAGCTGTACCAGGTGAAGTTTAGATTGGATATTAGCAAAAAATCCTTCATTGAAAAGACTGTCAAACAGTGGAATAGGCTGCTTAGGGAAGTGGTTGAATCACTGTCTCTGGAGGTATCTAAAAGATGTGTAGATGTGTCACTTAGGGACTTGATCTAGTGGTGGACTTGGCAGTGATGGATTAACAGCTGGACTCAATGACCTTAAAGGCCTTAAAGGTCTTTTACAACGTAAACAATTCTATGATTCTAACTTAATGTATGACAGAATTTTCCAGCCACTTCTGTGTAGGGCTCCAGAGCATAACAACCATCAGTAGAATATGCTAATTTGCTTCACAGTTCGTTTGAACAGGTATGATTTTTTTGTACATTCACCTACTGTTTCTTTTTTGAGGGGAATGTGGGAATTGTTTTATGTGGTGAACCAAAATTAATTTAATATTTAATCAAAAGTTGCTGTTCCTTTGTAATGTAAGTTTTCATTGATGCCTTCATAATAGATATGCTAGATAATCAATGTGTATCTGATGTAGACAAATAGAAAAAATTGATGACAAGTGGAAGTGTGTTTCTAATTGTAGTGGGAGTTTGTCAGGGTTTGAGACAAATTTGGAGGAAAATATCCTCTGATAGATGGCAGGTTACAACCGCCCCTCCCCCATCAGGTTCGGGAAAGAAATATTCCTCGGAGGAATGTGAAAAGGGAGGAAAAAACCCTATTTATTTAACAAACACACAGGAAAGGAATAATAATGCTAAATAATAAAATCTCCCGCTTTGGAGAGAACCTGGTAAATTCAAAGTCCTTTTGTGGGTGCGGCTCTCTTCTCTTCAGAGCTGGGTCGGCATGGGAGTCCCTCCTGGGCCTCGATGGAAAGTTCTCCCAGTTCTCCCAGACGATGCTTTGGTGTTGTTGCACAGTTCCAGAAGAAAAGAAGAAGAAGCCAAAGTCCAAGGGAAAAAAACCTCTTGGTCTCTCTCTGGAGGAAAACAGAGCCAAAAGCTGGCTAAAAAGCAAGAAGGGTGCTTCCTCCACTCTTCTCGCCACAGCCGAAAGACACAGAGGAGTAGTGACCTTGGAGCACAGACTGCTTTGAAAAGTTTGCTTGGTTTTCTCCTCTCCCCCATCTCAGGCTCAGTTTGAAGGCACAGAAAAGCACAGGGTTCATGTCTGGACATAAAGCCTGTCGATAGGGGATACAATCATAAAGTCACCCCAAGACAGAGTTTGAATTGGCTTCTAATGGATGCAATATAAATTATTAGAGAGGCTAAAGCATTGACAGTAGCTGAACTTTCTATTATTGCATAGAAACTTAGCTATAGCGTAGACCAAGTTGAGTCTTTTCTGTGTGCTCAAACACACGGACACACAGAACTACTGGCATAAAGTAGTCTCTTAACCTAAAAAGTTAGTCCAGATACCGTTAAAGAGGTGTTGGAGTAATTGGCTCTTGAGAAATTCATACTTTTTGTGGTTCGTTTCTACCACTTCCAGGAAGTACTCTGCCTCTCAAGTTGCACCAATTCATGTGTTTGGTTTTTAACTTGAAAATTTTCAGTGATCCATATTCAGGCTAGTCCCACATTCTCCCTCATTTTAGTGAGCTATGGAGGTAAGCAAGATAAGGAATAAATAGAGTAAGTGATTTGTGTGGTGTATCACAGGCAATAAAGCTATTCACACAGTTCTTCTGAACTGAGTACTATGACAACAAGAGAATCCTGATGCTAAATCACATGTGAATGTTAAACTCTATTCGAAGAAATTTGGTACACTATAGAAACATTTCAGGCAGTGAAAGGACAGTTTTGTAAATAGAGTATATAGGACCTATGCTCTGAATACCAGTGGGCATTCAATATTACCCTGAAGAGCCTGTGTAATTTCTAAGTGAAAATCAGGTGTGGAAACATTCACTTCAGAGAGATGTTGTGAGGTCTAATATTACTTTCTGTGGAATCCTTTCCTGTTTGTTGCTGAGGGCCTACCTGGTAGGAAGCTAATTGGTTTTTAAATGCATAACATTTGGCTTAAGTCATAAATCCATCCCCTATAGATACCGGTTTCTCGGATACTTGAATTTGATCAGAGAAACAAAATAAGCTCTACTCAAAGGATTTTTATTGATGCATTTGAAGAATAATTGGGTTTTAAAAGTCACCATTAATTAAAATCCGCTAGATCTGTTTATTGTACTCCATTTCTTTGTAAATATATCCACATGCTTTCTAGTTTGTACTTGTACTTATTTCCTATGATTGTCCATTTAAGACAACTTAAACAACTTTTTGTTATGGTTTCTGAGAAGACACTACATTTTGAAGCAGCTTCTCTACAGAAATGGAGAAATAGCAGTTAAATTTAAATATCAATTGCGGTTTTAAGGTCTTACAGTGTCTAAGGGATGCTGCTGCTGAAAAAATTCCAATTACAAACTTAACTGCACTTCCTATGTTGGTGATGCTAACAAATTGCTCTTCTGTGAAAAACTAGCAGGGCAAAAAAAAAAAAGAAACTGTCCTAAGATATTGATTTTGAAATTTGACTGTGAAGAAAATACAGGTGGTTGAATTCTGCTCTTAGTGGCAACAAATCAGTTAGAAATAGCAGTTGAAAAGGAAAAATGGAAGTCTGAAAAAGAAATACATCCAGTAAGCTAAAAAGTCTTTGGTGTACCGTAATGAATATTGGTATGTGTGCCATCATACATATGCTTTATGAGTAGCAATGTTTACTGCCTGTCAGCGCAGTACAGCAGACAGGCTTGAAGGAAGAGAACCACTTTTCCGTAAGGCTCTTGCAGATATGTTACTGTATAGACATGGAATTGCCCAGCTGTGCAGAACTCCCTGTGCACCGCTCAGTTTAACCTGTCTAGCTCTTGTCATGGGTGATGGCAATATATTCCATTACCTTCAAGAGCAAAGAATTTAGATGGAAGAAACTAGAGTTTTCAATTAATTTCTATGCTGAATGTTCATTAGGAATTCTCCATTAAGCACAGGTAATACCTAAATACCAGTTTCTCATTCTTGCACATAATCACAAATAAGAAAAATCACTAACCCTTAATGGTAACTTACTAGCTATAGAAATGCTAGAAATAAAGCAAAATTTTGTTGTTTCATACCAAGGAGTTCAGGTAGTACAGACTGTAAAAAATAATTAAACAAAACCCTGAAACTATTGTAATGAATGTGATTATACTCTCATGTGCACATTTGGTGATAACATGATCTAAAATACACATTTATTTGTGTGTGTTGTTTTAAAGAGGGAAATATTGAGAAAGTACTTTCAGGATTGACTATTAGGATCTGAATGCATTACCTATTAAAATTTGGTTTTGTTTTTACTTCTGTCACTCTAAAATTGGGTAACTTAGTGCAAATCGGGGCATCACTTGGAATCCAAGATTTCCATTTTGACAATAGAGATAAACTTGCTTAGTCCCACCTTTCTTCTATTTTCTTTTGACTTTTTTTTTTTAATGTTTTGCTTTTACTAGCCTCTTAATGGGACAACATTTTCTTGCACTGTGAATATGCAGAACTTGCACAGAGATTCTAATGAAGATTGACACATCTAAGTATTAATGCAGTGATAAAAAGAAACACTAATTATTTGGATCTTTCACATCTTGTTTCTACTCCAGTGGATCTAGGCTTGTTTGCAATTAAAAGGGTTAAATAATGTAACAAAGTTTTGCCTTCTGCAGTTTGGTTTTCTCTGCTGTGCGTCTTGCTGTGGAGTTAAGGGGGTTTTCTTTGCTGTGCATCTTGCTGTGGTGTTAAGGGAGCTGGTCAAGAGAACACAGAGCAAAGCAGTAGATATTTGTACACATATTGAAGACTTTCAGGATGGTGTTCAGGTCCCTTTGAACTCTGTGAGAATTCAATGGCAATGCTCTCTCTCTGTGTTTAAATGGAGTAAGGATTTCATCTTCTTTATGGTCTTACAGAAAAGTTCTGGATTCCAGAAAAGAGAAATACTTCTGTTAAATGTTTCAGCAATGTTTCTCTCAATCCAGCCACAACTGAAGCCTTAATTTTTCGATTTGATGTGAGGCTGAGTAAATGCTCAGGAAAGAATAAAAGTTTAACTTTCCAGCTCAGCTGTGACAAGGAAAGCCATTTGTAAAAATCATTCAGGAATGAGGGGGAAGGGGAATCTCATATGTATTTTTTCTTAATGTATAACAACTGACAATAATTTTACATTTTAAATATTTTTTTTCTTTGTTCAGGAACACTTAATAAGAATATGTGCAGTTTTGGCTACATTTTGAGAGATAATTCACTGAGATGAGCTATTGTTGTGTTGTGTAGTGAGATCACTGCTGATAAGATAGGGGATTAATATATATTATCTAGCCCTAATCAGGGTTTTATCTATGTTTGCTTGTTTGAAGGGAGTGGGGGTGGGACTTTCTGCCTCTGTAACATTTCCAGAGTAGTGTGCTCTTTATGAAACAGCAGGCAGCGGGTACACCTACAAGAACCATCATACACAGTTTGTCAAAAGCTATCAAGTTTGTCCTGTGCTCTTCACCACAGTGTTAAAAATCAGTCATAAGCCGACCTCCAGAGAACATAAGGATCATCTGAACAGTGTTGCATTCTCTTTTCAACTCAGGAACCCAAGGAATCTCTTGTCTCCACACTTGACTTGCCACTTATCATTGCCAAAGCATGAGCAGAGATCTTTGTAGAATATAGAAAGAGGTCAATATATCCTTTGGACTAAGACAAGGTTTATTATTATCATAACATCTCATATAGAGTTATATCCTATACATACACATGTACACATGAATAAATCCCCAGAAGTTCACGTAGTCACAGATACTTTTGCTACCTCTTTATTGTGTATAGCTTTAATTTTAACAAGGAAAACATTTGATATCTAGTATTCAAAAGAATTTCTACCATAAAGTGTGGGGGGGTGTGGGGTGGAACTTTAGTTCCAACAGCAAGTAACAGCTAAATTCAGATCTGAAATCAGTTTCAAGCTTAGAAAAAGAGTAGAGAGAATCAAGGATGTTTTCATGTGTGTCAGACTTTTAAGCTAAAGTCTCCTACACTTGCTTTATGCAAGTACTAAATAACTCTGTATTTTATAAATTAAGTAGGTGGACATGATGTTAAGAAATTATTAACTGGCAGTTGGCAGGTGTACCTTAAAAAGATGATGGAGAAGTACAGTCAATATAAGGCTTCTGCTGAATTTCACAACTTGAGCATGTAGGTGTGCACATGAACAAAATTAGTCGTTAAGTAGAAAAGTAGTAAGAAATTATAATGTTACAAAATATATTGACTGTTTAACTTGTTTCCCATTCCTTTTTATTCTCTGGGTTAAAAAGCAAAATTTTGCCCACACTTTGAGAAGTTAATGATCACTCTATGACACAAACACTGTAGTAAGTGGGACAAGGGCAAAGGTGCAGTTAAGATTTTTTTCAGTACTTGATCAATTATGTGTTGCTTGATGAGATAATTCATGGTGACAAAACACAAGCAACACTTTAGCTTTTAGGCAGCTGGAAAACAGCATGAGATGGTGCCCTTCTTGCAGTGCAACTACCATGGAAAAAAGGTTAGAGATGCACGAAAAATAAAAATGACTACTCAGACAGATTTTCTTGCTCTCTTGTTTTCTTGCCCTAAAAAAAGGTAGGAAGGAAGGAAGGAAGGAAGGAAGGAAGGATGGAAGGAAGGAAGGAAGGAAGGAAGGAAGGAAGGGAAAGAAAGAAAAAGAAAGAAAGAAAGAAAGAAAGAAAGAAAGAAAGAAAGAAAGAAAGAAAGAAAGAAAGAAAGAAAGAAAGACCATTTTTTAAATTTTTACCTTGTATTTGATTTACTTGATGCAGTTCTGTTTTGTTTTCAGTTTTTTAGCCAAACTGGGGAGAAGTTTTGTTTCAAACTAATTTGGGTAGATTTCTTTTCTTAATTGTGGGAGGAGAATCAGAGAGGCAAGGAAGAAGCAAAACTTTTTATCCGCTCAAGCCTTTAAAATATTTTTTTAATTTGAACATTGGCAATTTTCTAAACAAAGCTGTCACTTCAAAATAAAGAAATGATTTCTTTTAGAAAAAAAGTTTAAACTTTCCTGAAATTAAAAAATCCATAAAAATAAATTTACTACAACCACAATAAAACTTGTCTAATGATAAAACCTCTTTTGTTTTTATTTTTATTTTTTTCTTCTTTAGCAAAACATATAATAAAGCCCTCAAAAACTGCTCTATTTCTGTTTGGTTTTAGTTTCAACTCCTGGCTGACAACGTGTCTTTTTTGCTAATCTTACTGTTGTTAGAAGTTTCCTTGTCTTTTTCTTTCCCCTCGTTCACCTTTCTTTCCTCTTTAACTTTTTTTCCATGCTGCTTCTTATAAAAGCAAATTCTCAAAGAAAAATCAATCAAGGTATCAAAGAAGCCACAGAACGTCTGTCAAATACTGTAGAGCAGCACAACAGACTCGACTCTGTGTTAGGTTTCTCCTTCAGCTCGACTCATCCATGAGCTACAGTGAGAAGAATATGGTGACTCAGAAAGGACTCCAGGAGGGCTGCTTGCAGGCAAAATCAAAGGGGAAAGCTAGCAAGCAAGTAATATCCTTATTGAAATGTTCTCAGTCATATTGTTTTCATTGTATTCAGCAGAGTACTGTCGTCTTTGTCTTCTGTACAATATCACATTGTCCTTTCACACCATATCAGGTTTACACCCTGCCAGGCAGCACAGAGCTGTCGTCCATCCACTTCCTGCATAAGCAAAAGAGGTTTAAGTTTGAAAATATTGCCATACTACAGTATCTATCTGTTATTTTGAGAAAATCCAAATATAACTGATTCTAAGAGAGGACCCCTCATAAGAGTCTGTTTTCCCCATGTTTCCTCTTGAGCTGCACTACTCCCTACTCCAGGTCTTCGCTGGGCTGCATTCCTACAGCTCATTAGGCCTGAGTCTAGCAAGCGGTTCCTGTGAGGCTTGATGTGTGCAAGAATGTCACATAAAAATAGACAGAGTTCAGGTATGGTGTTTAGAAGAGCTTCAGTGCAAAGCCAAAGCAACAGACTTCAGCGCAAGATTACTCCTCATTACCTTTTCATTTTATTTTTTTTCCACCCTCTCCTTGGTACAATGACCTAATTCAGATGCTGGAAACATTACAGTGGAGACGTCACAAACTATAGAAATCTCACCTCTCATTTCCTGTCCTTTTTCAAATTTGTAGAAAGTCTGTAAATTATGGTGACATCTAAGAAAACTAGAGATGTTTTCAATATTAAAAGAAATTTATTAATAAAAACCAAGATACCATTATTCATTTCGGTTTTGCAGTAAAGATTGTTTAAAATGGGGGTAGAACATTATTGTTTCCTTTTAAAATTCATCATAACCCACCCAGCAAGTTCGATTCAATTTGGGATCTGTTTATGTATTTTTCAATTTTGGACTTCTTGGCTCTCCAAATGGAGTTTCAGGAGCATACACTTAAGCTTCTGTTTGTTTATAGCTTGGTCTTAATTACCATATTATTGAATTGTTGCAATCAAAAACTCCATTGTTATGACTAGGATGGATGTGGGGATCAAAAAGTAACCTTAGGAAAGAAACTGGAGTTTGTTGTTTAACCTCATAAACTGAAGGCTGGAGGAAAACGTGTAATGGACCTGTATAAAAGCATGGCAGAGATGAATTCTAAGGTCAGAGAAGGCGTGCTTAAGCTCAAGGACACTGTTGGCCCAGAAAAGAAAAGGATATTAACTGACTAAATTTAGGCTGGAAAATGTTCCTCTGATGGTACGAATATTCTGCTAATAGTGTTCTGGAATTGTCTTTTAATGTTAGCAGCAAGACTCAAGCCAAACCTAACTCATTAGAGTTTGAATTGCTTTCTGAATGGGATTAAACAATCAGCTTGCATTAGCAGAGGTCTTCTTTGGAGGCAGTTTCTTTTCCTGTACTCAACTTAATTATTTTTCATAACAAAAATTGTAAAAGTTTGTAAATTGAGAGCTTAAAACATTTTTATTTAAGACACAATATTCAGAGATTTATGTAAGAGTAATGTGAATGAAAAGATTTGCTGAAAGAATGCATGATTGTTTGGAGTTTGTTTCTGGCATTATATAAAATAAATCTTGATTGTATGATACACTTTGTATTGCTACATTCTTGTGTGATTGCTCTAGATATAATTGGTAAGCCACTGAAAGACATACTTGGAAAATACAAAGGACATTTATGTTCCTTTCAATACATCATGTACTTTATTCAAAAATAGACTCTTGCTATGACACAGTCTCCTAGATATGCTGTGGTTTGTGGTCATACTTTAGTAGCTTTGGATTGCAGCCCAAGGTGCATTGAAACAGTTTAGGTGTCACAAATGCTACCCTGTTTCCAAATAAAGATCAGCTTCCCTGTGTTTTCACCTTGAAACATTTGGAGATGTGACCTTTTTGAACTTGTTTGTGTGCAAGGATAATTTTTCTGGTACACCACATAATCTAACATAGGACTTACTTTTTTGCTTTTAACTAGTAAAGTCTACAATATCCCATGCATTGTCTGACAGTCCATTATTCATGAGTCAAACATTTGCGTTTCTCTGGACTTTGTTGTGCTTTTTTCCAGGTTCTGATAGGTAACAGTTCACTTTTGGAAGTCTTTGTTGTATGTAAAGCTTGCTTAGATTGGGATAAAACTTCCTTTCTTACGGTTTGGGGTTTTGTTTTTTTTTTTTTTTGCTGCTTCTTGATCTCAACTGAAGAGGAAATATTTTATGTAAACTGCACTATGTGGCCTGCAAAACTCCATGAATATATGATAAAAATCAGGTTTTCTGAATTTGGAAAAACCAATGAAAACCTGCCACTTGAAAGCCCAAAGATATTGAAAAGAAGCATTTGTGCCTGGGTCAGGGGAGAGTTTTAGTAATGTACAGATGGTAGCTATGGAAACAATATCTGAGTTTGACTAGATGGTCATGAGAAACGTAAATAGTGAACAAACCGTACCAAATAAATGTACATGCTGTGCTGAACGGAGGTAAAACAAATTCACTAAGAAATCACAGAACTGGCAGCTGCACATTTATTTCTGTTCAGTGTAAATGCAGCGAATAAAATCTTAGCCAAGGGCTGGGTTGCACATCTGCCTTGACCCTAATTCTACATGCTCCAATATAAACACTAAAAAAAATCAAAACCTATTTCATGTCTTCCAGCATAGCACACAAAGACCATTGCTCTCTGGAGTGATTTTAGTAAGTACAACTGCCCTTGCTTACAATGTTTTTAGCTTTCAGTTTTCAACGGCTCAGCTCTGACCTAGCAGATAAAAGTAATTTTGTATGTGTGATTTTAGGTAAATGGAGCTAGATTAAAAGATTTCAGGCTGGTCCCTCTCCATCTTTCACAGGAAGATGTCTGCTGAGAAATCCCACTGCAAACTTTGCCTCATCCGCAGAGCTTTATGTGAGGTGTCCAGACTCAATGATTTTCAAGGGCTAAATCAGTGCAAAGTATAAAGTAAGAGGCAAGACCATTAATGCAATCTTGCATCTTTTCAGTTTAGCTTTGGTTGGACAAAAATAACTAGGTTTCCCTATTAAGCTTTTTATTGTCTGTTTTTCAACTGCTTTTTCCATTACTGCATATTCAGGCATGGAGAGATTGATCTGTGTTCTGTAAATAATCTCATTGCCATATCTTACTTGATCAACTACAGGATCAAAATAGTTGACAAACTGTTTCAAAGGCTTTAATTTGAGGGGTTAAGGGTGTATTTGTCTCACTGAGATAAAGAAAATAAAGAAGATGTTCAACAAGTGTTAACAAAAATGTGATGCTTGTAAAATAAAGTGTTTTCTTTCCACATATGTAAATTATTCAAAAAAATAGAGAAGCAAAAAAAAAAAATTTAATGTTGGCGGTTGGGACACTTTACCCAGGAAGTGGCACCACATGAGTTACTGTGTCTAGTCTGTTTTTTATGCATACTTGCATATTTCTACAATGTGCAAAGGGATGAAAAAAGGAGATTGAAGCACCCATGCAATCACTAGAATATTCAGATAGCTGTGCTGGTGATGGTGGGCTCATGTGTCATTTGGCAAACAAAAACTGCTTGTATTTCATTGTAGGTGACTGGGTTAAACCACTTTCCTCCATTTTAAAACAATCAAATCAAACTTATTTCTGAAAAAATCTTTCCTAGTTTGGCTTGAATTTGTAAAAGTTTCAAGCTGAAACTTTTATGAAACATTTTATGGAAATTTTGTGGTTTGTGAGTAAGTTTTGCCCAGCTCTCGTCTGTGTCCAGATCAAAGCATGCCTTAATGTTCTTGACTTAAGCATCATCCTGCACACATAAGTATATTGTCTTTTTAATGCAGGCGGACAAGTCAGCCTCTAAAAAATGTTCTATGTGCAGTCATTTTCTGACAATAATATTTCCTGGATGATCTCTGACAAAATAGAAATCTGTGAAGAGAAAATTTTATAGTTCACTGGTAATCATAATAGCAGGGCTCTTGTTCCAAGAATGGGGGCCTAATTACCTTCTGAAATTCAAAAAAATCAGACTGACTATAGTATATTTTACATCATGTGCTAAAGTTATTTTAAGATATGAGCAATTTCAATCTTTTTTTTAATAAAAGCTTTTTGCATGGCACTTTAGCAAATCTGCGTATAAGTGGGTTTCCAGAATCACTTACTTTCTTGGCATTTATTCAGGAAGATGCAAATTCTGTTAACTGACAGCTATATATAGATGTCATAAATGCACAGACATAATTTAATTAACTGTTGGGTTTTTTTTTTCTTTTTAGAAACATCTTTAAAATAAACTAAAATTCTGTGCATCATCTTTGAGGTAATTTTAAATAAAGCTAACTTACAATCCTTGGGAAAATGCCTGCCTAGACCAGCCTTTAAAAGTTTGATCCCTATGAATTATTGTTCTCTACTTAACAACGAAATCAATTAAAAAAAATACATCCTTATTTTTTGTTGTTTTCACTCATGAAAAAATTGAGAAATAATTAACAGAATGGTAGTGGTGAAGACACTAAAAAAAAGTCAGAATAAATTATTGAATAATGCAATAATTTTCAGTGCTTGCAATGCTTCAAAAACAATCACTCTCTCAAGGGTCTTATCCTGGTCCCTTTCAAGCTAATGCAAGTTCTTCAATTAATTAAATGAAAAACAGCACAGACACAAGTTAAAATGAACTTGTTAGCTGGAGTGTCACTTTATATTCTGCCTCCGCAGAGCTTAAATTTGTTGCCTACCAAAGGAAATTCTCTTCATTTGCTTACTACATTTTAACTGCAAAGTATGTGAAAAGCAATATTTTATGTTTTAGTGAGAAACATCGTTATCTTGTGCTTACTTGGGTTTAATCTTCATATGTCTCTGCCACTGTGGGAGGTAAACTCACAGGTTTCCCAGATGAATTCAGTCTCTTACCTACTTACCTGTGACTTGCTGCTGACTACTAAGCTTTGTGTCACCAGACTGCTGGCTTGCCTAAAGTCACTATCTCCATCATACTACCTAAGTTGCATATTTTCTGAACATTTTGGCTTTAATTTCCTAGTGTTCAGCACACCTTTAAAAAGACAGCTATCAAATATCTTATAGTGATTCAGTGTAAAAATGGATTTAAGATCATTCCAGGCAGTGCAAGTACAGAGTATTTCTCAATGTGCTGGGCTGCCTGCTAGAGGCTCACCGGTCTGAGCTCCCACTCCTCCTCTTCCACAGGATTGCAGGGAGAATAAAATGAGAAGGGAAAAAACAGCTTGAGGGTCAAGATAAAGACAGGGAGATCATTGACCGAGGGATGTAGGGGGACGGAGTGCTGCGGTCAGTCCGTACCAGCCCCTCTAGGCCGCTCCTGCTCTCTCTCGCTGTTCCCCTGCTCCGGCGGGGGTTCTCCAGGGGAATCCGTCGGCCGGAGCCCCTCGTATCCCTCCTCTTGCTCTCCCTTCGGGGCTGGCAGGGCCTTTCCTCTCCCTTTTCCCCTCACGATTCCCTGCCCGGCGCTGAGGGCTTGGCTGTGCCCGGCTGTGGCCGGCACGGGGCAGCCCGGCCTCGCCTCGCCTCGCCCCGTGGACAGCCCTGCGGCCTCCGCCAGCACCGGGACACCTGCACCTCACACACTCATCCAGAGACGTGCAGGAGACACCCTGCATACACAGCAGAAAGCCGTGTTGCTGCCCCAGGTAATTTCCTTCTGATGGAGGAGCGCAGAGTCCTCGGCGGCTCTGAATGCTGCACGCACGAGACGCAGCGTTATGACTGATTTGTGACAAAAGTGACACGGTGAAATGTCGATGTACAGAGGTAATTGCACGCTGTAAATAATCCAGAGGTTTTTAGTAACTGTGACGATTTACCACACGGGAAAGCTAAACAAATGTTAGCAGTTGGAAAAGTAAACCTGTGGGCGCCGCTGGGTTGTGAAGAGGCGTTTGGGAAGGGGGCTCACGTGTCCCTGGCAGCAGCGTTCCCCTGGTGCCAGCACCTGGGCCCACGGGCTCCGGTGTTAGTCAGGAAATGTGCTGCTGCTTCCCGAACTGCAGCATGGCAGCAAAGCTTCGTGTGGGTGGTTCAACAGAGTACTGTGGAGCCATAGAAATATTAAGTAAATATTAAAACACTCCTTTGGTGTAGAGGCAGGCTAGCAGTGGTAAGGATATGGGTTTATAGTTAGGTTGGGCTTGTTGTGGTGAAGGAAATCTTACATATTTCAATATTTTTATAAAATTTGTCAGACGTTTCTGTCTGTATAGCCGTGATATAGATATCTGTGCCCATGGCTGTGTACAATGCTGACTTAAGCAGTGTAAGGTTTTGGGGGCCAAAGAGGCTTTGCTAATTATCTTATTTAAGGTGTGGGGAAGAAACTGCTTTGACCTTAATGATATTAATCCAAGGGATTAGCACAATGAATTCTGAAGTTCCTTAAGATACCTACTATGCTGCATATTGAAGAACAAGAGATAAATAAGTGGATAATGGGGGATGGGACAGGATACAACAAAACCTACATGTTAACAAACTCCAGTAGGGCTTTCAAAAAGCCTTTAAAAACATGCTTCCTTCCTTCAGAAGCACAGAGAAGCCAAGTAGCCCTGCTATGGAAAACAAAATATTATCTTTGAATCTGCAAATGATAAGGTTAAGTAACAAACAAATGAAATGATCAGTGTTTATCCCACTAAAAAGCTAACATCAGAAGTACACAACTCAGCCGCGAATTCTTACACTTTTTTCCCAGCTTTTATTCTATGCAGAGACAATGGAATTAAGCAAGAGTTCATGTGAAAAACATTTCCAAAAGTTATGAAACAACTATGTCTTTGCTGTAATGTAAATGAAGTACCTGAGTTAGCTTAAAAGAAGCACTGGAACACTTCAGTGGTGATAAACTGGCACCTTATCAACAACAGTGAATTTTCCCTCCCATGTTTCTCAGTCAGAAACAGCCAGGGAAGATAGATGGGTATGGGCTTCTCAGAGAAGGACAGCTGAGACCTTTGCTCTAAGTATCCCAGTTCGGTCCTTTGAAAGAAGCTGAGATGTCTCCCTACTTCAGTGAAAATTGCAGAAATTTAGGGGGTACCATGGCTTGGAAAAAAAAGCAATCAAACAGCCAAATAGGAAAAAACCCCAAACAACCAAAGAAGCCAAAAAACCGGACCAAACCAAACAACCCCCCAACCCAAAAACACACACAACCCTCCCCACCAAACCCCACTTTTTTCAACATTTGTACATTTAAAAGATGAGGATCCAAAACCCATGAGCTATTAATGTGCTTTGCAAGAGTATAAAAAGTTGCAATAATAAGTTAGAAAAACAGTTTTGAAAAGGATCCTTCTCACTGTATCAGTTGTGTTTAGAGGATAAGCCAGCCTTTACTGTGTGAGGTCAGGAGGAAGCTTTTCATGTTGGGGCAGCTCTTCCTATGGCCACCTACTGAGTAGACTTTGCTGCACCTCTTGCTAAGTCAGCTGGGACTGCCCACGGTTGAAGAGAGGATACCAGGGTATATGAACCACTGGTATCTTTTATGGGAGCTTTTTTTCCGTAAAGCTCAACCAGCAAAACTGAAAGAAGTGTGGTTTGGGGAGGTCAAGTTGAGGTAAGAGACAAGGTTGGTACTGCAGAGGGATTCTTCCATTGCATCAGCTTCTGGATTGAAAATGTCTGCTAAGATGTTTGGGTTTGTTTGGTTTTTGTTTGGGATTTGTGTTTGTTGTTTTTTGTTCAGTTTGGTTTGGTTTTTAAAATCTTTTCCTGTATGTTACTGTCTCTTTGCTACCTATATCTTCTATTTCTTTTTAAAATTTTTATAATAAAGAAACTTTTTATTAGTACATTGCTGTGCCAACTATAGAATTTTAATATGCCTTCAAGATAAGGTCCTGACAAGGTCCCATGTAAATCAGATACAGCTGTTTCCTAGATCCAGTCATTCCTGCCTTGTTGTTTTCTAGTAATTACCTCATCTACAAGAAATACTGTATTCCTGTATTGTGCCCCTGAGTATACTAAGTGTTTCTATTAGCTCACCTGCTGCTGAGACATCTCAGAGTTTTTGGTGTGTGATTGGGTTTTTTTGTCTAAATAATATATTTTGTTCATCTAAGTCATATGGGTGTTGCGCTTTGCGTCACCAGTATTCCCACTGGTTTAAGAAAGGTTTTGGTGTACACACTCCTTGCCTCCCTTGAGGTCTGCCTCTGGATATTTGAGATTAGGGCTTGCTTGAGTACTCTAGAGTTTTATCAGTCATGAGATGAGATGCCCAAAGCTGGCATTCTGGCTGATTGTAATTTTTTCAGAGCTTTTCCGGGGAGATGTATATCTGATTCTGTCATTTAGTCCCTGGATTTTTGAGCAATTACTCAAAGAATTAATATAATGTCAGCAAATTACCCCAGTGTCTCTCGGAGGCCTTTTTGCCTCCAGCTGCAACATAAGTTTCTGAGGGTTTTTTTTAAAGTCCCCGTCTCTGAAAATGTGGTGCTTAATTTGTGTATTTGTTCTGTCACTTAAGCCTGTTATAATTTTTAGTGTCATCTTGTCCTGTTTCTGGCCCCACTACGATAAAACTCCTAAGCATTCATTTGTCTTTAGGTGTTTAAGTATTTCTATGGTCTTTCACATTGTTTTGATGCCTTCACGTGTAAAGGAATCTACTTCTGGGATAAAATCTGGTTTATTTTTCAGATTCAGTGGTATGCTGCCTTCCCCTTGCAAATATAGGGTCTCTGTCATGCTTTAAGGAAAACATAAAATTAAATACATTTTCTGTAAAAATTCTTTTTGGCGTGGTTTGCGCTCTTCTCTGAGTAGAACAGATCAAACCATGCAGAAATCAGATTGAAAGCCTGATGGGGACATATTTCTGCTTGCAGTAGTAGTGACCTCTTGTCCCATCAGCCACTTGGTTCTTTCACATTGTGCACTCCACGTCCTTCTGTTCATTTGGGATAACTTATTTTTCTTCTCTTTTTCCTTGTAAACATTTCATCCCAAGGATAACATTGGCATAATATTGAAAGTGAGATATACTGTGCAATTTCAGATATGTAACTTTACCTAGGTTTTCCAGGTTTTATGTCATAGCTTTCCCTTGACTTTACTCGTGTTCACAGTCAGTCCTATATAAGACTTGTTGAAAATGGAAGAAAAATTCCTGATTCTATTCATGATCCTTTTCCAAGTCTTTTGGCATGCAGTGATTGCTGCTTTCCGTACTGCAGGGGTGAAAAAGCAGCTTTTGTGCTCTGTCTTCTACTGACTTTTCATGGCAAAGATGACTAAAGAAATGCCAAATAGTGTAAGATTAATTAATTTTAAAAGCCTAAAAACCTCTGTATCGATTAAATATTAGTTTTTCACCAAGCATGTAATAGTTCAAAGACTTTTATGCAATGTCTCTCTATCCTATATTTCTAAAATGGTGAAGCATGAAACAACCCGTTCTGAATGAAAGTGGGTGACGAAATAACATTTGGATTTATACCATGATTATTTTTAGGATTTCCCATTAGCTTACGGGTTTTAATTTTTCTTTAAAGACCTGTGAAAGATACTTTACCGGCTACATTACTTTCCAGATAAGCAAAAGCATGAGAAGTCATATGCTAGTATTTTCAAATGTAAATGTGGGATATCCTCTGGGCACCTAGATTAAGATGTCTGTTAGTCTTGTACTTTTCAATGTAGGTATTTTTAGTTTTGCTATTCATTCCTGCTAGGAGGTAGCTGTTCCAAAGCTGTAAAAGTCTAAAGAAAGTGCAAGGAAAGAAGAAACTGGTTCCAGAAAGGGCAGAAAAGAATGTGTCAGAATTTTTTTTCAGGATATTACACTGTTTGAATAATAGCGTTGCTTCATTGCAGTAATTTGAAATTTAAAAGTTCATTAGAAGAAATAAATGTTTTGATACCACAGCATTATGTGCTCTGATGACATAATGATTGCTACCAATTCCTAATAGAGTGGCTTGTTCCTAACATATTGACCCTTTATACCTCTTTTGAAAACAGGTTAATGGGATACCAGCTGTATTTGTTAACCTCTTAGAAAAATTGAGATGAACCCACAGTAAACACAGCTTCTATCATAGCATTTGAACATCTGTCAGAGGTTCTAGTTAGAAGTCACAAACAAAAATACTCCATATTGACTCATGAACATTTCCACAGTCCAGGACACTGGAAGAATGTTGTGTCACTTGAAGTGATGAAGAATGCCAACTGTATTTCTTTTCTGAGGGCCCTCCTTGCCAGGCTGTGAGTAATGCCTTGTTATACATTCTGCATTTTGTGTTCCAAAGTCCACACGGTGTTCCTTGTTCCAAGTCCTGAATTCTGGACATGTTGCAGGCAAAACAAATTTTTATTACCTCTTGGTGTGATCCTTAACTAAAAGAACAGGATAGTTTGGATGACAGAGACAACCACTTCATTGCAATTGAAAAGAAAATTGTGTTTCTTTGTGTTTCTTTGCCTGTTTCATAACTCAAGCTTTGTTTCTGATGCAAGGTGAAGGTGAGCCTTTAATATCTTTGAATGAACATCAGTGCAAAGCTTATCATGAAACCTGCCCTGAGTATAGCTCTGATAAGACACAGAGGTTACCTGACCTTCAGTAAACACAAAAGTGTAAGTAGTGTAAATTATTGTTTGAAGTTTCTGAAGTAATTTCCTTCATCCTCTTAAATAACTTGGCTGTGGATGGTCCATCAGTTTAAATGATAGAACAAAAGGTCCTACAGCTACAAAACAAGCTATTTTGGCTTGCTTCTTGGGTGGCTGCTTATTGTTTTAGAAGACAATGGGAATTGTCATAGTGTTTTGGATTATTTTCATAAATTTATTGAATATTTATTGTCAGGAATACTTCAGTTTTGTATTTTGAAGTTTGATACTACTTACATTTTAAAGAAATCCTCTGGTACTTTTCCAGTTTTCCATAACTTTTTCTGACCACTTGCTTTCAAAATCCTTTTAATTTTTATTTGTGAACTGAGTAAACAATCTGGAAGTCATTGATAGACAATAAAAATGGCACCCCACAATGCTATTTAAAAAAAAAAAAGGGCGACAGACACTATTATCTTGTCTATGTTTGACATACTTTCCTAAAATTTCCCACAATTACTGGCTCATTTTCAGCTCTACTGGTGGTAAAAAATGTAGAAATGTTAGTATACACAGGGCACTGATGTGAGCTGATGTTTCGGATCATCCATTGTTATTTATTGCTATTTATTACTTGTGTATTACAGTTTCTGGGACCCAGCCTCATGGATCAAGTATTCCACTGAGCTTGGCACCAGGCCAGCTCTGGTGAGCAAGACTGTCCCTGCCACACTGGGTTAAAACACCGTAGTTAAACTGCTGGTGAGCCATGCCTGTCGAAATGTCTCTTTGGTTAGCAGAAATGCAGAGGCAGACCAACACAGCTCCCTGGAAATGAAAATACTAGTTTTTGCTTTCAGAACAACTTCCATGTGGAGGTTGTGCATTCTTTACCACTGTAAGATCAAGGCACTTATGGATATTTGATTCTACTCACTACTACAATATAAGTATTTTAGAAATAAACGTAAAAATTGTGGTGGGAGATGAAGGACACGTACTATGAAAGACTTAGTAGTATGTAGGTTTTATTCCCTACTGGCAGATGTAGCAGTAACTTGTCCTTCCTGTGCCTTTATGTAGGTTGCTGGAGAGCAGGAGAAAATAAATTTCAAATAGGTTTTATCTTTCTTGTGAAAATTGCTCTTAAACAAAAATATCACTGTATACACTGCTATGGTCTCTGATTTGGCAGGTCACGTTCACCCCTGAGCAGAGGCAACCAGATTCAGTAGACAGATAACATGTAAGAAACTGTGGAAGTAATTTGTTAAACTATAAATGTTACTATGTTCACAGTAGCACAGAATTTGCTATTGCTGGAGAACTGAACATATTTTGACTGATCTGAGATCAAGTTGTAGCCCTAAAATCTCTTTCTTGTTCTGATTGGTTTTGACCAGAGGAAGTACATTTGTTTGAATGAGCTTTTCTTTTAGAGGAAGGTGTTTCATTACCCTTTGAGAACAGGCACATGTGCCAGAATGAATATGTTTTCACCTCTGTAGATTTTTCCTAGGGGAAAAAGGTACTGTCTTTTCTTTGTTTTTGGGAATAGATGAGATTTCCATAACTGTAAGATGACAATAATTTGTGGACACCTTGAAGTACTGGTTTGTCTATAAATTTAGCTGGTAACAAACTGGAGTGGCATACTGAATTAAGTTAGTACAGTATAACATATTAGACTGGAGCATTTTGACTTATCCTGAATTACGTTAGTTCTTCATTATGATTGGATTGTTTCTTCTTCAGCACTAAATGCAGTATTGCTGGGAATTCACCATGTTGTGTAATGGGATTAACATTTATTTATGGATTTCATTCATCAGTACTGAAGTAATTTCCCAAACGCATTTTTGAATGCTTTACTATTATGATTGTATCAACTTTCCATTGTATCATCATGATATTTTTGGTAGGGAGGTGGCAAGTATGCAGGCATTTCAAAAGAATGCAGGGACTTGGAGCCCCACTGGAAGGCTTTCATTTTTCATTTTTTAACATTGCCAGTCTGCCCTAGGTATTAATATTTCTTTTTATCAATTATAATGGGTAAATAAACTGCTTTTAATTAATTTCTAATTGTTTCATAGTTTAGACAAAAGAGAGGAAGGGGTCTTGCTGGATTTCTTGAGAGTAGGACAATGATTGGGATCTTCATATGGTCTCCATAGAAGTGACATTTAGAAATTCTAAACTGGTAGAGGTTACAGGGATGTACTTTCCCTGCCTTAAAGTCCTTTGTGGATCTTTACGATTCAGGCAAGCTCCCCCCTATCCTTTGGTAAGAAACATTCCCCTTTTGTTTTCTTCTGTGCTATCCAGAAAGAAAATCCATCTTGCCTTTTATTTATTTATTTATTTTAATGTCTCTGAAAGTTTTATTCTCTGAGATGACAGTTCCCTGGAACACCTCCCATGGAGGGAGGAAGATACTTCTTTTGCTTCTTTACAAAGCACTTTGATGTAATATTTCCATTTTGAAGCTTATTTAGCATGTTTCTGGCTTCATATTTACTTTGCTATAACCTTCTGAGAATACCGTTGTTAAAACCTCACATATTGTACTATGAGAAGTATTGATTTATAGTAATCTTACTGGTTGTATTGGGTCTGACTGAGGTAAAGCTCACAGCCCTTACAGTGCTGCACTTTGCATTGGTAGCTAGACGGGTGTTGATAACAGACCAGTGTTTTGGCTACTGCTGAGCAGTGCGGTCCCCCTGACATTCCTTCCCCCACCAAAGGGGATGGGAGTGGGCGAGATCCTGGAATGGGACACAAGCAGGCCAGCTGACCCAAATCATCTAAAGGGATATTCCATACCATATGATGTCAGCTCAGATATATAATCTAAGGAGGGGAGGAGGAACCATTTCGTGCACTGAAGCCCTGCTTCCCAGGAAGTGTCTGAACATCGCTGCTGATGGGAAGTAGAGACTGATTTCTTTTTTTTCTCTTTAGCTCTTGCGCGCGCAGATCTCTGCTTGCTTCTTTCTTTTGCTGTAATAAAACTGCCTTATCTCACCCTGCTGGTTTTTTCTTCCATCTTATTCTCTCTCCTGTCCCAGTGGGAAAGGGAGTGATAGAGCGACTGAGTGGGCACCTGGCACCCAGTCAGGGTCAACCCACAACACTGGGATTATTTTTGGGTTTGCTAAAAGATCATTGGGTAAGGCTATCATTATAGATGTTAAAATTGGAACTGGGACCACTAGGTAAAGACCTACTTTTCTCCTTCACAAATCCAACCTGTTGAAGATGCGCAGTTACCAAGTCCTTGAGGTCATTCTTTCCACTTAAAACTTTGCAGTAGAGCAGGAAAAAACTGTGCAGCTGCATGCCCCATCTAATCCATGTAATGAATGTAAAAGATTACAGAAATAAAGCCTAGATAAATCAAGTGACATCACATTAGGAATTGCAAAGAAAAGAGTTTAGTAATCCACTGGTGGAGGAGTTTAATATTTCTTGTCTAGAAGTTAGATTTTTTAAGGGCTACAGGGAATGAGCATTAACCCTGCTTTAAAACAAATAGGAAGAAACCTAATATGAAAACATCTTGAAACAGTTCCAGGAGTCAGGTGTCATTATACTTGCATTTAGTGATGAAGCATTTTAGGGACAGGTCAAATTCCTTCCAAGAGTAAATTTCATTAGTGGGCACAGAACATCTGGAAAAATATGGTATGTCTAGAAACACCCTAAATGGCCTGTTTTCAGAAGACTTGTCTGTATAACATAGTTTGATGTTTTTCCTGTGTGTGGTTTGGTTGGTTGGTTGTTTTTTTCCAAAGTAGAATGTAGGCTAGGAGATGAGATATAAAAAAGTATTTGGAAGACTATGGTCTATTTATGTAGCATTGACTATTGGAAAAAAATAATGGTTTTGAATGGAGAAATGAAGTCATATGTGATTGCAGGTAATTTGTAATGGGAAAGGGTATAGAGTGAAGATAGGTCAATGAAAAAAATCTGAAGATCTGCATTGTGGGTTTTACGTTGAATAGTTTACATTTTGCAGATGGACCATAAGGAGATCTGTTTGGAAGTTTTTTTAATCCAGGAAATTCTTGTTCACAATTCATGAATCAGTTGTTTTGGTTTTGTTTTTTTTCCCTTAGGGAGAACATGACTAAAGTCTTTCAAAATTATAATGAAACACTTGACTTAGCTTTACTATAGAAGTCAACTCAAAATTTTACATAGCATCTCATGCTTCACATTGTTCTTCAAAGTGAACAGGAACTAAGAATTTGCACCTGAAATTATGTCTGTTATGTTTTCTTGTGAAAAGTACTTTATGATACTAATTGGTCACAGCTAAAGTTGTTTATTAGAAATGCAGTATTTACATTAACTTTTATTTTTATTTTTAGTATTACATTTTCATTGAGCATTTGGTGGGAAAAGTGGCAAGAGTTTGGAACAAGGGTATCAAATTTTGCAAAGAATTAACTTCTTGCATATTGAACATATTATTGAGTGTAAGCATAGTCCTCACTTGCTCAAAAGGCTGACTCAGACTTATTTTTGTCCTGATGCTGTGGGGTGGAAAGAAGTAGGCTTGTGTTCAAATCTTCTTATGATGAAGCTTCAGTTTCACAGAGGCGAATACCCAGGATAGAATTTATCAGTAACCAGCTTCTTTCAAGCCATTATTCCAAATTGGAGTGCGTGTAACTTCCCTTCTGCCACTCTGGGTCAGGGAAGTTTTAAAAAGTGTGCTGAATGCTGTGGGTACACTTATGTTTGATTATTGTTGCTTAAGGCTGTAAAGGAAATGTTAGGAGAAAAGGCTTCAATTTAAAATTTCCAGATATGTCTTGCAAATACAGCCAGGACTGGTTTTAGAAATGTCTGCCTCCTGTTTTATTTGTACCTCATCAAGTCAAAGAAGAAAGAACAAGTATGACATTTAAAAATTGTACTAAGGTACATTTAGATGAGAAATTCTGTTTCCTCAGTTTATAAGGTGCATTTGAATAGCCATTTTTGAATAGCCTTTAAGGCAGTTTCAGGCACAGAGCAGGAACAAGGTCAGAGGCAAGGTGAAGAATGTGGTTCAATTAATGAAATAATTTATTTTCAAAATATTTTCTCACATATACTGTTTCTTGGCAAATAGGAAATGTTTTAGAAACACAATAGTGTAAAGGAATAGTCATGGACCACATGCTGAATCAAATCACTACTGGTATCAAATGGTCCCTTTAGCTTGAGTGGACAATTTGTTGGCAGTACTGTTGAAATATCCCTGCTTTATTGCCTTGCAACTATTAAATAATAGTTTCAGATATTTAAGGCTCCATTCTGTGTCTTACAGGCGCAAGAAATACCTGTCTATTTTCTGTTGAACACCCTTTTTTTTTTAACTCATTTTGCTGTATTACTTGTATTAGTTTCTTTGCGAATAGGGATAGTTCAGGATGCAGTCTGTTGCTGCTTACGATGGAGACAGAAACCACAGCACCATCCTCACTGTAAGCAAAACTCTTTTCACATCTATCGAGTGTCTGAACAGACAAAAGAGCTTTGATCACTTTCAGCCTCTTCTAACAAGGGACTTGTTTTAATTATAGAATGCTTTAGCTATTACTAAACATTTGCCTGGCACAGTTGGCATATGACATCATTTTACAAAAGCTTGGGTTTCTTTAGAGCATTCCAGCCTTAGGCTGCTCTTCTTAGAACTAAAGAAGGAGCATTATTTTTCCACCAACTGAAGAAGGTATCTTTAAATTAGAGCCATCAAAAATAAGATGATAATCCAGAACCATTCCCAAGTAATGACCACAATGTAGCAGTCACCTAATGAAGACTTATTTACATTCACTACCACAGTATTTTTGGTGACCTCATGACAGTACCTAAATTTTTCCCATTCCCTCATGCAGAAAACCAAAAAAAGGACAGAATTTCTGGTAGTCTCCCCACCAGTTTTCATTTTATAAAGTTGTATTGCTCTCTAAAAAGAACTCCCGAAAATGATGGAGAATGTTTTTCTCCCCTTGTATATGCTGTATACAATGCTTATTATAGATAAAATGCCATGTAGGGTGAGTATAATGTAAGAAGAATCTGTCAGATCTGTAAATGAATAATGAAAACAATAAATAATATTTAATGTTTGAGTTTGACTACATTGCAATATGCATAATTCATATAGAAATAGAGTAATAATATTTGTTGTCACTGGTAACTATCAGCATTTTCTTTTTTTCTTAAAGTGGAGTAAGATATGATGAAATGGGTGTTGTTAATTACATTTTAGTAATTCTTTGGTAGAGCAGAATATGAGGACTATTCTCAATGTCATTTTTGTAACCAGTGTAAACTCTATACATATCCCATTATTTGGGCTTATTTGCTCTTGTCTTCTTTCAGCTTTAAGGTCTAAGTCAGGATTATTTTTTCCCCTAATGAGATGTAAACTATTCCTATTTTTCACACAACACAGTATGTTTAAAACTTAGCGTAGTGTAGCTACAATATTATAACAGTGGCTGTCCGAAATAAAAGTTTTATAAAAGCCTCTCAAGTTCATTGAATGATTTCTCAGAAATAAAGACTGCTGAACTAAAATTTTGCAGCTTGGTGTTTGTCCAGGTTCAGTCTTTACCTCTAGTTTTGGGAAATTAATTTGGTTTTGGATGTCTCAGCACCACCAGTGTAGAGCACTGCTTCTAGGTAAAGCAAAAAATATATAAATTTCTCACTGAATCTTGGTATTTCTGCATTCCCGTAGGTCTCAGTTCTGATTTGAAGAAGTGCAGGGTGAGTTAGGGAGAATCAGTAACCGAGGCAGAGGCATTTTTAACACCATTGTAAGTATTTCAGTCACATTTTTGTATAAACTAAAATTTCTTACTTTTCTAATTACACACCTGAAGGAATTTATTTAGGATTTTTTTGTATTTTCAGCAGTATAAATCCTATTCCAGTTGTATGTTGCATATGTTTATCACTACCCAGTAGCTCTTTGGCCATCTCTAAGACAAGTTTATCTTTTTAACAACTTCGATGTAAGTAGGGCCGTATCTGCAATGTATGGTAAATCCAATGAAAATTAATATGCTTGGGCTATATTTATGTGAATGTTCTTTAAAAAGCTTGTCAGTTTACCATCTGGTGATTTTTCTCATGCTAAGTCTCAGAGATTATTTAGTTTACTAGTTGGTATTACTAAATATTTGACATAAGAAATCTTGTTTTCTCAGAACCATTACCAGAATACTGTGATCTGATTTGAATAAATTTCAAAAATCTAAATATATCAATTTGTATATCCTTATCTGATGGCTTTTTGAGCCACTTTTCAGAACATACGACTTTGCTTACCAGTGTAAAGAAGTCTTTGCATTACTGTGTTTTTAATGTACATGATTCAAAAAGCTACAATTATTTACCTATATTAAACACATTACAGAAGTTATAGCTTATGGTTTTGTAATTCAGTGCATAGGTTGAGCATTACCACCCAAGGCACTACAGCTGACATCAAGAATCCAAAACCTCATTAAATGGGATGAGTGCAAATGCTATTCAATACCATTTTACATTTGGCAGTTTTAGCCTTCCGTTTTCACAAGGTTGAATAAGATCTTGTTTTCTTAAGCTTTGGATTTGCCTGCCTTTGTAAGAGAACTTAATTTTCTATTTTAGAAAAATTATCTCTCTGCAGTGACTACAGGGAGCATCTACATGACAAAATTAAGCACTGTAACTGTAGTCATCTTTATCACACTAATCCTTCCCCAGAGATTAGACTGTATTTATTCAAGTATCTGAAGTATTTCAGTATATTTAACATGAATAGGTTCATATTATCTTTAATTATGCTATTTAAACCCTGTTCAACTTAATACTCAGATAAGTCATGTTCTTCAGGAGCCATTTATATGTCTAGGGTGAGAAGTTATTAGGATAACGTCATTGACAGTCGTAGTAGCTCTGATTTATCTCTACTAGCGTGACATATTGAAGCCTCATTAAATTTCTCTGTTACATCGAGGGATGCCAACCTTGTCAGTTGGTGAAAGTTGCACACTATAACCACCTGTGTTTTCAATTTAGGAAGGTCTTAGCACAGGCATGAGACAAAAATGTGAGCCTCCCCTGTTTGTGTTCACATCATAGCTCTAAGCAGTGGGTGGAGGGTTAATGTGATGACATTTTGTGAAGGCTTCCTGCATTTCAGGAGGCTGCCCTTTGTCTACTAAGGTGTTGATAGGTCTTTATTCCTCCAGTAAATCTGACACAGTGCTGGAGCCCAGCTGCTGGTGCTGTGTTTTTCACAGAGATAGCAGCCTTTTAAAATATTTTTGCAAAAGATAATAATTCAAAAAGCAACTGTGTGCCTTAAGTAGTGTTATTGATGCATAGGCAGCATTTGTAAACATGAACTGTTTGATTATATAGATCTAAAATAAGCTTTGTATCAGTATTTTGCTGCTGATTCTGGAATGGTGCAGGGTCTCTGCAAGCACTTGTCCTGAGTTAACCACTTCCTGTATTTCCCCTGAGAAGCAGTGGTGCAGTCCTAGAGGGGAATGAGAAGGAAGAGAAATTATTTTGGGACTCTTTGGGGTAGATTTGCAGGAGTTCTGGGCTAATCCAAATGCACCCTAATTGACCTGAAATCTTCAGATGCACTCTCTCCATGCAGTTTTACAAGCAATAAACTTGGAGAGGGAGAATTGGAGAGAGAAGAGAAGACAAAGCAAAAAAACCTACAAACCACATTTCTGTGCTTCTCTTGAGCTCTCTGCCTTTCCTTTGGGGTGGCACAAGTTTTCTGTCTCTCTCACTCATTGTAACTGCTCTTCTTCCTGGAGGATGAGGAGCCAGAGTAGGTTTTGCTGCTTTTCATTAGCCCCTGCCCTGGAATGCCTTTGAACACTGGCAGGGCATTCTTAAAGGACACTGTGAAGAAGAGGGGCAGGAGGGATGCCAGTCTAGTCTGACACTTGTGAAAGACTTCAAGACACATCTCCTCACAGGTGTTATTTTTATGCTGCATAGAAAGGTAACCAAACCAGAAATTTTTTTGTAATGTGACAGAAATATTTAGGTATGAATTTGACTTAATAATGCTGATTTTTCAAAGCTTCTCTTAATGGAAGCATGCATTTCAAAGGATGCTGAGCTGGAAAATGTTTTTGCTTTCTGTGAATGCATTACAAGTTTTGATTTGAGAGAAACAGCTATTTGAATAAAAGGTAGCTGGTGCAACATGAGGAGTAAGTGTCTAGAAAACGGGAAGTTTTCTTCTCTGCGATGTATCAGGTGAATCACCATACTGTTATACCCTTGGCTTTCCTTGGGTGGAACTATTCCACTTTATAGAAAATAAGAAAATAAAAATTAAAGGGAATTTAAGTCTAAATATTGCACAGGACTTTTTCAAGTCATTCCCTAACTCAAATACTTCTTAATGATGACCTGAAATTGAACATGTATAACAAAGTAGAAAAATATTTAGCTGGGAATAGCAAATCTGATGTAAGCCTCTTTCCATCACTTTTTTTCCTTACCTCAGTAGAGTTGAGAGCCAAGGGAATCCTGAGCCAGCACTGATTTAGGCAGGTATGCACACCAGGTGCAGGATGATGCATTCACAATCTCCCTCCTGGTTAGCTCATGCAGTGCAGTTTCTGCAGTGAGATACCTTGGTCCATGACAGTGAGGTTGTACAGCTTCTAGTTACAGATCTCATGCAGTTCATGGTATGATCTCTGCACAGGAGTCATTTACACAGTGAACATCTGCGCTTAAAGAACTGAGTCTCATCAGCTGTAGCATGGCTCCCTCCTTGTAGGTGTCCCACACCCTGTGAAAATCCTTCTTTGTCTCTAACTAGTTTCCAGCCTCCATTCACAAGAAAATGAGGTTTAGAGGATGACTCTCTCTCTCTTTCTCCCTGAGGAACTTAGTTCATTTGCATAAACTAGAAACCTGAAAACAGAACAAAAGCAGATATTTCTTCTTTGAGACTGAAGAATATAAACATGTGTTGAAACTTTTATTTTTCAGCATTATTAAAAAATTACCATCTTCATTCAGTGGTAGACCAGTGCTTTTTTTTAATCACTGTCCTTGGTTTCCTAATGAACCAAGATGTTCTCTGGCTACCACCATGGAATTGTGTGGCTTTTCCTAATAATGATAGAATTTTAGGGTTAAAAGGGAGCACAAGAGAGCATATAGTTCATCACCCTGCCCCAAGGCAGCATGAGCTAATCCTGACAGATGTTTGTCTAACCTGTTCCAAAGCTTTACAGATATTCTTTAAGGCCCCCAGGCAACCTATTACAGAGTTGCACTACACTTACTCTTGGGTATTTTCTGCTAATGTTTAAAAAACTTCTGCTGTTAAGCTTGTCACTTCTTGTCACTGTGGATATGGGAAGCAGGTTGCTAACTTGCCCTTTGCAGTAGTTTGGGGTTGTTTGTGTTTTGTGGTTGGTTGGTTGGTTTGTGGGCTTTTTTTAGCTTAAAAATCATATAATGTCTTTGCTGTTTTACTTTGCTTCCTAGAGTTCCAGTCCTTTCAGTCTTCTCGTGTGGCTGATGTTTGTGTAGACTGTGCATATTGCTATCCTGTACAGCTGGAAGCTCCATTCAGACAATTCTTACATTTTTTTTTACCATTACCCAGAATATAGTCTACCAATCAGTTTGACTGCATTTTTCTGTACTAGAAACTTAGTTCTTCAAAAACCCCTCTTCATTTGTAGTCTACTATTGAAATGATACATAGCAGCAGTACAGAGATAGCTGATGTATTTTTTGTTTCGAGATACTACCACTGCAGGCAGTAGTTACATCTGTATCCTTACTTAGTAGTTACTCTTTCCTCAACATGTGCTTAAGACCCGTGCTGGAGACTGGGTACCGAACTGGATTATATTACCCAGAGTGGCTGTGTGCTTGAATAATCCATGGTTTTCAGCGATGTCTTACTGCTGAGTACATGAAACTTCTAGGCAATGCTTTTTAATGCTTTAAAAATCAGTGTAATAATCGGACATGTTAAAAGACCTATTGAATGTTCATTTTATACTAAGTTTATAGACAGAATTCTACACTGTTGGCTGTCTCGCTGATGGTCATGTAATTTGCTGTTCCACAGAAGAGCCAGCAAATGCTGTGGGTCACGGGAAACCCCTGGCGGACAAACTCTATGGAAATAATTTTATCCCAGCTTAAAATGGAGGGACTTGTGGCCATTCCATGTGCATCCATGGAAGCTAGGCATTTATAGATATCAGAGGCACTATGAATGACTTACAATCTTCAGGGAAATCTTTAACAAGCATTAACACTAGCCATGGTCTTGAATTTCCATGACTGTCTCTACAAAAATGTGTCTCTCGGGGAAAACAGTGTTTTGGTTTGATTGTTAAATTCAGAGTGAAGAGTTCAGTTATTTGTGTAAGACTGTTATTAAGTCGTCATGTCTTAAGAGTTAAATGATTTAAAGGACTTTTCTATGAAAGAACTTCCATTTTCACCAACCCTGTCTTACTTGAAAGCAAACCTTCAGGGTGGGAATACAGCTTCTGAGAAAATGTTCCTCAGTAAAGAAATTTTTTTTTGCTATTACTTTATGTTAAAAAAAAAAAAGCCAGTTTCTTTTTCTTTCTTTCTTGTTTTCTTTTTAAGCATTCATGTATTATCATAGTCATGTCTCTGTCACTGTCCCCATTTTTTCTTGAATGTTCTGTTTTAAGATATGTGCACCTTGTCTAAAAAGCCAGCTGGGATGCCACAAATAGTGTGCTCTATTTATGACTGCAAAGTAATTACAATGGAATTTAAAGACTTGGTTTATAGATCCAAGATGAGGATCTTCTGTGTACACTAAAAGGATGAATCCTTTCCAGACCACTTCTTATTTGGCTGAAGATGAACTTGAGGAAGCATTTTGGAGTGTCAGCCAAGGCTGCTTTTAGAAAGACCTGGGTGGGATTCATACTGTTGATATCCAAATAAAAAGAGGCCCTGATTTTAATCTCTGCATGGTTACTTTATTGTAGTTATGAAACCATGAATTAACTTTAAGGCTTTCAGGGATGAAAGGAGACATATAAGCAAGTGCCTGTTATCTTTTTTAGATTCATGGGAAAATATTTCATCTAGTCTCCTAGCAGCTTTCTCTTGTGGACTTGTCTTTTGTTTATTCTGTTTCTGTGTGGTATGCATTTTAGTTTGTTCCCTGTGAGAGCAAAATCTCTGTGACTGAGAGAAATATGTTACAGGAACAGGAGAAGAAGATGGGCAATTTGGGGAGGAGAGAGGGGCTAATCTGCTATATATAAATGAAAGTGTACTAAGTATTCTCTGCTTAAGGTGAAGCTGAATATAGTTCTTTCTTCTAAATGTCACTGAAAATTGCGCAGTTTCAGTATTCCTCAGGAAAAGAGTTTATTTCAGAATTCAGTAAGGAGCAACAGTTTCAGAATATAGGCCTAATCATATGAGGGATATAAATATAATCGTTCAAAGGAATATATTTTAGATTATCCAGAAACCTTTTGGTGTTTAAATACTGTTCTCTCCACAGTTTCTTTAGATACTTCAGCACCCCTCTCCCTGTCCATAAATGATATGGGTGTCAGGGCATAATTTGTAGGACAAATATAGTTACTCTGCATAAAATTTTAACACTTAAACATAAATGAAAGTAACTTTGGGACAGAAGAGAAATACACATTCATAGTGTGTGTGACATAGAAAAATGCATTCTCTAAGCCCTACTCTAAATGATTTTGAGGTAGAGAGGTCTCTTTGCTATCAAACTAAGACTTACTTTGTCATCAAGACAAAGGGTATTTGGCTGCACGACTGTATTCCTAAGCAAATGTTTATATTTTGGTTAAAGAATAAGATATGCTGGTATTCTCAACATATAGAGACAGTCTCTTTCTGCATTGCTTCTTGAGATATAGTCAAATGGGATTTCCATGTCTAACTGGAAGGCAAAACTGGGCTCATCTACAATGACATTAGTTAATGAGCCATGGCCTATAAAGTACAGGCGGTAGAGAAAACAGCAGTGATACCACTTTGAATGTAGCCACTGAGTGAACGTACAGTTAAAAACAGGCTTGCTTCTCCTCATCAGCATGGAAAATCAGATGCTTCAAAGTCCATTCTGCATTCTTTTATTATGAAGTTACACTTCTTGAGCCGACCTGCATGATAATGACGTTATTAAAAAATGCTTTCCAAAAATGAAATTCCCTGCTTCATTTATCTTTCTTCATGGAGTAGGAACATTTTCTTTTTTCCTCCATCTGCTCCACTCTGTTTTTCAGATTTCTTCTTTTTTTACAATGTCATTTAACAGCTGTAATAAATGTATTAGGGTTCCTATACATAGTTAAACCTGTGGTCTTAGCACAGTTAGAATAAGACAACAGAAAATGCAAAATTAAAACAAGACTGGTGTGCCAAAAAGGTGGCCTAAGTGAAGTGATGTGGTGGTCCTTGGCAGTCTGCTCAGCAGATACTGTCAGCATCACTTGGAGGGGGAGAGGGAGCAGGAGATGAGCAAAAAAAGACCATCTGCTGTGTGGTTTTTTACACTGGGATTATACAGTTTTCCTAGTCCCTGTTCCAAAAGTGGCAGATCTTGAATGTCTGTGTGGTTTTTTTAGTGGTTGCATATAGCTGCAGTGCATGTTGGCAAACAGAACTGACGCCATCTTTGTCAGGAAGCAAACAATTGTTTCCATAGTTAGTCCAAGTCTGGCAAGTACTCCTGTTCAACCTGACCGTCTCTGCATTCCCAACCTACACCACTTTGCCTTTTTACCCTTCTCAAAGAGGAAAATGTATAACCAAACTCCAGGTATTTTAGTGAGCCTCTACAAATATTATTGCAACTGTATTGGCAGAAGTGATAACTTCTCTTTGGGGCAAAAGCTACTTGTTAAACGAATACACTTGCGCCACGCAGGCTGCCCATCAGTTACTGGAGCACTGTCAATATTTTTACATTTTTAAATTTTTTTTTATGGATGGACATGAGGGCACAACAAAATTAATACATCCAAAGATTGGAAATTATTTATAACTTTGTAGAATGTAAAAATATGTGGAATAAAGCACACTTGTGCCATGTGAAACTTGTTCTTGTCCACACATTAGTGGGAATTTAGGTTTACAAACTCGGCATACCTTTTCATTCTCCTAGGTCTATATGGCAGGAATCAGCTCCAATATCCTGCTCTGTCAGCATGGGCAAAATGCCTAGTGCAATCAGCAAACTCATGAATTGGACTTTAAAAGGGTAGCAAGATCTGAATATAGAAAATACAACCATCACCCCTTTTTGAGAGGAAAAAAAAAGTGCCCTTAAAAGCGTAGCTGAGCCTAAATCATCATTTAGGTAATTCAGCTGACAGTTATTTAATGTTGGCAGCAGTATGTGTGTATGTACCACTGCCTGCTAGTCAATGGAAGATGTCATAACCATTCAAGTGATTTATCAGTTTATAATTGTTATGCTCTGTAGTAGCTAGAGGCCAAGAAGAAGATAGTAGAGATTCTGCTTTAGCTCAGATTTTCCCTGTGGAAACATCCTACAGAATGTTAGTAAGAATGAAATCAGTGCTTTACTATGGAAGCCAAATAGAATTATCTCATCCAAAATCCTATATAATTTACTGGCCATAATTATAAATCTTTGCTCTGTTGACCATAACACAGAATTGCTCTTACTGTGGGATGTTTGAGAAAACAAACTACAAAAAATTTTGATGAGGTTATCATTCTCCATTAAATTTGGTAGTATTCTTCCAAAATGATCTAAATAAATAGTGTCCAAAATTGCCACATCCTTCAAGAGGAGGTTTTATGAAGGCAGTTGTGCTACCGTAATCCATTTCTACCAAAGAGAAGATCAGGTATAAAGGATAGGACTAATCTAAAGCAATCAATGCCCAATTTACCAAGCCACATGCACAAAAAAACCCCCAACAGATTAGGTGGGCTTACTCCCTAGTAGTTTCTGCATGCTTTCCTTTTTATTTCAAAGCTGATACAGAATAATCAAAGACTTCCCTGATTTAAATCTCTTAAAGCCACATGTAATTTCTTGGGTTGTAAATATTACCTTCCAACTATGAACAGTGTTAAGTGATTGAGGTTTGCCTGAGTCCACAGATAGCCTGAATCAAATCTCAAAGCTACTTCTGTCTTGCCACTTTGAAAAAAGATGATGCACATCATAGTTCCTATTATTAAATGTTTCCATAATGGCCTTTTTAGCAAGTGGTTTGCATACTTCCCCAGAAATTCACATGTTCTCTCATTTTCATGGGTGCAGAAAGCTCTGAACTTCTGCCATCCAATCATACATACCCTTAGCGCTCTCAAATCTTGTACATTCTTAAAACCAAAGTCTGCCTTGAGCACTTAGATAGTTTGTTTTTGTACATTTTCTTTAGTAGAAATGGATGTAAGAATTATGGTAAAAGAGCTGCCCTTACAAGTAAAATGTAAAACTTTCAATCAGTACTATTTTTAGAGGCTATTTGGACAATTACAGAAAAATCTTACAGAATTTATTTTCGAATGCTAGCTATCATATGAGTATAGCCTTTTTTTTTAATTGCCATGTCAAGAATTGCTTATTGTACAAGGATTTTTAAAGGGTAAACATTATAGAAGAAAAGAAGCCATGGGGACACTGGGGACAAGTGACTTGAAAACTTTAGCCCAGCAGTAACAAGTTGATATTCATAAGAAATAAAAGACAAAAATAATCTGGGTTTTCTAAATGCATGGGATTACAGTAGTTAGAAAAATAGAGTTAGATTTTCGTGTATAGCTCAGCACAGCTCTATTTTTTGTGTTTAGCATAACATGCTGAATAATTGCCCCTCTCTGGCACTGAGACATACTGGGATATGGGTGTGCTGCATGTAATCAGGATCAATCAGTACTGTGCCTTTTTCCTACCTGATATAGTTTCTGTAAGTTGTATCTGCAGCTTTTGCACAGTTAGGCATTCTGAGCTTCTAAAAAAACTAGCAAATTTGTTTCCAAAACACAGCTTTGAAACATGGACAACTAGTCCCACTGTTTTCGTGACTCGGATGGGAGCTCTGTGGGAGAGGGCTTAATATGGTTTCAGGTCACCATTACACAGCCAGTCTGATGCCCTGCTTTAACTCAGCTGTACTTGGACAGGAAATAGAAGGGACAGGAGTATCTCTGAGCCAGTTTTAGATCCCTCTGAAGTCTGGGACTGTCCTCAGATGTACCTAGTTCTTACTAGAAACCAGAGCAACCTCAGAACCCATTGTCCATTTCTGTGAATGGAGTGGAGTGCAGCAGTGGTCAGGAAATTCAGTCCCTTGTTCTGTGTGGAGAGTTTTGTACAAGTGATCAGAGTTACCACTGTTACCTGTATAATTTTTTTTTAATATCTTGAGAAATTCCTTTGAGGGATGCAGGTTATATTTTAGGTTGTCTTTCTTCTGCTTTTGCATTGTAAAAGGGCTGGGGCATTCAAAGCTGGTTAGGCCCAACACACACTGGAACCATTACGTGTACTTCCACACACAGGATGGGAGATCTTCATAATGTTATAAGGTCTAGATTGAAAAGGAACAGATTGCCTTATACCTGTGTGTAGACTATATTTAAATCATGTATCTGTTTTTGCTGTCTGAATTTTATATTAATGTACCTTCACTTTTATTTAAATGCCAGTATAGAAAATGAAGTACTCTAGGCCACCAGATCTATGTAAGCAGCAAAGAGTTGAGAAACTAAGACAGTCCAAACATGAAGAAAAATGTAAAGACATGCTGTAGTCTGATGAAGATTGTCAGACCATCATAGCAAAGCCCAAAAGCATCCTTCAAACCTCAGGGAAAATGCACTAAAGAGTTACCATGGGAACAACAAATTTAAAGAACAAATAAAAACCAACAGCTATTTACACCCCCAAAAAATTATACAAACAAACAATAAAAAAAGAATCGTAAATCAGCTAAACTCAATAACTAAGTAGAATGTGGAAAAACTAAAATATTAAACATGGGAATAAAGCTGGGGGGAGGGGGAAGGCAGGAGAGGAACCACCCAACAATCCAGTGCTAACTAAGACATAAAACAGAAAATAAAAATGCTGTATAGAAAACAAAACTGATCATTACCACAAGACAAAATATAAAACTAAGCAAATGCTTCAATCTAGATAAATGTTAGCATTTTTTGTCTGATTTCTGGTAATTTCTTTACTCTATCATCAGTGAGTTTTTCAACATTAATCACAGGCAGCCTGTACTGAAATCAGTGTGTTATGCTGATTTAATGAGAACAGCTTTTGTCCATCATACAGGTATTCATGAAGGATATATTAGATATTGATACCTTCAAAATATAGAAGACATGGGATTTTGATTAAAGGGATGTCAACCTATATTTCCTTAAACATTCGAGTCCCTTTAAACTCAGACTCCTCCAATATACCCCTATCTATTTTTAAAAGCCAGCTATGGGAAACTAAAATGTAGTGTTATAAGGTGACATTTATTTGACATGAGGAGGAAAGGCTACTAACCTGTAGCTGGAATAATTTTAAATGAAGAACTCAGATGTGATAAAAAGATGAGTGAGAATAGGCCCCCTAAGATTAATTTGTGTGTTGAAAGTATCTTGAAAATGTTTTGTCTTCCTCAAAAAAATAGTTGATTTATGGATATGATGCCAATAAAAATTTATACTGCAAGAAAAGAAAAAAAGCCAAACCAAACCCAAAATCTTATCATACTTCAGTGTGTTGGAAGCATCCTTCTTTATATTTTACTTATGACATAAAATGTAATTTCACAAATTACTGGAGTCCATTAAGGAAGAGCACGACTGTGTGGTCCCAAGTCTCACAGGGATTCTGGTCTATGTTCGGGAAGCAGCTTATTCATTTTCTCCCAGACAAATATTTGTTGCTTAGCCATTGAATCAAAGATGGGTCCACACTGCCAAATAGATTTGAATTCAAACCATTAGAGAATTTTAGGTCACTGTCTTCCAGAGCTTTGATTTGTGCCCATCTCTTAATGTGGTGAGGCTTTTAAACTTCTGATTGCTTTACCAGCGTTAGTTAACAGATGAAACTGTGAACATTGAAGGGAGGGTGGGGGGACTGGTGCATTTTGAAAGATTCTGTTAATTTTCTTTGGCCGGACTTTGAGTTTGCCTTTCCCCTTTTTGGCAAGGTCATAGTTCTCATGAATATTTGACTGAGCAGTTCAATTTGCATATGGGAGAATTTATAATGGAAGTGGGTATTTTGATTTGGTGGTAAGGACAAGTAGCTAACACAATACTCATTATATATTTGTACACTGTACTAGTAGAAGATAATCATCTGCACTTAAAAGTTGCAAACACATTTGTTGGGTGAATTTGAATAACTGAATTTTTTCCTGATCATTCTTCTTGCAGAGGAAGGGAACATGTTTGTCTGATAAATAATTAATTAAAAATAGATTTTGATTCTATTGATCACCATTTAAAAAAAGAGAAACCCCACCTCTTGCTGGCTGAAGGCAAAATCCTTCCCTTGTTTGAAGGTAATCACAAATTTAAAATCTACCCGGTCACGTAAAGTCAGAGGAGTTAGTTGTTTGCTTCAGATACCAGTTAGTGTCTGTGCCACAGTTGGGAATCTCAACATTTCTTGGGATTTCATCCTACGATAACATTCTGAGTTATTCCAAGCAGATAAGTGCGTCCCAGAATAGCCATTGAATATGGGAATCTGTGCAAAAGCAAACTGAGAAAGTTATAACAATTCTATAATATTAACAGCTTGAAGCAAATTAATTGTGCTTCTATGGTAGAAATATCACTATTGAGGTTAATCAAAAGAGAGTTAAGAGAAAACCACATCCTTCCCACCTTGAAAAATGTAGTGTAAGCAATAGCAAAAAATAAATGGGTGATCAGTGAAGATATGTTTCGTTTACTGTTTACTGCATGGTTGCTAAGGAATGTCTTGGAAGATGGGGGCCAGGTTTGTGAAATTAAAGTTTTTTATCCATTACAGATTTTTTTCCCTGTGTGAGTCTGCGTCAGTAGCACATAGTGAAATTCAAAGTTAATCCAGACTCCTTCATTACGTGTGTGCTGACTGCTACTGAAAACCTCATATGATTTTAAAATACATTCTACACTATAGAAACTCAAAAATTAATGCAATTTTTTGAATAATGTCAGTTTTTTTATGGGAAAAATAAACCAAAACAACCCGAGCCAAACACCATGTATTTGTTCCGTTTTGTTTACAAGGATATGATTGTGAAACGTTACTAATAAACTTTTATTAACAATAATAAATGACAGCTGTGTGTAACATGTACCAAAAGCCTGTTCAAAGATTCATTTCTAAGTTGCATGTCATGTTTAAAGCTATAAAGTATAATGACCTTTTCAAAGATCAAAGCCCCATCTTTTTTTTTCCAAAAGAGATGTTTGAGGTTGTAAGAGCAGTGAACCCACTGAGTGAAGTTTCAGTTTCTAGCAGAAGTTGATTAATAGAGAAGCTGAGAATGATAGTGGCATGGGGGAGTAAGGGGGACAAGCCAGGTGGACAAGCAGTTGACCACATGCACTTTTCCTCGTGCACCATCCAGTAGATTAATTTGCCACCCATGGATCCTCCCCCTAACAGAGGACTCTGTAATGAACCTGCTGTAGGTGGATTTTCTTGTGTGCATTGTGTGGCACAGAGCAAGGCTTTGCTGTTAGTCGGCTTGCTATGCTTCACCACTCACAACAGTGTGTTCTCTCATGCCTGCACAGAAGCATGGCTAATGTGGTAGCTTTGATGCTCTTAGTCTTGTGGAAAGATGTCTAGGCTGGCTCCATTCAGCTGGTCTAAGCCTGCCAAAGGACAGCTGCATCATCTGGATGCATGTTCCTGTATCTCCATCAGTATTGTCACAGGCCTTGATAGCACTCCCTGTCTACAAGGAATCTTCAGTGAAGCGTGCTTCGGAAGTAGCACATGTTCTTCCTATGGCATGTACTATGCACTTTGCTTTTATTTAAACTAGTGGTTGTTCAGAAAGGTATTAAAAGGGTCTCATTGTCCTCAAACTTCGCTTGAAGTTTATAAAGTATAAAGCAGCAAACTGATGTGTGAAGGAGCGATGATGTTTGGAACCAGCTACCAGGACATTGCCACAAATAAGGAAAAGGACATTTTAGTTGGCTACCTTTGGCCTGAAATCTTGTCTGGAGAGGTCAGGCAGTCTCCCTACAACTGAAGCTTGCAGGTTGTCTTGTTCTGCTGTAACATAAAACAAGTGGCATAGATCATATAACACAATGTTGCTTGCCACTACTTGCCATTGTAAAATTCAGATGTTATTCTTCCAGGCTTTCCTCTGTTGTGTGAAGGACCATGAACCCTGTTATGAGTATTTTAACCACAAAATTTCAAATATCCAGATAAAATCATTTTGTTAAAGTCTTCTGAGAAATAAGTAAAAATTTATGATGAATGCAAAATATTTTTTTCAGCATTTTTTCTGAATGAAATTTTGTACAAACCATTTCATGTTTTATGGGAAGATTGGTATGGTCTTTTCAGAACGTCCATGGTAGAAGCTGTGACTAAGAAGATCCTTCTTGTCAATTTTAATCCATTTGGTAAGGTAAGATTTCCCTCTCTCCTCTCTTTTGTGTATGTTGCAGCATCACTGACTTTGTCTGTAATTGGAAGTTACTGAGTAAAGATAGGCTTCTCACAGAATGTATTCAAACTCCCCACTGTTGTTAACTGTGCTGACACTAAGCAGATGTTGAAAAGGGTAGTTCCAGTGCTGACTTGTACTTTCACAATCTTTAGTCAATATTCTTACCATCTATGCTCTTAGGCAGCATTTTTCTCTGCTGTATTCATCCTTAAAATCCTTTAGCTGAGCAGAGATAGCACAGGTGGGGTTCATCATCAGAAGCACCTAGTATTTCACCACCTTACTTTCACTCGGCATTATTTTAACTTCCTGGCAAACCTTTCTATAAGCCAGCTTCCCCGCTTCTTGGTTTGCTTGCAAGTTCTATAGAGAATCACAGGGAATTTGCCCTTCTGTGCTTAGGCTGGCATCACCAAGTGTGCCGGCAGTGATATCTTAGCAGCCAGGTTTGAAGAGCTGCAGCTCAGAATGAGGGAAGGGGCTATTTTGGGTGGTATTACTCCATTGCAGACACAGAGACTGTGGAGAAGCACATATATTTATAAGGGCTGAATTTTGGAAGACACCAGATACCGCAGTGATAAGTGCCGTACAAGTACCTAGATAAACTCTTTTCTGGGAGGCTGCCAATATAACATCAAATGAAGTATGAAGTTAACACCTTGTGTTGCATGGTGGCTGTAAACCAGGGCATTTCATCCTGAAGAGGATAAATTGATGACACTGTGCTATCAGCAACTTCAAGTTTTACTACAGCCTAATGGAAAACTAAGTCTCCATAATAATGGCACCAGAAAAATTATTAGATGGCATTTTATAAAATGACATTAAGAGAGGAGTCAATAGCAAATACAAGTTGAACAGTAAATAACACATTTAGCTATGGCAATACATTGTCTGTACAGAATTATTCTCCCATCAATAGCAATCCATTGGGTTTGGTTCAGACTGACAAGGCATTGCAGTTCATATCTAAGAAAACGGATACATAAGTAAGTTTTCAGAATCAAAGAAGCAATTAAGCTAACCAGTATACATTGGTACAGACATAAAATGACCATGCAGCATTCTTATCTCTTGGTTTGGTCATAATATTGTGCATATATTTTTGTGGTTCCTTTCTTTGTGTCTCTCTCTCTTTCCCCCCTTTGGTAACATTGTCCAGATCTTCTTTCCTGCCTGTGAGGCCTCACATTAGGGTATCATAGTTTTTCCTATCTGGGGGCCTGGGGTTTGTCTGTTCGTCTGTCACTTGAGTGTTTCTATTCTGGTGCCAACTTATAACATCCCAGACTTCAGATCAAGGGTTTCTAACAGAGAGATTGTGCCATGGACCTGCTTCCTTCCCATTTGTGATCATAAAACTACCCCTTTTGTTCACACAAAGCTCCTGCAATATGCTGCTCAGGGAACCAAGACTTGCCCTAACAAGGCAGAATTCCTCCTAGTGAAAACGAAATTAATCCAATGGAGTCATCTATATGCACCACACTTTTCTCACCCAGGCATGTAGGAGTTGTGTCTGGGCAGACTGGGTACAGTTTCATTCTGTACCAGAATTAGGAGAGCAGATGGGTGACTTAGAGTCATATTTCCCTCCTATCTCTGATCCTGCACTGAATCCAGATCAAAATCACTGTTTTCCATCTCATCACTCTCATTCTTTTCTTCTAGCTGGGTTAATTATTTTCTCTCTTTCCCAGCTTCCACAAGGAGATGTTATCTTTATTTCAACAAGAGGCAGTTACTAAAAGTTTCCTCTAGGCATTGTGAAAAAGGTTGAGTGTTGATCCAAAGCTAGAAGAAGGCAGGGAGTATCTTTTTCCCCACCCGACCCTCCAATTCAAGTAAAATGAAAGTATGCTTGTGCTAAAAGCAGAATTTTTTGTTATCTATTTTAAAAGTTGTAGAGATGGCTTGCTAGAGTAATCTTATATCCCAAGGATGACAATACTGTCTTAATAGGGGAGAGATGTTCTTTGAGCAGGGAATTCAGCCTTCAATGCATTGAGTTCCCTCAAAAGTGTTGCTGCTGTTGCGTTTCTGAATGCCTTTGAATTGTGGGCAGGTTTCTGGCCATAACAGCTTTTATTCCAGATTATTCTTCATGAGGAATGAAAAAATATTTCCATTTTCACCTTTTTGCAACACGTTTTTCACCTTTCTGGGGCTACAGTGCTATAAGGAGAACTGGGGTTGTTTTATTCTTGGCTGTAGCTCTTTATTCCATAAAGCATATGGAAAGCCAAAGGGACAAAATGGAAATACAGAGCCTACTAGTTATCTATGCAGTAGCCGTGGAGACTGTTCCTTGCATCTTTCTGTTGAGTGCTTGTTTTTGTCTACATTTATCTTTAAAATTTCATTTTTAAGAATTTTAAATCACTGTTTTTACTATTCTGTCCAATCTTCCATCCATTTATTTAAATCAGGTGCACTAGAGTGCAACTCTTTACTTGGAATTGGTCTAGAAATGACATCTTTTAAGACCTGGGTTAAATTTAATACTAAAGTTATGACTAAACAATTTAACATGCTATGAAAAGTTAGTGAGACTCCTCACAGGCATTCCAGCATTCTCTAACTTCTTTTTCATGCAAAGCAATCTGTACCATGTAACCAGTCCTATAGAAATGTAGCTGCAGTTTAAGGCTAATGCATTGCATAAGAGGATGCAGTTCTGCTATCAAAACTGGCTTTTATCGCCTTAAGCCCAGTCCTTAAAAGTAGGGCTAAGCAAGATTATCCTATCTGGGATATTGATGCTGGTTTTTTGCTCTGGATCTAAGTCGTGTCTCTTACCCCTTAGATTTCATTCCTGTATCAACCTTACTATGTGATAGTTTATTGTTTCTGAGACCTGTTGTGTCTTACATACTTTGAAGCATGACCACTACCTTGAACTTCCATTTTAAGGACACTCATGTCAAGGGTGTATCAAATATGCCTGTGTCACAGGGGGACACCAATGCTGTATAAAGTAAAGCAAACTGAGTGTAGAAAGGATCCCACTGACAGAAATCAGAGCTTTCTCCCCAGCCCCCAACTCTGCTTATTTCACCAAGCATAATATAAGAGCATATGCACAGACAAAGTGGCGTCCCATTACATTCCTCCAGGGTAAATAATTTATCAGGACTGATGCTGATTAAGTATAAATATGAAGAGTGTCAGGAATCCAGGTGACACAGTAGTGAGTGCTGGCTTTTGCCTCCAAAGAGTGCAAGTCACATTTCTCCCTTTACATCCACATCCTCTTTTGGGGAATGTTTGTGATTCTTGTGTGCTATTTTACTTTTTGGAAGTAGAGCTCTTTTAGAAGAAAACAAAATATATTCACTCAGGCTAGTGTCATAGCACACAATTAGTCCTAGAGCATCTCCTCATTAGTAGATAAATACATTTGGTTGGATCTTCAACTACTGATTTTATTCAATCCTCTTTATAAATTCTTCTATTTCAGTCCTCCCTTCTGAGTACATTTTATTCCTGAAATTTTATCTGTCTGTTTTAAAAATGCTCCAGTTTACTTCTGTCTCAAGGCCATCAGCTTTAAGCAGGTTAAAAGTTGCGTACATGTACCTTTCATCTGATGGCAATCCCCACTGCACTGTATTGTTGTAATACAAGCACTGAGACAGGCCTTGGGACTCCAGTAGTTCACAGGACATCCAAATGCTAGATTTTGTAATAACCTGTGGGGATGTTGATGTGGAGGTTGTCAAAGTATCCAAGGCACTTTTCCACAGATCTAATCCAATATATTCATTTGGTTCTTCAACTCCTGAGACGGCAAATGCCAACTGCTGTTTTAAATTCTAGGCCTCAAATACTGCCCAGTGATGCAGAGTACCTGAACTCTGCTGATAGCAGCTACTCAGAAGATATTTGTCAAATTCACTGTTTACTTAGATCAAAAGTGTATCCCCTACAGAGAGGGCAAAAAGTCAGGATGGGAAATTGGAGTGCTCTCCTCCAGAGAGAGCACGAGCCTCAGCAGAAGCTTGAGCCACTAGTGAGTGGCCAGAGAGATGGGCTAGATGTAAATCAGCAGTGACTGCAGCTGGAATGCACATCTGGGGCAATTAATGGGAAGAAGGCTAAACCTCTTTTTAGACTCTGCTAGTCAAGGAGCTTGAGCCTAGTACTGCCAGGCTCACTTTTGATACACTTCGTGATGTGGCTTGGGTCATCCTTAAATCAGTTCCACTGTGGACAGGAAGGAAAGTGCCTCTAATGCTCTGGAGTATTCTCTGTTATCAAATGGAGGGAGGAACACAGTGATTTTTCATAGCTGATATTTTCTAGATGGTGTACCAAAAAGGCACACCAGTGAAATCTCTGTGGAACTGGCCCTTTTTAAAAGCAAGAAAACTAGCACGAGATGACGCATGAGATGGAAAAATTGATAGGGCCATTACAATATTTTTGTGTCCACCGAAAAATGACTACCTGGGCTCTCGGCTGTAAACTGCATCCCCAGATTTGGTAGATAAGGAATTGGCTGGACAGACACAGCTGGAGAGTTGTGGTTAATGGCTCTGTGTCCAGGTGGAGTCTGGTGATGAGTGGTCTCCTTCAGGGCTCTGTCTTGGGACTGGTGCTCTTTAATATCAGTGAGACAGACAATGGGATTGAGTGCACCCTCAGCAAGTTTGTAGATGACACAAAACCGAGTGGTGTGGTTGACACAACGGAAGGACAGGATGACATCCGGGGGGCCTGGAAAAACCTGAGAAGTGGGCCCACAAGAACCTCATGAGCTTTAGCAATATCAAGTGCAAGGTGCTGCACCTGAGAGAAGTACTGAGGGGTTCTGGTGGATGAAAAGCTGGGCACAAGACAACAGAGTTTACTTGCAGCCCAGGCAGCCAGTGGTATCCTGGGCTACATCAAAAGAGAGGTGGCCAGCAGGTAGGAAGAGGGTGATTCTCCCTCTCTATTCTTCCCTTATGAGACTGCATCTAGAGTGTTGCATAGAGATCTGGAGTCCTCAGCACAAGAAAGACTGTTAGAGGGGGTCCAGAGGAGGCCACAAAGGTAAGCAGAGGGCTGGAGCAACTCTCCTATTAAGACAGACTAGAGAATGGTGTTGTTCTGCCTGGAGGAGAGGAGGGTTCAAGGAGACCTCATTGTGGCCTGCCAGTACTTAAAGGGGACTTATAAAAAAAGAGGGAGAATGACTTTTTACATGGGCAGACAAAATAAAGGCAAACAATTCTGAATTTGAAGAGAAGGGATTTAGATTAGATGATAGAAAGATATCCTTCAAGAAATGCTTCACTGTGAGGGTGGTGAGGCACTGGAACAGGTTGCCCAGAGAAGTTATGGATTCCCCATCCCTGGAAATGTTTAAGGCCAGGTTGGATGGAGCTTTGAGCAATCTGATCTAGTGGGTGGCATCCCTGCCCATAGCAAGGGGATGAGAACACTAGATGATTGTTAAGGTCCCTTCTAATCTAAACTATTCTATGATTCTAGGAAAGCAAAAACAGCTATCAAAAACAGCTCAGCATTTTCTTACAGAAAAAGACAGACGTCCCTTTCCTTATACTTACAGTCCCAGCATTCTCAAAGTCCATGCCTTTTGGAATCTAGGACAGTCATCTCTTGAGTTACCCTTCTCTATTTCCCATGTAGCTCCTTGTAAGTGCATTAGCAGGAAATCCGGTGGCATGTGCAGAAATAACTTCCAGGCTGATGGAAGACTAGCCAATCAGTTGTCCTTTGACATGGTGTGTTTAGAGTTAGGCAAAACAAAGTCTTTACACTAATGAAAAATCTACCAACTGTTAGCAAAAAAAAAAAAAAAATCCTGTTAGGTAACTAATAAAAGACTAGTCATTATAGAGTAGAAATGCGTAACTCTTGCAGTGGTTTGATTAGATTTACTAATATTTTTAATCAGACGGTGTCTACTCTGTTCCATTTTCTTGTTGTGTTAAACTGTGTTGACAGCTATGCTAGTGAAAGTATTCCAATGTACTGAAAAGATGGGGAAAGACATAAAAGCTTCCCAAAGAATAACTGAGAATAAATCCTATAAATAAATATAGAAATGAGCTTAAAACCACAAAGATTTATTGGAGCTAGTCTTGGCTTTTCCCGAATATTAGGCATATTCAAATCTAAAGTCCTAGCCTTTCTCTGTTTGGAAAAATTGACTTTGAAAAAAAAAAGTCATCTGAGAGGTTTAAAATTTTCAAAATGTGTTGATGAAAACATGTTTGTTTTTCTAGTTTTGTTTTAATTTAACTTATCAGAACAAATATAATTCCACTTATTTTTCTTTAAATCTGAATGCCAAAACAGTATTTTATATAAACAGCAACATTATTGTTTGAAGCATTTTTTCCTCATGAAAACTGTTGGTACCATGCAAGACGTTTTTCTTTTTTTCTGGACAGTCTTACAATGCTAGTAATTTTGTCCAGCCTCTGAATTACACAGCTGCTGGATTTTACTGTCAGTCCCTCTAATTCAGGTTTTCTTGCTTCACAGGATTTGATTAATCAAAATAATTATTTTAAGATTATTGTGAAATGTCTGTTAAGTCTGGCAAGTGCTGTAGCCTAAGTGAAGAGTAATGCTATCTAAATGTAGGATAGAAGACTGCACGAAACATCTTGATGAAGGAAAAAATAGACTCAGAGTTTGCTTCTGAAATATATTCTCATTTTGGTGTTTATATATAGCAGTCATGTTCACCAGAGACAATTTAGAGGATGAGGAGAATACTGGCTCCGCTGTACATGTCATCTTGACAAGGTGAAATGAGAGTGTCATTTCAAACCAGTTGTGGAAAGAACACGGAGCCCTCTTGGAAGTGGTACAAGGAAAGTCTGCATGCTGCACAGGAATCAGTCTTCTTTAGAAACCTTTTATTAGTACCAAGCAATAAACTAACTCGTTTGTGTTCAACATCATGAGATACAGTTTGAGAGATGCAGTTTGAGCGTTCCTCCCCCTGCTCAGAGCTTCACCAGTACGAGTAACAATTGTAAGCAGCATGCGGCTGTGGAGCCATTCAGGCCTGACCCTGCAAGGTCTGCTGTTGACTGCAGCCTGTTACTCATCTCACATAATGTGTAAGGCAGCTCAGGCTGATGCAGACAATTTACCTGATTCACCCTTTCTGTAGGTGGGAGGAGGGAGCAGTGAGCACCTTGCCAGTGAGACACAGCAACCTTCCAGTGTTTCTGAGCACTTTGCTGGAGTTTGTGGCTGGTTAAGTGAGCCTCAGATAACAGTCACCCAATTGACTGTATATGCTACTGGCATTCTCTCAGAAGCCAAATCAGATACCTGCTCCTTGTGAAGGACTTGGATTGCAAAACCAGAGCTGTGTTGAATTCAGCATTTGAGTGGATTTGGAATGCTCTTTGGGGAAAAAATAGAAAATGACATGACTCATTCTCAGACAGCCATAAAATAAAGCAGTGTCAGAATCATAAATTCTTGTCTGTGAATGTATCACCCACCTATCAGAGACAGACTTTTGCCAACAGCTCTGCCAATAAGAGATGGAGTTTTGCATAATTTTTAAGGTGGAACATGCTGGATTTAATTCCAGAACTAAAGTTTGTCACTCAAAAAACATTATGGCATTGTTTTAGATTATTTCCTCTTCCATTCTCAGCAGGTCTACTGTGGAGCAGTAGCCTTCTTAAATATATTTTGTGGATCTTAGGAGCAATAAAGGAAATCCTGACAACATAGTTTCCAAAGTTACCCTGAGGTCATTACTAAAATGAGACCACCAGCAAAGAGGCAGCCTAGAAAAAATAAATCCATGCTTCAAAAAATATCATGTATTGACTTCACTCATACAGGATGTTCTGATAAACCCAGAAAAGGAATCTTATTTTTCCTTATTTGCTTAGTTGTCCCCTTTACTGCTTAAAAGTCAATAGATTCATGCAATTGATCTCTAGCTGAATCACCCTAGTTACAAGGAGCAACCTGTATTTTTGCAGAGGTGGGTACAAAATATAAGCGGTTAAAGACTGAATGGGATAGATTGTTTTAAGGGGTGTTATATGTGCTCGCACAGAAGAAGGAAAAAAACCACACACCCTATTCCAACCTTCTCTAGTCTGCATGAGGCATGCTAGAGAATGAAGACCGTGATCATTTAGAGCAGCTTAAACTCAACCATATTTTCATAGTGCTTGTGTTGGTTATCATAGTCTCTTAGAAAATACGTTAATTCTGGGAATAACAAGTGATAACTGTAGGAGGGACAATAAAGCAAGCCTGAGAGCTGATGTGAAGATTGCCAGCTTCTTAACTTTAAGGATGACATAATTGCTGTCACCATAATCCATCGATGCAAAGAGGCTGGAAGGAAGCTGGCAGAAATACAGATTTTTCAGAGAGTTGACTGGTGGAGTAATTTGTTTAACTGTCCTTTTGAGCAATGTTAGGACTCATATAGTCTCCCCATAGAGCACATACTGTATATCGTCCCTATGAAATATGATGAAGCACAGATCTTTTTGAGCACATTAGCAACCAGATCCAAAACAACAAGGCTATAATTTTACAGTTACTGTGCATGATCCATTCCCCTCCATCCCCCCATCCTTTTTTTGGCTGTTACTTTTTAAAGCATGAAATATATCCTGTAGTGCAACCCTTCCTGAAAGAATATATTATCGGTGCTTCTGTGTAGCGGATGGAACTGTCTAAAGATTTCTGTTATCTTTCTAGTTTTCCCAGTGTTTTTCAAATTGTTTTGAGAATGAGACAAGTCAAAATAACTTGAACTAGGAAATGGAAAAGGAGCAGCCACAGCTAGGAGCACTACTATATAATAAGATTTAAGTGACTGTTAGGATTTTCAGTGTCTTAAAAATTGTAATGGGATGCTGGCTGAAGTGCTTTGGATGCAAGGAAGACTGTAAATACTTTAATTGCCAAAGTAAAGCTTCTTCACTGCTCTTGTCTGGAATACAAAATCACCTAAGGCAAGTGAAAGCGAAAGTTCTGATGACTGGTGCCTCCTCAAGTATATAATTTTAGAAGCATTGAATAAGATGTGGTGTTATCTTCTTGTTGTATCACCACTGACATGGCTTAGAGAATTTGCACATTCTAACACAGTGAGATGAAGTATTATTTTACACAATATATAGGACTGGCAGGGTGCAGTGAAACAGACTTTTTTTAATTCCCCTTTTTTCCCCATTTATTCAGGGGAGAAAAAAAAAATTAAAATTATAGCAAATACCCTAGAAAAATATCATAGGAAAAAAGTTACTTCTCTCTTATACCATGTAGGAGTGCTTATGTTCCTGTAAGCAGCCTGAGGAAGTGGGAAGAACTTCTTTCTTTAGGATCTCCAGAGACTGCCAGTTCTATTCTACTCCTAACAGTTTTCAGGTCATAAGCAATACAATGGATTTTTAAGTAAGAAAGTATTAAAAGATTTCTCTATGAACCTTGCTGCCTTAGACAGAACCTGCCTCCTTTGGCTGGGATTGTGGTTCCATTTTCTTGGCAGTAAGTATGAAGACCATGGAGCTTGTGGAGCATGGGGGAAACTACAGCCTTATTCCAAAAGCTGCAGAGATGGTATGGCAAAGCTGTAACTTCTCATATCCCTTAGAGAAACTGATTGTTGAACAGACCTGACATTAATGCATCTGGGAAAGGAGTCTGACAAGGAGCCTGCATGAAAATACATGGGATTTGTTGTTTGAAATGACAGGTGGCCATCTGACTCAAGCTCCTCCATGTCACAGGCAATGGGGACACTGCCTCACACAGTTCAGTAGTTAAAATTTCAAAAACAAGCCATGTGATTCAAGTCAGGAGATATTCTGATTTGTTGAGTGTATTGCAAAAATGATCCAGTAGGAACTAGCCTGAAATTGGCTCATCTGTCATTCAATATGTAACATGTTTTTTGCATTATGATTCATGCTGTCATCATAATTGCTGTAACTATCAACTGATAGCTGCCAGTGGGAGCCAACCTAAATCTCAGGGTAAACAGGGAGGGTAAGCATTACTTTCAAAGGAGTTGTGCCTGCTCGATTCCACCAATTAATTTAATTAACTTCATGAAATGCCACATGCTATTCTTTGTTGTGTTGTGTTGTGCTGTTGAGGGAAGATGGGGATTTTAAAGGATGTGCAAGTCTTTCCTCCTGTTATGTGGCATAAATCAACAAGTCCTGTCCTCCAAGGGAGAAAATAGACTCCTACAGTGAAATCCTGGTCAGTGCTAGGATGTTCGCTTTGATGAGCATAAGTCTCATCCCCTAACTTTCAGAATTAGCAACCAAAGTATGAATGAATTTCTAAGTTGACAGTAAGGATAATCAGTTACAATGAAGAGCTACTGAATCTTTGCATTTCTGCTGAACAAACGGAGATAATTGCTTCAGAAAAAAAAAAAAAGGTAAAATGACACTTCTCAGGGGTCCACTATTTGAACATATATCTAGTGTTTACTGTGTTTTCTTACTGTGCTCCCTTTTTGCACACAAAACCCCTGTTCTCTGTGGGAAGAATTTTTGAAAGCCCAAAGAATGCAGGACCAGGTAGATGTTAGGCATGGACATACTGGCTGTGTTTTCAGAACATGATATGTCATTCCCTTGCTAGTTTCTCATAATTCCTGGCTCAGAGAGTACACTTTATTCAGAGGAAGCAGTGTAGCTGCTCTATGTTGTTGGGACATAGCCCAGATGTGTGTCGGGGACATGCAGCACGCAGCACTCTGCTATTTGTTTTCTGAGTGCTTGTATGTCATTGTACTGCTCATACATAATTCAGATGTAAGTGAAAGCCACTTTCCTGAGCTCCCTTGTTGATCCATAGGGTCTTTTTAACTTTGTAGGAGCTTGCAGTGGCAAAGGGCAGAGGTAGTTAGAAATGCCCTTGTCTGTTCTGTCGGTTGCATCTGTTTAAATTTCAGTTCCTAATCTGACACAGTGTTCTCAGAGCCATATTTTTTAGAACTTTCCAGTAATATTAATAGGCAATGAGGCTAACCTGTGTCAATTTTACATAGCAAAGGATTTTCTTAGCTGAACTTTTAAGTATATACAGCACCATTTTCTATCACTTATGTCTGTAGCATATTTGTTGTATGAGAATGATGTCTTTTCATTCCTCCCACTGCTACCTTTCATTCTTTGCCAGTCTACATAATGATTTTGGAGGATGAATGAAGAAGCTTTGTCTGAGCTCTTAATGAAAGCTCCCTTTTTATCTTATCTTCTACTCTCAAAGTAACTTTCTGATAACTTTGTTTGTTAGAGAGGATAAACTGTTTGCTTCAACTTTGGTTTAACTATGATACTGAACTGTAAAAAAAAAAAACTTAATGAGAACATGCTTGAGATTGCTTTGTACATAAAATCTAGGAAAAAGTTTATGGGCAGAACATTTGCAAAAAAGAGCAAAGTAGGGACAAACTAATTCCATTTGGTTCTGGTTTTAAATAGCCAATCTTATTTATGGTTTCCTTTTTTGCTTGCTTGTTTGTGAGGTTGAACATAAGAAATCCAGTCACAAAGGAGTGCTCTGGTGTGCTTGGTGCATATGTGTAAAATCACAGAATCACAGACTTATCTGAGTTGGAAGAGACCCAGAAGGGTCATCAAGGACAATTCTGAAGTGAATGGCCAATATAGGGATTGAACCCCAACCTCGGTGTTACTAGCACCATGTTCTAACCTAGATAATGATGATCCCTGCCACTACCAATCTAAATTTAAACCTATCCTCTGTCTGGATATCTCTCAGTATTGTGTCATTTTTCAACAGAAACCTTGTTGAAGTGGAAAGACTTTGGACATTTGTTTAGGGTGTCTGAAGGTCCCAGATGCAGTATATGTGATCAGTCCATGGGGTGTGTGGAGAGCACAGGCAGGTACAGCCTGCTGGTCTGCATTTGTCTGGTAAACAGAGCTCAAATCACTGATGCAGTGCATTAGGGACAGGTATTTTGGAAGTGTTGTGCATGCACTACTAAGTGGAAAAATAAACATCCGAACCTATGGAGCTGACGTCTAAGACACCACATCAAAAGCTGAAGCACAAAGAGTGACTTGCAACAGGCAGTTCAGAAAGACTCTTCATCTAGTCAAAAGGTAAAATTTATTCATGAGCTGAGAAACAACATAGTATTTTGAGAATTGTTTGAATACTATTCAGAGGATTGACGGGATGTGTATGCCTTATGCTGGTCCTCCACAGAGGAATGACATTCATCCATGTGAATACTTTTGGATAGAGAATGAGTATTTAAACCACATGGAGACAACTGATGAATAGAAAAAGAGGATAAATTATCAAATTAATTAATATTAGTAGTGAGTGCTTACAAATAGTGCTCACCAAGGACTAGACCTTTTGTTGCTCTGTCTGGGTGGGCCCTTGCTGGTTTGAATTACCCTTGTAAGAAAACGATCATCAAAGGAGGGAAAACATATTTTAAGAAACTCTTTTAATACAGCATAACTCAGAACAAAATATACTATTGTTTAATAAAGCTATCATAGGCACAATTCAGAATTTATAAAAGTTAGCCTCTTGGCTTGAAAGCAGAGCAATATCCTATTCCAATACATTTCTTTTACTTATTATGAGGAGTTTTATTAAAATATAATGTATTTGTTTGTAATAACCTGGAACATAAGTGGCCTATAAAAGTGGAAGAGAGAGCAGCAAGCCAAATGCTAATGCTTAAATTCTGTGAAGAAGTACTGAACAACATATTTATTTGGTTTTTATCAGTACCATTATTGACTCTTAGATGCAAAACATACAGAAAACAATGTAGAAGTTCTACACTGTTTCTAGAGGATTTTGATACTTCCACGTGTACTCTTTCTGAATGTTACACAACCCTCTCAATTTTAATCACTTTCAACTTCTTTATGTATGACATTCTCACTTTTAAATTTTGAGATTTAGTGTAATGCCTGAAGTCAATAAAGAGAAGCTTTTGGGATATTCTAAATAACTGTAAATATTTTAAAACTTGTTGATAAAAAAACTTAAAAAATATGTATGCACATTAAGAACAAAGCATACATCATTTTTCAACCATAACCAAAAGTTTCTGCAGTGAAATATTCAGCCATTAACTCTAATAATTTCAATTTCAAGATCTGTGTTGTTTCACTGAAAAATAATCTTGCACTTGCAGATTGTAAATTTTTACATTTTAGCCAAGACTTTTAAGTATGTAAGTGTCCTCAGATAATTAGAACATTGCATAAAAAGGAAGACTGCAATCTTTGGTTTTATGAACCTCACCCGAAAAAAAGTATTTCCAGGTGGAAGTATTATGCATATTTGACTTAATTTTTCACTAAATTGAGTAATTGCCCCCTGCCCTTCTCTCTTCTCTAGGTTTCCCAACTTTAGTTTTGGTCTGTCTTCCTTAGCTGACACCTCGTTGAGTATAACTTTGTTTCAATGTATTGTTTAACTTGTACTTACATGATCGATACTAACATCACAGTTTTCAGATGTCTGCTCCTGTCCCAGCTTTATTCCCCCCGAAGTCACTGATTCCTCTTCCTCCCAGCCCTGATGTCAATGGCAGCAGTTAGGCCATTATCAAACATGATGAGAAAATTTGGTGTCTATCAACTCTACACAGTCAGAATAGTGATCCTATCTGTGATATATCCTAAAGTAGTCTTATTTGAGTTCAGTTTAAATTAAAACTCTAATTTATGTATCCGCTTTCTTCCCAGTCTCAGGCCAATTGGCTGAGATGAGATCTTGCCTCTTAATAATTTTATTTTTCTAAACCAATTTCCTTGCACCTAGATTTTGAGTTTTAACATAAACCTTTGGTTTCAAAATATATCACTGTCATCATGGTAGCTATTGGCATCATTAGCACTTTAAATTTCTTTGCAATAGGAAGAAAATCCATGCAAAATGTATCTTCTCAATCACAGAAGAGACTCTGACCTGTGCGCTAGGAAAAGTTCACATGCTGTGTTCTAGAGGATGGAGTGTACATATACATTGCAAATAACAAGGTCAGAGATAAAAAATGTGCTCTGAAGCAGCTGTAGCCCCTCCAGTAATCTGGAAGGTGAAGCAGAACTGAAGAGGCTGGAAATGTTTGCTTTTAACCTTCTCAGGGAAGAAAGCCTGAGAGCTAGCAGGGAAGTAACAGCTAGTGTGTGGATCCAAAGCTCCTGAAGGGACCGTCATACATAAGGGCAGTAACTAGAACCAGAGGGTAGTGAAGGTTGGTCTCTCCTCTCCTCTCCTCTCCTCTCCTCTCCTCTCCTTCCCTCCCACTGGTTGGGGGTAGCTCTACCCCAAAGGCCCCCTGCAACCTCCTCACCCAACTCAGGGAAGTGGCAGCATCTGGCTCTCCTCGAGAGGTAGAGTATGTCCCCCCTTCACTTCACATGATTCTTTTTTTTAACCGGCTTCTGTTTTGCTCTTTTTCATCTTACTTGCTGACTGTATTCTTCAAAATTTATGTTTAATGTTCTACATTTTAATGCATTGATCTTCTGCATGTCATAAGTCACATGCTTTTTTGGCTCTTCTTCCATATTTGGAAAAGGCAGCATAGTAGGTCTCTGATAAGCTGATAGCCATCTGCCCTGAGTCAGTGATGTAATATTAATTAATCTGCATTATGCAATGATTACCTATATCAGTACAACATAAGTCACTCTTCCACAAATAGTGCAGACTTTCACCTGGTTCTTACCTTAGAGCTTTCTGTCATTTCATACTCTTGTTTGGGGTTTTGGCTGATTCTTGTTTTGAAACATCATGTTGTGAGACTCTCTCAGATATACCTTTTAATTGTCTTCCTAATCATTCCATTCCTTGGAAAAGCAAAAAATACAAGCTTATATAGCTAAACTTCTAAGTGTCCATGATGCAACAGATAAAGCTTTCTCAAACAGTTAAATAAGTCTTCTTTTCTTGTAAATTGCATTATGACTGCTTTGAAATCCAATGGAAATAATTAAAAAGTGGTGAGAGCATTTGTTGCAAGCCCATCTTTAACATATTAAAATCACTCCTGAAACAATACTGGCTATGGACAAAAGGTAGTGTTTCAAGAACAAAATACAGAAGAAAATAAAGAGTTGGCCTGCCACTCCCAACACATGCATGCACAGCCTGCCACAACATTTTTGTAGATTGTCCCATTTTTAAATCACCAGGATTCAAAATAGACACTTGTTTTATTTTACACATTTTAAGCAGCTAGATGATGTCAGAGACACCCATGTTAAAAATTATTTTAATATGGAGTGGACTCAACAAAAAGGTGAATTCAACTTTGGACATCACTAATTCATAGATCAGTTTACTGATGGTGGATATGGGGAAATATTTTATCCTGAGCTTTTTCTTTGAGATTTTTGGTTGGTATAGGAACATATATATGAATGTGTGTGTGGCAAGAAAACTTTTTTCCCCATGTGCAGGCCAGGCACACTTTCCTAATGCAGTGTGTTACAATCCTTGCTCAGAGGTGTAGGACTTTCATAGATGGGTTTATTAGCTGGAAGCTAGTAGTGCCATAGCTGGAAGACAGTCTATGGCACTGAAATACAGAAAAAGAAAAAAATCTCTTCCAGTGTAAGAACAAACCTATTCTTAATGATTTTTCTATTAGTATCTGTACCTAGTGAAATATCCTTATGGCCTAATGTAAAAATCAAGGAGGTTCTGACAAGGTGAGAAAAAATATTTATAGATACAGGATACTAACTGTGGACACTAGTTTGGTATTTCAATCCTGACAGGAGAATTATAAAGGTTTGTAACTCACAAGTGGTGAAACAAGAAGTACTGTAAATTAAAAAAATCTGTTATCCATATCTGAGTAGAAAAGTGCTTTATTAGCAGCTCCCATAAATTTCTGGACTCCATCTCTTAATGATTTAGGTGCATGAATTAATTTTTGCTTTTTTTAATGTGGTTTTGTATATTTGACTAGTATTGAAAGAAAGGTAAGGAAAAAAAATAGCTATGCCACAATGTTAATGTTTGGCTTTTTCTGTGATTTGCAGAAGAAAGATGACCTGTTTTCTCATCTTCTCATCTCGAGTTGTTGGAGAGGTTCTTGTTTGTTTGTGGAGTTGGTTTTTTGCCTTTTACCCTGTGGGGGCATGAGATCACAGATATCTAATCCATATTAAAGAACTCAACGATATTTTCCACTGACTCCTAAAAAGAGTCTGCAGATTAAGAAAACCCTTGAGTTGCCTGAGAAGGAGGAAATTTTTATTTTTGTCTTAATGCAGCCATGTACTCTCTAACTGAGCCTATATCTCTTTATGTGATGCCATTTCAAAGACATGAACAAGGTCTGCAGCTGTGATCCTGTTGCCTTTAGGTGCACATGCAGCTCTGAATGGGGTGGCCACTCTCCACAGATACAGACCTGGTCTGTGCTGGAGTTTGCAATTTCCTTCATTTCTGAAGGCAACCTGTGTCTGCACCTCCAGGTGCATAGAATATTTTTGATGTTTTAAGTTAAAAAAAAAAAGAAAAAAAAAAGAGGAAGAAGAGAAATCCTGGAATCTTAGGTTATGTGTTTAAAAACAACAATCAACTATCCTTTTCTTTCCCTCTCCTTCACCCTTCCTCAGTCAATAGTTTTGGATCCCATGTAAATGCAACAGACATGACTGATTTAGACAGGAAAAAATGTGGAGGACTTGCTCTATAATTTACTTTAAAGCAAAAATAAAGTGCCAAAAATAATATTATAGTATCCAAGATGCTTTCTCAAAGGGATATACTTTCACAGTAATTAATGCATGGGTGAAAAAAAAGGGGATTTTTACAGAACTGGCTGATAGTTTAACGTGTTCCACACATGAGTTCTCTGAAATCTTAAATAATACAGTATAGGTCACATTACTCTGCTAAAAACATGCATGTGAACTTTTCTAAGGCAGTTATTGAGACTCTATCTCATATCATCTCACAGTTTCAAGTTATGTTGTTGATTCTGACTGTAAATGCTCATAAATTGTTGTGAACACCATTTCAACTCCACATGCTACTCATTATAATCATACCCAACTGAAAACAGGGAAACTTACCTGCCAGGTACACAATGGAATATATTACAGTTTCTATATAGATTCTATACAGAAACTATTCTGTAGATTCCTGTAATTAATGTAAGAGTTTTTTTGCTCATGACTATTTTATCTGTGCTGTACTGCTGTGGTAATCCCCAAGCAATGGGATAAACACAGAAAGGATCTTACAATCATGAAATAGGGCTCTCCAATAACCATTTATGGATAATTAATCACATTAGCAGACAATACTGTATTTCATTACCTTCTGCATGTATTTAGTTGGGTAGAGTCTAGACTGAGACTTTACAATACTAAAAAGCAAAAAAAAAAAACCCAAACAAAAAACCCCAAACAAACAAACATAACCAAATCACCAAAACCAAACCAAACCAAAACTCCAAAATCACCAACCAAAAAAAACCCCAAAAACCAAATGCAAGAGGAATACTCACTTCTCAGACCAATACTGAATCAACAGGACTTCATGAATTCACAAGATAGACTGCACATATCAAGTGCTGCATTATAGAAAATCAAATCTTATTTTCTGTTGGAGAATATATCCTGATTAGAGATCATCATACATAATCTCTGTTGTTTTGAGATTTTGGAAAATGATATGAGACATATTGTATGATTTTTGTGGTTAGCCTGTGCATGGCCTAGGAGTTGGCCTTGACGATCCTTGTGGGTCCCTTCTGTCTCAGGTGTTCTATTATTATATGATTCTGTGATAATGAAGCCCATAATGGAGATGGACTGAGAAAGGCACCATAGCTCTTGCTGCTGTACACAAAAAGAGATTCAGATTTGGTGGAGACAGGAGAATAGGATGGAAAAAAAGTGAGGTAATGTTGTCTGGGGATGGATAGCAAGTCGGAAAAATTTCAAGAAGGGTCAACATGTGCTCCCCCTTGTTATCTAAAGGAATTTTGTTTCACCAGCAGTGATGTCCAAGGATTGGTGTCATTGTGGGTAGTGTTAGATATAATCCTGATTTGTTGCTCTCCTCGTCACTGTCCTAATGTCGGGAAATAAGTAAAATACTAAAGGTAACTGTTGGTGAGAGCACTGTTACGGGCAGGATCCAGCTTTAGACACCCTTTTTGGGGGGTTTTTTATTGCCAAATGCAGGTTTCTGATTAGATGTTTGTCTGAAAGAAAGACATTTCTTTACGGATATTTCCAGCTGTTTGGTTATTTTGGCTTTTAAAATTTGTCTGAATTGAAGAAAAGATTGTATTAGACTGACCTTAATCCATCTTCCTGCTCCCCCCAAAAAGGTGGTGCATAGAGGAATTGCAAAATATTGGCATTATCCATTTATCTTTAAATTCCATGTTTCTACAAAATGTATCAATTTTTCTAGAAGACTAAAAATGTATTGTGCAGGTAAATAAACAGTTTTGATTGAACTTCTTCAGTTTCCTATGTATTTGTTAGTTGCTTAGTAGATTTCTTATTTGATTTCTGCTGCTACTTGAGATTTTTTGACTCTACAGAATCTGGGAACATGTTTTTCTCAGTTAGGAATAAGCAACTGCGACAAGAATAAATACATTCATATCTTACATCAAGGAATTGGTCGTCTATTTTCTGTAACTATTTTTACTGTTATATTTTCTTCTATAACAAGTTTGCTGAAAAGTTATTTTCCCCCACAGGAATCGTAGACTCAGGGAATTAAAGATGGAAAAGTCCTATTAGGTCATATCGTCAATTTTCCTGTCAACACAAGAATGCTCCTTGCAAAGAGGTTTCCTTCAGTATTTCTGTCTGCTGATCCATATGAAAAGATTCAAGAGTATGCATTTTCTGATGTAATAACAGCAGTGAGAAGTGAGGAGCTGCTATTTAAATTCTTTTTTTGAGGCAAAGGTGTTCAGAACAAGCTGGAAAGAAATTCAAGGTAGTTCTTTACAAAGTAAAAAATTCTTAAAGGTGAAGTAGAAGTAAAGAGTGAATTTTACTACTTTATCAGAAATTAGCCACTTTTGGTAATGATACTTTGTTATTTTTGTTTGCAAAAAGTGCTGCACATACAAAATGTCCACGTTGGGCCCCATTCCTCGGGCCATTGTTCACAAAAACTGTCCTTACTTAGGACATACCACAGATTGCATTGAGGCTTGTCATAGGAGTAGGAACTGTTTTTACAAGTAATAGTTTTCAACAATGATTATATAAGCTGAAAAATGCAGTATGTAGACCTGGGTAGCAAATATATTTTCTATTCTGGAAAAATTTTCATGTCATAAAAAATGTTCTTGTTGAAT